>CAEFZP010002834.1:0-92884 GCA_903064625.1 Mallotus villosus
CGCTGTCAATCGTCCTCCCACCTCAGGAGACCATGACTATCAATGAATGGGTTTTTAACTGTGCAGCTGTGTCTGAATTATTCTCAGGCAGCTCTGTTGCTTTGCCTGCAGAGATTTTATTTCTTCACTAAACGCTTCTTCTTGACTGCATGGATTATGATTGTTCAGCTCCATGTCGTCTCTCAAGTGTCGTACTTTATCTCCTCTGTCTTAGACCCTTTATCTCCTTGCACACCGTTAGTCATTGCGATGGCTCTTACAGCTGTTCTTAAGTCTGAAAACTTCTGTAAACGATCTGACAGTGACCTATCCTCCTGCTTCAGTAGTGTGAACCTGTGGCTCCTTTGAGTTCTGGGTCCTCGTCGTCAAGCTCCCCCACTTAATTTCTTCTTCCTAGGGAGTTCTATTTGCACAGGAATCTCGGTCTGTAACCAGTTGGACTCTACAAGCTCCTTTACGGTGAGCCCACGAGAGCATGGTCAGCAGGGTTCTCCTTGAAGAAACATAATGCCACTGACTTGGCTCTTGTGCTGGATTTAATCCGCTGAACCCGGTTGGCCACAAATACATGGAACCGCCTTGCGTCATTATTACTGTAACCAAGAACAACCTTGGGAATCAGTCCAAAAATATTCACATAGACCTTCCAGTTCTAGTTCACATTTAAGCATATCACTTATTCTTGTGGCGACTACAGCTGCTGAGAGTTCCAGTCTTGGGATGGTTGTCACCTTTGTTGGCGCAACTCTAGCTTCCCCATACAAGAGCACAATGGATTTCTCCAGACTTGTTAACAGCTCTGAGGTAAGAACATGTTCCGTAGCCAGACACACTAGCGTCGCTAAAATGGTGTAATTCATAGTGCTGAACTTCCTTGATAGTCGAGGGTACATAGCATCGTGGTCTCAACTGACGATAGATGTGAAGATCTTGTAAACCAAGCTCCCAACGCCGCTGGAGGTCATCAGGAAGTGGTCATCCCAGTCCATCTTCTCCTGACACATCCTTTGCAGGATCTGCTTCCCGATCAAGATAAAGGGTGCAACAAATCCAAGAGGATCAAAAATGGAGGCCACTGTGGACAATACTCCTCTTCTGGTAAAGGGATTTCCTTTACCTCGACTCTGAACTGGAACTTATCTGAACTAAGGCACCACTGGACCCCGAGAGCTCTTTCCATCTTGGGTTCTCCGAGGGCCAAGTCCAGGTCGGTAGCACCTCTGCGCATTCTTTCTTCGGGATCGTGTGCAAGCACCTCCTTGCTATTGGTAAGGAATTGTGTAAGCGGAGCATACCGGTGCAGCAGAGATCCCTTGCTTCTTTGACTAGCTGGATGGCTTCTGCTTCATTGTCCACACTTACCAGTCCATCGTCAACGTAAAAGTTGCGCTGGATAAACCTTAGGGTGGCTTCGTTAAATTTGTCTGCTCCTTGTGCAGCGAGGTGCTTAAGCCCAAAGTTTGCACACCCTGGCGATGAGGCAGCACCAAATAAGTGAACCTTCATGCGATACACTGATGGGGGAGCTTCCAGATTACCTCCCTCCCACCACAGAATCTGAGGTAGTCTTGGTCCCTTGGTGCAACATGAAACTGATGGAACATACGCTCCACATCACACATGATGGCTACTTGCCCTTACGGAAACGACACAAGACCCTATGAGGGCATTGGTAAGGTCAGGCCCAGTGAGTAGATGTTCGTTTAGTGATGTGTTCCGATACTTTGCTGAACAATCAAAGACAACCGCGAATCTTTCCCGGCTTTTGGGGATGATAAACTCCATGGTGAGGGATATACCATACTGTCTGATTGCTCATATCCATCTCTGGAACCTTTTCAGCATCATCTCTTGCGATCATGTCCTCCATGAAAGCCACATAATCCTTGTGGTATCGTTCATCTTTGTCAAACGTTTCTCCAGGCATTTAAGCCGATTCTCTGCATATGCTTTATTGTTGGGCAGACTTGGCCTTTCTTCCTTAAAAGGCAATGGCATTTCGTAGTGTCCATTAGGCTTCTGATAGATGCCCTTTTAATCATTGTCAAAAACTTGATGTCTTCTTGTGACATTGAAACTTCTTCACTGGTCCTCTCAGTGAAATCCGACTCGAAGACTTTGATTATGTCTGCTGGAGTCATCATTTCTTTGACTTGGGTCCTGCAGACAAAATGGACCTCAGATTTGAGTTCAACTGAAGACTTGATTGCTGGTATGACTTGCTTGTGATGATACGGTGACTCATGCCTATTTCATCATCATGTTCAGGCCAGCATTGCTGTAGCCAATGATGCTCCAACCCAACGCAGACTTAAGCGCGTATGGCTGGTCCTCACTGCCACTAATGACGTCTCTGGGAAGTAGGGCTTGGGGGCAGTTATAGCCTATCAACAATCCTACTTCACAATCAAGCTCTGGAGACATTTCATGCTCTAGATGTTCTAAGTGAGGCCATAACTTGCAGTTGTACTGTGGGTATATGAGATCTATTTGCTGGTATATAATCCTGGTATAAATTGTTGGGAGTTTGATTATATTTTCAGAGTTAATACCTCTTACTCGTAGACCACTCACCCTTTGGCTAGATACAACCTTTGTCATTGATGTTATCGTTGACACTGTCAGTTTCACTGGCTCCTTCTTGACATTCAATGCCTCGGCTGTATCCTTTAATATGAAGGTGGTGTCACTCTGAGTGTCAAGCAAGGCATACACTAGAACTTCCTTATCTGGTTCAGCTGAGGTGGAGACATAAACTGGGACAACAGTAGATGTATGAGTGGTACTTTTCTCTTGAAACGACTCTGTTGGAGGTAGCTTGCTTTGACTCATGTGTACGTGGCAGTGTAGACTCTTTAGTTTTAGCTTCCTTGGTTGCATTAGATCGTTCATGTTCGTTTTCTCTACTTTGTCCTTGGTTATACACCCATCGATCTTGATGCAGGCATGTAGGGTGGTTTCGTCCACATGAGTCACATATGCTCCTAGATGTACAGGCTTTGGAGTTGTGGCCAGTCTTGAGGCAGCCAAAACACAACTTTTCCAGTTGTACAATTTAACTCTTTCTTCAACTGACCTTTCCATCATTTTGAAACATTTATGGAGAGTATGGCCTTGCCTCTTACAGAAAATGCACATGATGCTCGTGTTCTCACTTGAGCTAGTGGTGAAAGCCTTAGCACTGGGTTTCTGATTTTGTGATATTCCCTTTCTTTTGCTTAGCTTCGTGTTCTGTTAGCTTATTGCTGAAAAAGATGTGACTGGGTTTGCATGCAATTCGAGCCTCAGGTTGAGAAACTGCATGAAGCAACTGAAATCAGGGAACAGTTTGTGTTCATCTTGGTACATAGTGACCTTTCTGTTCCAACGTGCGCTTAACCAATCAGGTAATTTGGCAGCTATTTTTTGGTTTTCCACACAGTCGTTAAGAGCTTGTAACCTTGAACATAAGGCATGGGCTGATTCAACACTGCTTAGAAAATCTACAAACTCACGAAGATCTTCGCTGTCCTTGTGACCAATTTTATGCCATGCGTGCTATCCTGTCACGGTATGCCTTACCAATAACAAACGGATTGCGTATCTATCCTCAAGTTGTCCCAGGCGGCTTTGTAAGCAGTTTCTGTTGCTACTAGGAAATGTCCTTCAATAGCTCTTTTGGCTGGGCCACCAACATACTTACGCAAAAAGAAGAGTTTTTCCTGAGTGGCAGGTTCTTACGATCGATCAGAGTACAGAATGAAAGCTTCCAATCATTATACTTGAGAGGATCTCCTATGAAGACAGCCGGTTCAGGGATTGGGATACGATTGGCTGTATCGCTTCAGCGAGTGTTCTCACAAGATCATTGGAGGCTTCATGAGTGGTGGTGAATGTGGGTGAGTGAGTAGTGGGAGCCTTGGTAAGTGGAACTTGTTGCACTGTAGGAGGTTGAGGGAGAATGGCTTGGTGAACCATGGAGATTGAAGGAAACTGGCTGGTTGAGGTGTGTAATGGATGTGAACGTTGAGGGATGCTGGGGAGAGGTCTAGTGACGGCAGCTATGTGTGGGATGATAAGGTGGATCGTGTTATGGTTTTGTTGAGCAGGATAAAGGGGGTTGCTTACAGGTTGAGTGTGGATGGTTGGTGGAGGGAAACTGGAACTTTTAGTGGGGATGGATAGATGTCTTGACCCTGTTCAGTCAAAATGGCTGACTGGTGCTCTACTTCATCATACTGATCATCTGAGAAATATTCAGCCTGCTTGTGCTGCATTGTGCTTTTTTATTTCCTCCAACCGTTCCACTTCTCGCTTTTTCCTTTCCAGTTCTGTTCTTCTAGCAGCACTTTCTGAAATAAACTGAGTTTGTTTTCTAGCATTCTCTGCTTCTCTTTCTTTTTCTCAGCTCTCTTTGAGCTGTTAACATTGGTTCCTGCACTCAAGTTTCCGAATCTCTTCTTCTCGCTGATGTTGTTCTTTCATTATTTTGAGAACTTCTGTGTGTAGCTGCAACTTCAGCCGCTGCTTGTTGTTTTTTATACCTTGACTGACTGGATGAGGTGGTTGACTTACAGCTGGGTTTAAGCGAGCTTGCACTGGATACTGTGCTGTCAAACACTGACTCAGCTTCAGGCCAGGGTACAACTTCTGAATCTTCATTACCACTGAGGTATTGTTGAGCTCTTTTATTGCAGTCACAGTGAGTGCATTACACGTGTCATTAATTCTCCGGATTTCAGGTTCAGGAGTTGCAATATCCCTTATTTTGAGGTAAGTTTTGTCCATCTGATCTTGGATAGAGTTGATTGTGCTTACAAATCCTCAATTAGATCCACATCATCATTTTTCTAATGGAATGTCTTAAGCCATTAATTTGAAATTTCCACTTTCCATACAGCTTCAAAAAATGCGCTTTAGATCACACAACCTTTCATCCAGCTGAGCCTTTCCTTTTTCAGTTAGGTTCGTGAACGTTCCTTCTTCTCATGTCTGGAGGCTGTTGTGTAGGATGTTCACCAACCTGGGACTGTGAGTCTTGTACTGTCGCTTCCGCATGCTCACCAGGTCGGCTTGAGATGGGGTACTTTCCCCTATCGCCATCTTTTGTTGGTCTCATGATTGCGCACTTCTTTAGTTGCCTGTGTGTGCACTAACACGTTGACATTAAATATGTAACCGCGCCATTTCCTGTTTTGTTGACCAATCTGATGATAATGCTATTACTGATAACTGTAGGATTGCCTCATACTTAAACATGAAATCGTAAGGCATCCAGCTTTAAACATACAGTGATCTACCGACTTATGAATATGAAACCTTTCATGAATTACACACAATAATAGGGTGTTAAACTTAAAACATTTATACTGACTCACTTCAAAACAGTGTATTTACTAAGTCACTTGATTCTTACAATCAACCGCAAACAAAATGTCCAACTGGCAGCACACAAATGAAATGTCCACAATGCAACTTAAATGCCAGATTACTTCTGCTACTTTCAAAATGCGATATTCAGCAAGCTTGCTTCTCTACGTCTGCTCTTTGTGCATTCAAGCGCGACAGTTCTTTTCGCGGTACCTCCTTTTACAGTGTGCGGTGACGTCGTCTTCTGACCGGTGGCGCAGCGCCGTGTTACGTCCATCTGGAGCCTGCACCGATGCAGTAGTGTTCTACTGTAACGCCTTGATTACCGAGACTCCGGATCCTTTTGATGCTGATGCGCAGTTTGTAGACATCATCAAACGTACGAACGACAGACAATATGAAATTAGCTCTGCACACATACAATATTATCAAGCCCACCATAAATAACTCACGGCAAATAAGAATGAACACTACAATACTAGCAAATGCTTGCTGATTGTAGCCAATGGGGTTAAACGTTACTCTGCTTCAGGAACTCTGTTAAACGCTTTAGAAATTAAAAACGTGGCTTGTCTGCAACTGTCTCCGTTATGCTTCTGGCAGCTTCCGGGTTAAAAAACAACGATATAGACCAAGAAATAAAACAACAGTACATGTACAAGAAATAATACGAGTCCCCCTAAGGTCAAAAAACTGAATTACATATAATACTTGACAGAGCAGGAAACCGGCCTGCAGTTACATTTATTGTGCTGTAATGTATTGTACATTCTTTACAACTCTTTGTATTCACCTTATTCCGGAAGTCGCGATGGGCACGGCCGTCCGCGTATTCTCATTTCCTGTTTGTATACTTTCCGCTTTAAAACAGTACTACAAGAGCACGTCTTAAACAAGCTTTGGTACACATTTAAGGCTAATAAAGTTGTCCAGCGTCAACTGTGCAGTTAGTGGTTGCCATAACAACTGGAGAAAACGAAATCAGACCCTGTCTTTTGATTGTTTTGACCATGGAAAGAAGTGGTCCGAGTGCATCTAAATGTAATGTAAAGCTTTTGAAACAACGCAGCAATCAAATTAGTTAATAGATGCGTCTTTATAATTGCCATTAGATACGAGGGAAGATTACTAGTGCACTCATGTAAGTTTTAACACGTCGAATAAAGCTTCTACCAAAGACCCTCGATGAAAAAGTTGTTACTATTTATTATTACAGCACAATTTGTGTAATTTGTCACTCATACATTTGCAGTTTATGGCTAATAGCAAGCTTAAGCTTTCAAACAAGGTATAGAAAATATAGTGGGGCAGATAACTGTAACAATCGTTCAAAAGTGGATACAAGCACCAAATTTGGTATATGTATCCCTCTTGGGTCATTAATTAAATAAAGAACGTTATCCATTTACATTTCCAAGATGGCCGTCATTTTCCAAGATGGCCGCCAATGTTGCTGCTTGACAGACATATTCTGCCACAGAATTGTACCCATGGGACATATTTTTACCATTAAATCCTCTATTATTTGCCCTGGGAACATCAATAATGTACAAAATCTTAAGGATTGAGGGTCTTTTTGTGCCATCTCTAGTAAATAACATGGAAAAAGACAGAAACATGATTTAATATAAAGAATATTTAATTGACAGAATGTTATTGAGGTTAGATCTATTTAGTTTTTCTAGGACATCTAAAATGTTTGAAAGTTCATTGCAGTTCTTTCTAGTCCAGACACCTACAGCTGCACAGAGCTGTACAGGTAAGACCAAACTGGTAACATTTGCATCTTCCTTTGCATTCTACCTTGCATCCGCATTTGGTCAGCTGCTGGCAACTCTCTGCTATTGGTGATAGCTCTGTCCAGAGGACCTGCCATTCATCATCTTTCTTGGTCCATCCCCACTCAGAAGGACTCACTGGTTCTGGCAGTTAGGTGACATGTTGTTGCCTGACTCCAAATGCAACCCGCCTGGTAGGCTGCACGCTTTACATGCTGGAGCAATGCTGCTTTAGTCGGAGGAATGGCTTCGTATGACCGTTGTTTTCTGGCAAACAAGTCTAACCTGGCATCATCCACTCCTGCTGCTTCACTGGATTTGTCATACATCATGACCACAAACCTTTCCAAAGTCTTCAGGTCACTGTCATCTATTCTTGGCGGATATTGGCTGAGTTTGGTGAAGACTTCAGAGGCTTCATCAAATGCAGCCCACTTTTGCCAAGCAGTCTTCTTCCCTTTGCCACGGAAGGCTGAAACAACATCACAGCCTGTAAAGGCATGGAAGAAAAGGATTCCTCTGCTCCTCTCTCTTCCTATACACTGACAGAGGTCATGTACAGGGATCCACCTCATGTTAACTCCTTGACCAAAAGCAATCCATAATTGTTTTAGACCTGCTGCTTGAAGAACGGGCAAAGCACTGACTGCTATAACAAGGATGTCTGTATCGCTGGCTTTGACCATGATGTTTTTGCTGCCATTTTTGACTGCATGCTTGGCATGGACAAAGATCCTGGTGTCCGCTTCCTCATGTGGGCATGAACTGACTTAATTTAGGTTGATGGACTGATTGCTGACAGCCTGCTCCTCTTTGGTCACTATAAGCACATTTGGTGTCGATGTTTGTGCAACCTTGTCAGCAAGGAAGTGGAGCAACCCAGTTTTATTGTCGTCATTTCTAAGGAAGTTCCGCCAGTTAGTTGGTATTTTGCCATTGCTGGTCACTTTCCTTCTGGCTCCATGTCCTCTCTTAGACCTGGTCTCTGCTTTCAGACTTGATTGCTGGTACACATCAAAGACTATGTCTGTTCTCTCGTATTTCACAGCGTATGCCTGTACCTTTGGGAGAAACTCAAATGATGCATAGTCGTCAAATGTCTTTGAGCTCCGTGGGGGCAAACTGTTGATGAGTGCAGAGCCATCAATGATAATGGTTTCTACTTCTGGTTCGGTATCATATATTTTGATAAGAGACTCAAGTATGGCTGCCAATTGAGCTTTTTGCACAGTGTGCAGCCTCCCACCATCACTTAAGGCAGCAGGGAATGGCTGATTCTCATGTTTAAAAAACTCACATCACATTCTCTGCTCTGACATGAGATAAAAAGCTTGGAGAAAAGCTGGCAGTCCTCCTTCAGAACTTTCTCTTTTGAGCAATTGACTGAGGGTGAGCCATGATGGAAGAAGTTTGTGTAGTTCTTCTTGATAGGCTCATAAAGCCTGGGCTCTTTTTCCTCTAACCCTTTCATGAAGTCTTTGAAACGGGCTCTACCTCTCTCAAAGTGGGTATGAATTAACACAGCGACACTTGGGTTGGCAATATCCTTGGTATCAAGGGAAAACAGATCATGGCTCTCCTCAGCAAAAGGATTCCCCAGATCCTCGAGAACACTGGTTAGTTTATTCACTCTATCAAGGAACGATATCTGAGCATGTTCTGTCTGTTCATGGTGACTGGTGTGCTTTGCACCCTCCCTGGCACTGGATGATGCTTCATATTGAAGAACCAAGCGGCTGACCTCAGGTCCAGCTACCATCCACCTCCTCAGTGCTGATGGATCTTCAGTGATACCTATGGCTCCCCCACTTGCCTTGATGACAGCATTGGCCTGTTCATGGGCTTGGTCAATAGCAATTGCTGAGAAGTCTCGGGCTGATTTGTGCACAACTAATTTTCCACTCTCAAACTCCTGTGCTATCTCAGGGTGCCTATGTTTTAAAGTCTCCATGTCTCTGAGGTGGATAGGAAGCCATCGTGCATAATTTACATTGTTGTTGGCAAAGAAATATGGTATTAGCTCTGCCAGAGACTGACAATACAGGCTGAAATTGGCTTCCCTGAATGATCGGATTAGCAGGAGAATCACAAGTTGCATTGACAACACCAAATGCCCAGAGGCGGGCCGTCAGGGCCAGCAAAGCCTTCTCTGCTGGCCTAGACACTTTCAGAAAAATAAATTATTTTCACTTTTATAAAATATATAATTTATACTTTTTAATATATATATTTTTTCATTCATTCTATATATTTTAATACGTTTGTTCACGTAAGTCTAAATACGTTTTTGTTTCACTTCAGTTGCGTTGCCTCCAGCGCGATAATATATATATTAGAGCCCTTATCCAATCAGATTATTTCCCTGCGCTGTCTCCGGGTAAAAAAAATCTAGCCGAGGCCTTCAAAATCCTGAGAGAATCCCCTCGCTATTGACGCTAATAGGGACTATGTTGTTGATTGACATGTTCCTCAACCAATCAGATTTTGAGTATGCCGAGTTGGGCGTATTTTTTTACACGTCTAGGCCTTCTAGCTCATAGACATCTTATATAGGGATAAAAGTTAGTTATAAAAAAACATATATCGACACGTTGATGCTGATGATTCCTGAACTGCTCCAGGTTCAGCGGTATTTGCTCACCTACAGGTTCAGCCAGGATCACTTGGAGCTACTATTTAACTCAATCAGAGCGTCAGGTACGGTTGATGTTCTAATAATAAACAATAAATTCTTAAAATATAACTAATGAATATCTTTGTTATGTCTATGTGAATAATGTATATTGTGTGCCTGTTTTCCATACAAGGCGGATGTAATAATAATCCCACGGCATGGCAGTTCCAGGCCATCTTCCGTCGTCTGATGGTTCGGTGTGGTGTCTCACCGAGTGAGACAGGCAATGTGGCAGCCCAAGATAACTGTGTGTCCCTGTCTGCTGTGGAGATGTCCTCTGCTGAAACTGCTGAAGAGCACCCATCTCCATTCGCCAACATTTCGGCCCTTGTGTCTGACCACAGTTATCTCCCCACTCGGTTTGGTGGACTGGTGGAAAATGCTCTGGTCTACATAGCAGGATTTGTAGTCAGGCAGATTCTACGAAAGCTGTCCTGTGCTGTGTGCCGTTGGAGCTTGGTCAGAGATGCTGTGCCATCTTCATTTGACAAGAACTTTCACCTTCTGACCCTGAAAAACAACGGCGGCCTAGTGATTCCATCACTAGGCACAGTGAAGGTTTGATTTTATTATCTTGTTTTTTGAATATTAAAGTTGCTTTTTTCTTATTTTCTCTGTTCTGTAGTGTCTTTGAGCACTGTGTAAAGCACTATATAAATATAATGTATTATTGTTGTTATTATTATTATAAGGTGCTGAGAGCTGCAGGGAGGGTGATCCGCCAAGCTTCAACAATGCAAGCTGAAGCTCCTAAGGTGTCAACAGTGCTACACATCGTCCGAGGGGAGATTGGAACAGAGGATGTATTTCTGCTTGGGGAACACATCGAGGAGACGCAGTTTGGTATCGACAACCACCATTCAGACTTGCTCTCATTGGTTGTGTCGGTGTTTCATAAGCTAAGGCTGCACCACGTTGCCAAACTCGCCTCTCTTGAACTTCAAAAAGGAAGCACGAGAAAGAAACTCTGCAAAACAGTCCTCTTTCAGGGGTTTTAACCCTAACCATGGCTGCTTTTTATTGTATTTTTGAATTTCACTAGTTCTGTTCTGTTCATTTTCCTGTATATTTATATTTATCTAGTTTATTATGCATCGTGTTCCTAAGATGCTCCGTTGTTCCCTTATGCATCGTGTTCCTAAGATGCTCCGTTGTTCCCTTATGTTAGTTCTGTTCTGATAATTTTCCTGTATATTTATCTATATTATTTAATTCAATTAAATTTTATTTGTATAGCCCTTAATCACCATTACAGTCTCAAAGGGCTTAACAGGCCAAATATTTGCAACACCCCCCTTTACCCATGCCCCCACACGGGCAAGAAAAAAACTCCCTTGAATCAGCAAGGAAGAAATCTTGAGAAGAAACGCAGTGTAGGGGATGTATAATGTAATTACAAAAGGACAAACAAACACAGTGGTCTTCACTTCGCATCTGTCGTTTTTTACTGTTTTTACAGTTTTTTACTTTTTACTGTAAATAAACATTCCATCATTCTCATTTTAGGCAAAGTATGAGACAAAACAGTATAATTGTAACCATGAATAAGTCATTCAAGTAACAATATTTAAATACTAACATTGTTGAGTAAGAATTTGGTTTTATTCTGAATCCAGTGAAACAGATTGGTGGTTTTAGCTGATATAAAAACTTTAAATAATATTAAATATTATAAATTTATAATAAAACACGCCAAACCATGTGGCCTTTATCATAGCTACACGTATGACAAAAAACGCATGAAAATCAGTGGTATTCAGTGAGGTATGATTAATTAAATGCGCTGACAGTTCATTGCTCCAGCCAAACGGATTACACTGAGTGGAGCGGTTGACCCCTCCAAGATGGCGGCCCCGCGTCTCGTCAGCGCCAGTAGGCGGTAGCATTCGATGCTCCGTCTATGTAAAAGATGTCTATGTTCTAGCTGGCCTTGTCGTTTGGCGCCATCAGGAGGTAAACAAACGTAACGACTAGCTAGCTGCGAAATTATATTGATCATTAGGTTAGATTTTTTTTGGATTCGATTCATTTTATTTTCAATGGATGACAGAGGAGAAGGAGTGGATATCGTGGCCGACTTGTTGGAAAAGTCTTTTTCGAGAAGGATTTTCTCAGAAAAGCTGGAAATTGTGAAACAGGGAAGACCTACACCGCAGCTAGCTGCTCTGACCCAGCCGGGCAAAGGATTTGTACGGCACTTTCAATCCAGCAACTACGAGAGGTACAGTTGGCTGACAGCGTCAAGTGGTCCTTGTAAACTGTATTGCTGGGAATGCTTGCTATTTGCAACAGATCGATGTGGCGTTTGGAGCCACGGCGGGTTTTCCAACCTGAGTTGTCTTACCAAGGCATTGAGACACCAAAGTACGGCGGGCCACTTGCATGCAACAGTCTCGTTGAAGACGTTCGGAGACACCCGAGTTGATTTACAACTCAATGAGCAAGTAAGAAGGGAAACACTGCTCCACAACGAGATCGTTAGGAAAAATCGGGAAATAGTCAAAAAACTAATCGATTGTGTCATATTTTTGGGGAAACAAGAGCTGTCATTCAGGGGACACGATGAGAGCAAGGACTCCGCAAATAAGGGTAATTACGTGGAGCTTATTTCCTTTCTGGCCGAACATGACAAGGACTTGCATTACCACCTATCAACGAACAAGGTGTTCACTGGCACTTCAGGCAAAATACAAAACGACCTGATAAGTGCCATTGCCGACGTGATGGGAGAGGAGATACAACGGGAAATAAATAAAGCGCCCTTTGTCGCGGTCATGGTGGACGAAACGACTGATGTGAGTGTAAAGCCGCTTGCACACTGCTCAGACAATCCCCAACTAGCCCCAACATTCTAAGTTGGCAGTAGTTGGTTGCAGTCTTTAGAATGTTCAGAAAACCAACTGCCAGTTCCACACTGCCCAGACTGTATCCAATTGTAAACAATTAGACACTTTTGTTGCCTATTTTTTTTTAAGACAAGTTAACAGGTTGCCTTGTTTGACATGGACGAAGTAGAGGGATTAATCAATGTTGTTAAAGTAGTCATGGTCTACCTGGCTTTCAAAGCTGTTGGGCGTGTACAGGAGAGACAGCGATCAAGACGAGCCAGGAGGAGACTGTGGAGTAAACCGTGGCTAATGCGACGTGAAAAACAGGGGGCATATCCTAATTTATGCAAAAAGCTAAACTCTGAAGATGCCCCAGCTTTTGCAAACTTTGCCCGTTTTGCGCCTCCAGCTTTTAAGCATCTACTGACAATGGTTACTCCACTCATTGCTAGAAAAAATACAAATTACAGAGACTGCATTTCTCCTGGTGAACGCCTTATGGTTACTTTAAGATTCTTGGCAACAGGTGAGGTGCTACAATGTGTCAATATAGGCTAATTTATTTGTACAAATTACAATACACTTTAGATAGGAAAAATGAATGCCTAACATGGCTTTGTTTTACAAGGTGAAACCTTCCAGAGCCTTTCATACCAATTTCGTATTGGTTGCTCAACAATTCGTTTGTTTGTTCCTGAAACCTGTGTGGCCATCTACCAAGTTCTCTGTGAAAAATATCTCAAGGTAAGCATCAACAATTTCTCTTATTATTATCTCATATACTAAGTCTGATAACTGCTCATTCATTTGAATCAGGTGTGTTGGAAGAGTGAAATAACTACAAAATGCAGAGTAGTTGGTCACCAGGACCAGGGTTGAGAAACACTGGCTTACAGGCACCATTCAGCAAAACATGTAATCAAAATAATGTAAATGATGCATAAACACACAAAGCCATGAAAATATACTTGACAGTGTAAGTTTAATAAACAGAAAAAGATTATGAATAAATATAATAATATATGAATGGTAGCCTACATTGATAGAGTAAGCAGATATTATTGCAAGAAGAAAGGATTAATTAAATGCAAAAGGGTTGTCATGCTGCGACAAATGGTTTTGAGGGCTTGGCACATTATAGATGAGCTGACCTATCTGAGCTTGTACATATCTAAAATAACGTGGGTCGGACTCTTGAATGGCTCTAAATTCATGCTCTAAATATTGACAGTATGCTGTTATGTTGTCAGAACGTTTGGCAACTGCACTCCCAGTAAGTGTCTGCAGAGTAGCATTAACCATCTCCAGCACTTGGATATCTTTATCTTGCGCTTGTGTGTCTGGGGACTTCCTCTTGCGCATAATCAATGGTGTCTTGTCACATGGGGCTGGTTCCTCCTCTCCCCTGTTTGTCATATCATCACTGTTGGCAGAATCGTTAGAACCGTTGTCCTCTTCATTCTCATTTTCTGTTTCTGTGTTAGATGAAGTGTCCTGTTAATAAAATATTAATGTTAATATACTTTTTCCATTTAGTGCCCAAACACAACATCTGAATGGCTGGAGGTTGCTGATGGGTTCCAGAAAAAGTGGCAGTTCCCCCACTGTCTGGGTGCTTTGGATGGGAAACATGTGGCAATTCGACCCCCACCAAATAGTGGCTCAGTTTTTTATAATTACAAGCAATTTAACTCGATAGTACTCATGGCCCTGGTCGACAGCAACTATAAATTTATATATGTGGACATTGGCTGCAATGGCAGAGTGTCAGACGGAGGAGTGTTCAGGGGATGCACACTTCAAGAGTCCCTGGAGCGGCAAACAGCCAACATCCCCCTACCTGCTCCTCTGCTTGGATCAGAAAAGGAGTTACCATACTACATGGTAGCAGACGAAGCATTCCCCCTGAAACCATACATTATGAAGCCATACGCTAGGAGAGGTCTTTCTACAGAACAGAGAGTCTTCAATTACAGACTGTCAAGAGCACGTAGGGTGGTAGAAAATGCCTTTGGCATACTGTCCAACAGGTGGCGTGTACTACTGTCACCCATCAACCAACGACCAGATGTGGTGGAAAATATGGTCCTTGCCTGCTGTGCCATGCACAACTTCCTCAGAGAGGAATACAGTGCAGTGTATGATGGACCAGAAACAAACTCGTCTTTGCAGCAGGCTGTTCTGTCTGGGTCTACCAATCCTACTCAACAGGCTAAGATCACTAGGGAAGTCCTAACTGAGTATTTTAACTCAGATAATGGTGCTGTTGCATGGCAGTGGGACAGTATCTATGTCCAGATGATCTTAGCCTGTTGAGTAGGTTTGGTAGATGTAATTGCATATGTAAAATAAATAAACTCACGTTTTGATGGATGTTTGATTTCGACTGCCTTTTTTTCATGTGGATCTCAAGAAACTTCAGTTTCTGCAAGATCCAGGACTGGCGTGCTGTGACAAAGCCATCACTGCCTGATGGCTTTGCCTTAAGGTATCGACTGTATTGAGTCCTCATGGTCTCCATCTTTGCTTTTGCCATGGTCTCTGTAAAACAAGCAAGAGATCCAGCAACCATTAGTAAACTAAATGTTTATAATTGTAGATAATATGACAGAAGATCATGTCTTTTTTTTCTTCTTTACTTTCTATCAGTCGTTAGTAGCTAGTATATCAAATATAGCCAGGTACATAGCTACATTTTGACCATTAAATATTCAACTGAAGTTCCAAGTAGCCTGGGTGTGAATGTTACAAATAACCATCTGGGATCGGATACAGTTTAGACTAGACCGAGCTACATCTCAGAGCGCTCCCTCCCGTGACTAAAATAAACTTAATGACATTTTAATTGAGACATTCATAACGCTAATTAAATCGTAAACTGTTTTTACAATACAATGTTGTTAGCCTAGCTAGCAAAGACAACAGGTTACAGTAGATTACTTTAGCTACTCACCAGAGGTCCCCAGTTTCTCCGCGATGTATTTCACAGCGTTGATCTTGCTGTCGCGGTTGGAAAATGCCTGTGAGCTAATATTATACAGTTGGGGTTTTTCTTCCCACAACTCAATCAAGCGTTCTTCTCGTTCCTGTGTCCAAAACCCAGCCATTTTAAATATAAAATATTTGACCAAACGAACAGTATCAGTAATAGACAGTTGGCTCTACACGTTTTTGACATCAAAGAAAATTGTGCACGCTGACGTTCCGCACGCGAATATGGGCTAGTTGTCAAGGGAATATACTCTCAGAATGTTGCAGTTAGTTGGAAAACAGCGCACACTGGTCAGACTTTCCACGACTCCACCAGACCCGACTGGACATGTCAAACTCGAAAAACCCCATCCGACCAACACCAACTAACACCGACTAACACCGACTGACGGCGCACACTGATCCGACAGTTGGCGTTGGTTGGAGTTGGTCGGCGTTTGTCGGGGCAGTGTGCAAGCGGCTTAACAGCCCAGCTGTCACTCGTGCTCCGTTATGTGACAGACGCCGGCGTCAAGGAGAGGTTTGTCAGCTTTACTGATGTGTCGGGCGGCAAGCGGGCTGATGACATTGCGGCTCTTATCATCCGTTTCCTCGAAGAGCACCAATGTCTGGATAAAGTTGTGGCACAGTGCTATGATGGCGCTGCCGTAATGGCATCAGGCATAAATGGGGTGCAAGCAAAAGTTAAGGAGAGGGCTCCTACGACGTTGTTCATCCACTGCTATGCACACCGTCTCAATTTGGTCCTGACCCAAGGTGCATCCAAGCTAAGAGAATGCAGGATTTTTTTCGCACATCTCAGTGGCCTCTCTGCGTTTTTTTCCAGATCCTCAAAACGCACACAGCTGCTTGACGACATCTGCCAGCGGCGTCTTCCTCGTGTGGCTCCAACAAGATGGCAATACAACTCTCGATTGGTCAACACAGTCTTTGAGAAGAGAGTTGCTCTTAAGGAGCTATTTGACCACATATTGCAACACCACGATGATTATGACGAGGATTCTGTTCGCTGTGCAGACGGATTCAACGCACACCTCGATGATTTCGAGTTTGTGTTTTTGCTTTCCACTTTTCAAGGGCTTTTTGAGTATTCGGATGTGCTGTTTGGAATACTGCAAAAGAAATCGCTGGATGTACAGTTTTGCCTGGCAAGAGTGGACGAGTTCTGTGACACCATTGAAAAGGAGAGAGGACGATTTGACGAGACCTATGAGGCTACTGTTCGTGAAACCGGCGCACCAACTCCACGGAGAGGCGGAGCGCAGGGGGACATTCGCGCTTGGTATCAGAAACTTCACAGCGACATTGTGGACAATATCCTTGCCCAGCTACGGAATCGCTTTAAAGACCACGAGAAATTAATGTTCCTCTCCCTCCTCGACCCTCAGCAGTTCCAGGCATACAGGGACAGATTCCCGGATCCGGCCTTTTCCAGCCTAACGCAGAGCCACGCAACTCTCTTCGACCTGCCCCGACTTAAAACTGAACTGAAAGTGATGTATGCCATGACCGACTTTGAAGGGAAAAGCCCTGCTGACCTCCTGGCTTTCCTTCAGCAGAAAGATCTGTGCGGGAGCATGCGTCAACTTTACGCACTGGCATGTTTGGCGGTGACCATCCCGGTGTCTACTGCATCTGTGGAGCGGACATTTTCAGCCCTAAAACGCATAAAAACCTATGCCAGGAACACGACTGGGCAGGCTCGACTGTCGGCACTGGCCTCCATGGCAATTGAAAAGGTTCTTGTTTCGGAACTGAAACGCACGGATGTACTTTACAGTCGTGTCATCGAAGTATTCACAAAGAGAGACAGGAGGATGGACTTTGTCTTCAAATAATCAGCTGGTAGGATACATGTTTCATGTTGTTTTACTTTACTCGGTCAGGCACTATGAGTGGCCTTAAGGGCTTTTATATAAAAGTTGTAGTTTTAGTGTAAAATGCACTTTGGTTGATTTTTAAAGCCTATATTCTTCTGGTTTAAAAAAAAACTGTGTTCGTTAAAGTGACATGCGATTGTTTTGAATTGCTTCTTGTTTATTTGTAGCATAGGCCTATATGATGTATTTTAGTGATGCAGCATCTTGTCATAATATAGGCCTATTTGATTCAACATGAGAAAATGACTCATGATTGTATTACAAGGTTGTATTATATTATTATATTATATATGTTTTATGAAATGTTACTTTTGTGATGTGTGGGCCTATTAGTATAGTCAGTGGTCAGAGTTTAACCTGTTGGGGTGCTGTTACTTTATTTGCCTGCTGAATCAACTGTAAAAAATAAGCAGTAGAATAAGCTGACAGTAAACAGAAGTCACCAAAACAGTTGTCTCCGTATATTTTCTAATGTACTCATAATTGCATAGTTCCACAATGATGTCACATTTGCATTTTATGCAAATGTATTTTATGGGTATGAATTTATTGCAAATCTAAATCAGGCACAAGTTCTAGGAAAGAAGCACGGACTTCACAGCGTTTTTACTAAATGACGGAAGATTTTTGGCTGCATTCACGGACAGTCGGAAATTGTAGAATCTGACGAATATTACGGTCTTTTCAGCTTCTGACTAGGGTAGGCTACGTGCGTTTTGTTGTGGTTGTTTTGGCTTAAAAAAACAAAAACATAATTCTTAAAGCCCTTTCAGTTGTCAGGGTTATATTGGGTGGTAACATCAACATGGCAATACCCCTGGCGTCATTATTAAGTCATTTGATAAGGGGTTTAATTCAGGAAGATTGCATTGAAGGCCTCATGGTAAAAGTCACGGCCCGCCACTGCAAATGCCAGAATCGAAATTGGGGGCTTTGTCGTTTTCGATTCTCACACCAAGCTTCAAAGTCGAGTACGTCTTCATTTTCAGTGATCTCATTGGAGTGGTTATGGTAAGCTGCCTTCATGAGCTTGTATAGGCTGCATGCTGTAATTTGGTGCATTTGCCGTGTTCTAGTGATGCTTGAGGCTGTCAGAAAGGATTCAGCTGTACCAGAAGATGTGATCCCTGCCTCCACCAGAGCCCCTGTCCAACCACTGTCCTGAAGTAGAGTTCCAATTGATTTCAGTGCTGCAATCTCTATGTGCAGACCCCCAAACATGATGACAAACTTGTCTTCACCATACTTCTCAGGCCAGTGCCACTGTACCTGCTTGGCTACTGCATAGATTGGTTGGTCAGCAGCAAGAACAGGTACCTGGCCTGGGTTCAGGAATGCTACAATGTCTTTGATTTTGTCCATCACATGTTTGACTGTAGCAACGGAGTGAGCCTGATCACGAAGAAGTTACAGTGATGTGATGCTGACCTCAAATGCAGGGCTTCTCTTCTTTGAAGCATGGTGTGCAGACCAAGTCACATCTATAGGCCCCTCAGTCACAGTGATCTTCTCCAGCCACTCATACTCCAGAGCGATCTGTGATGTCTTTACACTGGCACCTGGCAAATCTGTTAAAGTACTTGGCGGAGGAGATGGATTTTTCTTTTTGAAGAAGGCAGGATGGATGTTTGTGAAGGAGTCGGGCAGTTCTGGGACTCTCTTCACTTTGTATTTCCCAAAACTCAGTTGTTCACGTTTTTCACCTTGGTCATCTGATGTTGGATGCTGAAAAACTGATATGCTGGTGCCATGGAAAGACGTGGTGGCTGTTGTTGCGGTGGGATTGTGATCTATGTTATCCATGGCAGCTGTAGTGAACAATCCACTTCTCAAAACAGATGGACAGACTACACCATCTTCAACATATCGACTTACTGCTGCCTCTCCCAGCTGTGCAGATATTTCCAGCACTCTGTCGTATGAGATGCTGACACCATGCTCATGTAACAGTTCCACCAATGCCTTTTTCCTGGTCTTTGCATAGACAGACATCCCCATGTAAATAGGAAACGGAGTCTCGTGGGCTTTCAGGTGCCTATGTTTTGATGCCCCTTCCCTATACCTTGCATAGCAGTTGTACTGCAGGAGTTGGGCAATAGCAAGGTCGGTCTTTGATGCACCAAATGACAGCTGTGATTTGATGTCAGCACCATGTTCAATCATGCCCACAAACTGAAGGAGACTGGATGGAACTGCCTCTTCAATGCAACCCTCATGTAATGTCCCATCAAAACTTGCCTTGTGATTGAGCATCTGTGTTCTTAAGATCTTAGCTGCTTTACCAAGGATCATGGCATCATCGTACTCACAGGCTTGGGATAGAGCTGATCCGACATCACTTTTGAAGGCGAGGAGTACATTTATTCCTTGCTTATGAGCCTCCAGCTCCGGTACTTCGGCCAGCAATCGGTCTTTAAGTCTGGTGGCATTTACAGGTTTTTCCACACCCAGCTGTTCTAGCCGTTGCTGATACAGGTTAACTAGATCTGCAAGCCGGAAGACAGACAGATCCTCGGAACAAGATTTTGGTCTCCACTATATAAATGACCAGCTCAGAAAATGCCTGTGGGTACACATTCTGTTCACGTGCTTGTCTCTTGATGGTTCTGAGGGATGCTCTTTCTCTATTGTAGAGATTAGTCAAACATGCCGTTGCAGACGATACAGTAAATTCCTCCTCCCACTAACCCCTTAACCAATGGTATGTGCTTTGAGCTTATCTTGTCATGAGTATCCAGCAGTTTTCAGAATTAAAATCGGTGATTGGACGGCAGAGCTATTAAGGCGGGTCTTATGGGTCGTCTACGACCCATTTTTGAATGGGCCGGCTGGATAGGGTTAATATTATGATTTCCATTCCACAGTATTATACCTCACAATTAGACTTATCTTTAGATTTATAACGTTTATGGTGTTGTGTATGGTATCATTGTAATCCTTGACCATCAAAACATGGGGGTAGACATTACCACTTTCCATTTATTGTGTTTGGCTGAAGAGATATGACGCAAAATACAGAATTCGGTTATGGAGGAAGGCAAAATGGCGGCCATGAATGCCACAAAGCATTCAATGATGTTGTGTATGGTATCATTGCATTCATTGACCATCAAAACATAGGGGTTGACATCATCGTATATGTCCTCTGATGTTTTTTTCAGGAGATATCATGGAAAACGTATACTTTGATAATGGCGGGAAATAAAATGGCCGCCGCGGCCGACATGAGGTTTTTTTTGCGTTGGCTAACGTTCTTTATTGGAAGAGCAGTACCCATAGAGTAATTGTGCCAATTTTGGCGCTTGTATCCACATTTGAACGATTCTTCATCTAAAAATGCTGTTATCTTCCCCACTAAGAGGGATGATGGAATCAAACAACTTGTTCTCTTTAATGCGCCTGATCACTCTCTCCACGTGTATTCTCAACCGCGCAATGTCCTGAATAACTAAAACCTCTTCACGAGACAGCTGAGAGTTCTTTCCCAGAAAAGGTGGTCTGTGTACTTTTCTAAATCATCAACTGTAAAGCCTTGGTCAACCATTACAGCCATGTCTTTATCCAGTAAGGGGATGATTCCAGACTGCTTGAACAGTTCTTTATCACTAACAGAACCCGAGTACAGGGCTGACACAAAGGTGACGGCACCATGTGGGGACACACCAATCATTCCCTTTACTGTGGTGTTAGACTTGTAATGCGAGTACATCTCACTCTGCAACAGAAGCGAGGAAGGGGTTTGACACTTGATCTCAGTGCAGTCAACTATTACCTGTGTGTCAGGGTAGCTTTTAAACACACTCGGCATCATCGCACGGACTGCATTAGGAGACATCCATATGCACATAGCACCCAAAACTGTATACAAAAAGTTGGCCCAGGTTCTAATGGTTCTGCTGACAGTTGATTGGTGTATATTGAAGCAGTCCGCAAGATCCTTCTCCTTCAGACCCAGAGACAGATAAACCAGAAAGAGGAAGAACTCGTCTATCAGCGGTAAACAACGGCTCTGTTGGTAGATAAATAGTCATTGATTAGTTGTACATTGTAGTGTTTGTAATCGCATAGCACTACATCCGAATATATAATATATACAGTCGGATGCCTACTGGTCTACGTGATGGGTCTGTGGTTGTCGATGACTGTCCAACACGGACGATTCTCGTAGTGGCAGGTTCAATCTGCAGCCAAAATGCATGAAAACGGCGGTAGCTGGCAAATCTATGAAAAAGATCAAATTGCATTGTATGACCATGTTGGATTGTAACCATACAGCATGAGCAGCACAATAACAATCAACTTTCAAAATGTCTCCCATGAAGTAGTACATGATGTCACATGCATTACATGCTTTACTTTGAGCATCTTCTTTGATAAGCGTTATACAGTCCTACTTGTAAGTTTGTTTCTGGATTTGATTTGAAATTGGCAGTCTAATGATAAGAAAGTGTAACATAATTGACTTAGAACTGAGGTAAATTGATAACTTTTGTCCTACCGTGTATAAAACCTGATGTCCTCATCAGAGCTCTTGAACCTTTCTAGTCCAAAGGACTGCCTCAACGACAACTCCTGCAGTCGCTTCTGTAGCTCTACGATGGCCTGCTGCTGTGCGTCAATTTTCTCGCAGGCCAGATCCAGAGCTGAAGGTTCTGGTCTCCTATCATAATCATGACACCTCAAAGACACGCTGGCATCGATCAGCTCCTCATCCTCATCCTCCCCTTGCCGCTGTGTTCGCTGCCACACGCTTGGCCAAGCGACCGGCAGGCTGAAGTTGTTCCAGGCGAACAACACCGGAATCGCCCCGGGTTTCAAACGGCGTCGGCCCCCATCAATTATATTTTCTGGCATAAAATGCCGACTGCAGATAGTGGTGTGTCTCCTTATGACGAAATGATCACGCCTAATATTTCTGACCCATATCGCCCTGACAGACTCATCGTTTGGGAACTCATGAAAACTAACCCCAGAGTTGATTATCCCCGACACAGAGCACCTCGGCACACAACAAAACTGCTGTTCGGATGTTCCCGTTTCTGATATTTGAACATTCCGACATTATAATGAAAACAAATACACTAAAGTTTGTTGTAATGAGCGAAACGTAAAAGTTACCTCAGAGATCACCCAAATAGTAATTTGTAGAGCCAGTGTAGCAGATACGAGATACACATAGGCTATATGGTTTCTCTTTATCTTTAATACTTATTTCCTATACGTGTAGTCACTAGTCAGAGCCCGGGAATGTGGAGAACGTGAACACTGAAGTTTAATACTCGTTTGTGTTAGTTGTCCTTTGATCCTTCCCGCCGCTGAGGTCGACAGTTCCTGGAAACCCTTGAGATGAAGTAACCTGACTTCGTGCCAGCTATAGTGGAGAGAACACATTGTGTCACTCGCAAATGCGACAGCGAGGGATGGACTGAAACTTTTGTTAATTGATTTTCCGTTTTGCTACATGCTACGACCAAACATTTTTGGCTAGCCTATTTGATTTGATACTTTGCCGTTTTTCTTGTGGACCTAAGTATCCTAAGTCTGAACGGGATTCGAGCTCTGGACTGGATCGTAGGACTGTTAAAGGACATCTAATGGAACCTAGTATATTTCTGATCGTATGAAACTATTATCTGTTTAAGAAACAACCATTGGGTAATTTTGAGTAACCAGGATATTTCTATACACTGTACATGTTTTATTTTCCTAATTGATCTAGCATTCTAAATCATCTCATCATTCCACTTAGCTAGTTTATGTAGGCTATACCCGGCCTTAGTATAGACAGTCCAGAGCCATAGAAAAAGAGAGTTGCGACACTTCCATAGACTCCCATTGTTATCGAGGAATGCGGAAGTAAAGCGACCATGAGGCGACCAATAGTTCCTAGCATCGTATTTTCCACCGTTGAACCCCATTCATTTTCACTGTCTCCGAAGTTAGTTAGCTGGTAAATTGACGAATATCTTTATCTTTAATATGAATTTTTTCATATTTTTATCACCACATATCAATTGTTATTAGTAGTATTTCTTATAGCTAGCTTTAGATTTAAAAAAATCGTAAGATTATAGCTTGTTAGATTCTAAATGCAGTTAGAGCTAGTAGGTCTAGTATCTAACGTAGAGCTAAGCAACACTTTTACTGTAGATAGCTAGAGAGCACGGGTTTCATAACCAGAAGTCCGTTCGTTTGTAGTCTGTCATATTAGTTCTAGTTATTGGTGTTCGTTGGCATACAAAGTTAGTCTTCTCTTATTAGTCTATAGTACATCTGATTATAGATAGCAACACTGAGTTGCAGATCGTCCAGCTAGCTCTCAACGCTCGACAGGAATTTCAGGTCCACTCACTAGCTAGTTAGCTCAACTAGATGTATCTACTACTGCATCAATCAAAAGGATAAATGACCTTGTGATAAGATCATCAGCACAAGTTTGGATGATGAGAGTAAACAGAAAGTATAACTGCATGGATAACTTTAATGATGGTTAAACGTTAGTTCTCATTAGGCTACGTACTGTTTGGTATGTACGGTAGCTAGCATAGCCATTTCTAGCTCAGCTTCACAATATTGTATTATGTTGTGTTAAGGTAATGTACTACATACATGTTAATAAAGTAGCAGACATACAGTACATGATACAACAAACCAGTAACCAATTGACATTATGTGTTAATATACCGTTAATATATATCGGTGAATCGAGTTGGTGCTACTGTCTGTCTCGCCGAAAACCATTCAAACAGGTTGACAGCAGTGGGGGTTTTTTAACAACAGCGAGCTACCGGAACCACGTGACAAAAAAGCGCTAGCTTTTTTCCAGCGTTTCACTGGCAGTGAGTGTTCACAGTGTTGTATTTCACTCCATTTTACACCAAAAACGTCAGGGAGGACTGACTTTTGTAGATACGAGTCAGCCTAAGATAGCCAGAATGTCGGATTTCTTTAAACGAGCCTGTTTCAATTGGTAATTTGCCTGAGAAAGCGACTTCCGTTGGCCAGCTTCATCGAAAACCATTCAAACAGGTTGACAGCAGTGGGGTTGTTAGGAACTATTGAGAGCTACATGAACCACGTGATCACGTGTCGGCGAGATCATAGCGTGTCGCAACTCTCTTTTTCTATGGCTCTGAGATAGTCCACATGTAAGGTCCCTATATGTTTATTGTATGCACCTTCCTGCCAAAGCAAATTCCTTGTCTGTGCAAACTTTCATGGCGAATAAATCCCTTTCTGATTTTGATTTTCAACAATAAACTATTTGCTTACACTGCAAGTGAAGTAGGGGCGTCTTATCCCTGCCACTAGAGTATGATAGTAGCGGAAATACAGGATAGGTAAGTTGCTCATACGGACACTTGCTTGTATTTAGTCATGAATGAGTCGTGAGTCGTTTCACTTAGGACCCAAGTTAGACTTGGGACTAGTAGGCCTACTAGTAGGCCTGGGGATTAGGGACTGCGATCCTTTTATCTCCAGTCTTTCAGGGTAGGTTCATTTATCCCCTACTACTGTACTAAGCGGACGTAGCGTTAGTAGGGAGGACAAACGTTCTGCTCTCAATGTAATCACAACGGAGAGTTCCAAGCGTCAACAAATGCTAAACTGAATTTATTGCTCATTTAACATTGTGATAAAAAACACAATTGTGAGATGTAATGTACAATACGATGTACGCTGATATTATTAGTACATGTACTTTCGAAAACAGTTGTCAATTTTCGCTAGTTGACTGAGGCGTTAGCATAATTAGCCTCTGTTGGACGACATATACGATAGCGGTCTGTGATGCATCCGTTTTCAATCGTTAAAAACATAAGCATGGCTCCCAAAACAATGAACGTTTTATGATTTATTATGACTTTATATTAGTAGTAATCAATTCATGGGTACAATTATCATTATATACCTGTAGTTTTAAGCCAGTGTAGCTCACTGTAATGCTGTACGCGACGCGGTTTAGAAAAACTTCTAATTCTACTGCTGTTTAGGATGCCAAACGGCGACAGTAAAATCTCGGCACACCCCTTACTAAAATCAAAATTCCCAGATGAGTTTTTCAATTGGTGAATCAACCTATCACTCAAATTTGAGCCAATCCCTGTGTGAATACCATCCCGTATGTGGCACAGAGGTTTTCCCATTTTAAGAGGTCTGTAATGGGCTGTGAGTACTTTGATCCATTCCCTACTAACCAGATCTTCAATGCCACAGCCCAAAATTTATGTCATTCTGTTCATTAAGGTCTCCTCTACAAGACTGTGAAAACCGCTAGCATTTCCCAGGTGGGGTATTTTTTATAATCGAGTTTATGTCCGAGGAGTGCCCCTGTTTTAGAGCTACATTTTGAGTGCTAACAAACTCCCCATCGCTCTATGCAGCTAGTTAGCTTGCCACGACCATTCCTCTCCCGGCTTCACTAACAAAATATGGACAGATGTGCCTTGTTCTCGCTCATTTAATCTGATCGATCTCAAAATCCGTTAACATATAGTGGAAACGTACATCTACGAATATGTGGTCTCAAATATACATAAAGATAAACATTTTTAAATTCCGGCCCGATCAAACAGTCCCCTCAGTAAAGGTTGGCTAGCAAGTTACAGCAGCAGCGTAGACCAGTGACAGGTGGGGGGAGGGGCGCAAAGGGCACACTTTTTAGGGGTATCTTGCTTCCAACTCACTTTAGACAACCCGTTCATTTGTAGCAGATAAAAACATGCAAGCTAGTAGGCCCGAAATCTAGGATTGAGATAGGTTGATATAGAAGAATTATAAGAGAAGCTGACAAAGCTGAATCAGTATTTCATTTGTTTGAAAATTAAAAAGGAAAAACAAACATGGAGATCCATAATTACTGAAGAGCTCTGGCAGTAGCCTAGTGCAATGGTTTAATAATGGTTTACTACATCAGAACTTGATAACTAACTCGTCGTATTAATTAGATTGAGTACAACATTTAAATTAAAAAAGCTAAAGGCTCTCACAAACAAGCTATGGATAGTAGCTTACTTGTGCTTTCCAATCAGTAGGCCTATCTAGTTTTGATTGCTGTTACCAAGACTTGTCCTGCTTAAAAGCATCGAACTCCGCAGTCTGCTGTTTTTATACCTTGGTTCTATGAGAAGCCTTTAAAAAACATGTAAGTCACATTCACTGTTGACTATTCTCCTTAGAAGTTGAGGCAAACCGACCATCCACAAACCGATTGTGCAAACCGACCATCCACATCCTCAAAACACCTGAGTGGCATCCATGGGCTCATAACTGCTCATCTGTAAATGTGTTTCCTCTGTGTATATGTAAACACCACTGTGATTTCCCACACTGACAATAAGACTTACATTTGTCTAACATAAGTCTTACAATAACTTTGATCAGTGCATTAAGACATCAAGGATCTTATTGACAGTGTTGGAAATATACACAGTCAATGTATTTGTGTATATCCTTATTGCACCATTATTATTTCTATGTAATTTTTTACTTCAGTATTTATTGTTAATCCAACCATTCGATTTACTGGTTATCCCTATCGTATCATTCATTTTCTATGTATTAGTTTGCTTTAGTACTTATTGATTATTATACATTTTCTTTAATTTAGAGGAGGGCCTCGTATAAGCGTGCAACACTTCTTCCCTCCTCCTTCACCTATTTTAACCATTGTTTTTGTGTGTGAAGTCGTGACCATTCTTGTCGTCTGGCTCATATATGAGGGGACAAGAAGACAGGGGACAGTTTCATGGTTTGCAGATGAGCAGTACAGAGTCTACAAATGTTCAGATGTATGAGGATGTAGTTGATCGGTTTGCCTCGACAACTCAACAGTAACTGTGACTAGTTTTCTTTTTGTGCACCACGCACACAGAAGTCCAGGTGTCGGACTCGGGACACAAGTCAGAATTGAGGTAGGTCAGGAAAACATTACAAAATGAAATAAAGTTTCTTGATAGGCCTACCGTTCATCTTATTTTGACTAAACCATAAAAACTATTACATGAAGCTCAAACTATACGAACAAATGTGCGCGCTCGCATTAACTATGATGTCCCTGCTAAAGCTGTTATCAAACTTGGGTCTCTGAACTGTTGTATAGTGGGTTAAGAAAGGTGAGTTTCTATATCCGAGTAGTGTATATTGTGTGCAGCAAGCTTGGAAGAAAAATGTGATATATAAATAGGGGCCTGTGCCCCAGTAGAGCTTTGTCTAACAACGCCCCTGGCATGGACATTTTCAATAAGCTGTATTTTCCTTACTGCACTGATCCAAGTTATCAACTATTGCATGTCTGGCAGACTAATGTCTCTGAGCCCAAATCTCAATCAGCCTCCTCCATGTATCATACTCACTCATCATGTCTTTGCTTTATTAAATATTTCTCAAAAGATTGCTACCAGTACTGTAGGCCTGGTGTAAATGTTGACAACACCTGTGTCTTAGAAGACGAGGTAGCCTACCTTACACCTTAGAAATGTGTATTGTAGCTACCATCACTGCAGTTGCACTGGTGTCTGTCTAGTGTGTGATTTAAAGTGTAAATTAGTTGTTTCCTAAGCAAACTAATACGGCATATTTGAGACGACACAACACAGATGTAGTGTCACTATTTAAGCAAATCCACCAAATCATAGTTGTTTAGGAAGCTATAGCACAAGCTAGCAAAAGTCCCAGATCAGTTTTTCAATTGATGAAACAAATTAGAGCTAATGTCTGTATGAATACTGTCCTGTATGTGGCACTGGGGTTTTAACAGTTAAGACGTCTGTAATTAGCAAAGTGGTATTTACACCCTTGGCTACTAACCTAAACTTCAATGCCACATCCTTAACTTGATGTCAATCTGTTCAGGAACATTTCCTCTACAGGACTGTGATACCGCTAACATTTTCGAGTTGGGACTTTTGAGATATTTGAGTTTAAGCCCGATGAGTGCCCGCACCCATTGACTGCAATGAAAAGCTTCATGGAACTCCGACTCAGAATTTGAGTTTCAGGGACGCCTGACAAAAAATGACAACATTTGGCGTGTCGGACGTTTTAGAATTGTTTATGTGATGTGTTCCCATCGAGTTTAAGACGATATATTTTACAAACAAGAGGTTTGTTAACGTAACTGTATACATATCTCACTCGTACAGGCTAATCAGCTAATATGTTAAAGTAGGCTACATCCAAAGTCGCTGTCGTAAAACTAGCCTCTTTTTTACAAACAGCTGATTAACGGAAGTAGCTTCGAGGTAAAAGTAAAAACCTTTAAAAACGCCTAATATTTGCAAATATTGTTGATATTATTGTGCACAAGTATATTAGTATCGTTAATATGTAATTTAATTCCATAATTTCCCCAGGAATAACTATTAAAACGTATTTTAGGAAAACGCTCAAACGGGTTTGTCCTCCCTAGCGTTAGGTCCCGTTCGCTACACTAGCATTAGCTCTAGTGCTACCTCCTGGGAAACGGTCTAACGTTAGGCTATTATGACGTTATAT
Organism: Mallotus villosus; assembly: GCA_903064625.1. Taxonomy (NCBI): domain Eukaryota; kingdom Metazoa; phylum Chordata; class Actinopteri; order Osmeriformes; family Salangidae; genus Mallotus; species Mallotus villosus. Next base: position 28,997 of record CAEFZP010002834.1, read on the forward strand.
GAACTCATCACTTTATTCTTGCCTGTCACACTTAGCCTAATGTAGAGAGTAAAATAATTGATACAGTCCTTGAACTTCCCTGTCAATATAAGTTATTTGGATCACCTAGCACTACAGATGTGTACGGAAGTGAGAAGCGGAAACGATTACATCCGTTTTCCGGTTCGAACACCGGGCGTTCCGCATAACCCCTATTGGGTGTGCCACGCCTTCGGCAGCCATCCTTTGATATCTCACATATATATTATTATTATTTGTATTTATTCTTGCCCCCCAAGGCTCGGTCAATATTTGGACTACATAGAAAACGTCAGTGTCAAAAGTTTCGTCTTGGTAGCGATTGAGTTCGAATTTACGTTCCGTTGCATGGTTTAAGTAGGAATTACGTTTTTGTGGCGAAAAGTGAAGCTAACGGAGGCTAACTTGCTAGCCACAGTCACTGACGCTACTAATGTCATAACGTCATGAAAACACGCGTGACTACCTCTAGCAGAACATTAGTTTAGCAGCTCGTTAACTTCTGGGAGATAGCTAGCCTATAGCTTTACTGCAAGGCAGCTGCGGAAACGCCACAAACAAATAGGCCAGGGTGATAACTATGTACTCATTTTACTTTGTCATATGAAACACAATTGTGAAGTGTAATGTACTAGGGATGGGCGTGGTTAATCGAATATCCGGATATCCTATATGGAGGACCAAACCTGCCATAATTACAGATAAATGAATAAATAAATAAATGTATCAAAAAATGTAATTATACACTAAAAAATACAAATATATATAAATACATGTATGAAATAATATTAATTACGTATTTATTTATTTAAATGCACATTTATTTCTGTATTTATTTATTTTTGTATTTATTTATTTATTCCTTCATTTATTTCTGTATTTATTTATTTCTGTGTACATTTAAATGTGTATTTCATGATCTTTAAGCTAATGAGGTAATCTGTCAATCAAGGGATGTCACGGTGTCACCATAACCCCATTGGTTGATCGGTATCTGAGTGCGATTATGATTACTTTCGTACATGGGCCGCTATTTTAGTATACAAATGACTGCACACAAGCAACATATTGCCAGAGATTTGGGAGTTTTGGCTAGCTAACCTTGCTGTAAAAGTGTTAGTCCAGATGTTTTACTTCATGGTAGGCTAGATAGTAGAACTCGCTAGCATTAGTTTCAAACACAGCAGCATCGCCGTTGAGGAACAGTTGCTGTAGCCTACAGTACTGTATGATGGAGCTGTGCCAAGGTAAGAAGTTACATTTGCACTACTGTATGTTTTATAAAAAAAATATTTGCACAGTCGAATGGAGGCATAATTCTTGGCCCATTTTCTGGCATCTAGTAGCCTACATTCAACGTTACAATATCTTAAAGTACGGAGATCTTTAAAGCTAGCAATGTACAGTAGAAGCTAGCTAGAACGTAGCAGAAACAGTGTGCTACGAAGTGAGTGATGAGCTGTTTATGTAATGTTTTAGTGTAGTTAATTTAGTGCACTATTTATATTTTTTGAGAGACTAATGCCTACAAACAAGTTTGTAAGAGAAAATATGTATTTCATTCTTAACCCATAACTGTGGTCGCTTTGCACCAATAATCTGGGAGTTGGTACAGTAAGAAATTACATGATGTGTGTCAAGGAAGGAAACAACAAAGACCAAAGTACAACATGGTTAATCTATTCATGTGATTGTCACCCTATGTCATTACAGCTTACTGTCTGTTTATGTGTGTGTGTGTGTGTGTGTGTGTATGTATGTGTGTGTGTGTCTATGGCCCTTGCAGTCTGGCATTGCTACTGAGGTTGACGTGAGCTGAAAAGGAGGCCCAGAGCCTTGGAGGTGGATGTCAGAACACTAGATGAAGGAGCTGGAAGGGGGACCACTGGATGAAGGAGCTGGAAGGGGGACCACTGGATGAGAGAGAGCTGGAAGGGGGACCACTGGATGAGAGAGAGCTGGAAGGGGGACCACTGGATGAGAGATTTCCGGATTAGGGAAAATGTGATGGAGTGGACTGACTTATATTTAAACTACAGTATTTGTGTCACTATGCTTTTAATTCGGCATCACAACTCCCTATTTGGAGCATGCAATACATCCCCATGCATCACACCCAACCATTATGAAATGGTTGATGCCAGGTGCAAGCCCAAGACAGCGCAGTGTAGACAAAGGCGCTACCTTTGTTGTTTCACCTTTTACACTCTTGTCATAGCAGAGACTAAAATAACGTGTACATATGTTGTACTGTGTATGTTGAACGCATGTAGTTGTACTGTAGCCTTTCACAACCAAGCCCTTGAGGGTTCATCATTGTGCAGTACACATGCATACCATTTTATTAAACTGTTTTCTATTTCTATCATTACATGGTCATAATCACCTTGTGTGCTGTCAGTTATTGACGATTCAATAAATATCAAACTGTACAGTAGGTCAAGATTAAATAAAGATGCAGAAAAAACTAGTTGTTTGCAAGTTACATTAAATGACAACACATGAAGGGTATGAAGAGATTATTAAATTGGAGTACAGTTATGGTTGCATCTATGTGGCGGTTGATTTGCCTGATGAACTTGCTGTTGATTATGACAGATATGCAGCACACACCATTACAAATGCACTGCATAAACTTTGACTAAATTGTGTCGTTCAAACTGCAGAGTATTACAGTATAAACATGCTTCTAAACTAGACCGTAATGTCTTGGTGACCTGCTAGGGAAGTTAACCGTCCTATCTAATGTTACCCCACTGGATTAAAATTATTAGAGCTAAATCTAAATTCATTTACACTTTAGTTTAACCCGTCTGACAGATCGTTGCTGCTAGCGATAAGTAGGCTACACTTCCCTGCTATGGCTGAACGTTTTGAGTCCTGCCCCAATCACCGCCCTGCTCCCGCCCCCTAATTTGCTTAAGGATCATGAAATACATAATTAAATGTTCCACAGAAATAAATAAATACAGAAATAAATACAGACAGAAATAAATTACGTGGAAAATAAAAGTCTAAAGTAAATTAATTGTAAAATGATTTCTATGTATGAAATATATTTATTGATAGAGTTATTTCTGTCTGTATTTATTTCTGTATTTATTTATTTTTAAATTAGGGGGCGGGAGCAGGGCGGTGATTGGGGCAGGACTCAAAACGTTCAGCCATAGCAGGGAAGTGTAGCCTACTTATCGCTAGCAGCAACGATCTGTCAGACGGGTTAAACTAAAGTGTAAATGAATTTAGATTTAGCTCTAATAATTTTAATCCAGTGGGGTAACATTAGATAGGACGGTTAACTTCCCTAGCAGGTCACCAAGACATTACGGTCTAGTTTAGAAGCATGTTTATACTGTAATACTCTGCAGTTTGAACGACACAATTTAGTCAAAGTTTATGCAGTGCATTTGTAATGGTGTGTGCTGCATATCTGTCATAATCAACAGCAAGTTCATCAGGCAAATCAACCGCCACATAGATGCAACCATAACTGTACTCCAATTTAATAATCTCTTCATACCCTTCATGTGTTGTCATTTAATGTAACTTGCAAACAACTAGTTTTTTCTGCATCTTTATTTAATCTTGACCTACTGTACAGTTTGATATTTATTGAATCGTCAATAACTGACAGCACACAAGGTGATTATGACCATGTAATGATAGAAATAGAAAACAGTTTAATAAAATGGTATGCATGTGTACTGCACAATGATGAACCCTCAAGGGCTTGGTTGTGAAAGGCTACAGTACAACTACATGCGTTCAACATACACAGTACAACATATGTACACGTTATTTTAGTCTCTGCTATGACAAGAGTGTAAAAGGTGAAACAACAAAGGTAGCGCCTTTGTCTACACTGCGCTGTCTTGGGCTTGCACCTGGCATCAACCATTTCATAATGGTTGGGTGTGATGCATGGGGATGTATTGCATGCTCCAAATAGGGAGTTGTGATGCCGAATTAAAAGCATAGTGACACAAATACTGTAGTTTAAATATAAGTCAGTCCACTCCATCACATTTTCCCTAATCCGGAAATCTCTCATCCAGTGGTCCCCCTTCCAGCTCTCTCTCATCCAGTGGTCCCCCTTCCAGCTCTCTCTCATCCAGTGTTCTGACATCCACCTCCAAGGCTCTGGGCCTCCTTTTCAGCTCACGTCAACCTCAGTAGCAATGCCAGACTGCAAGGGCCATAGACACACACACACATACATACACACACACACACACACACATAAACAGACAGTAAGCTGTAATGACATAGGGTGACAATCACATGAATAGATTAACCATGTTGTACTTTGGTCTTTGTTGTTTCCTTCCTTGACACACATCATGTAATTTCTTACTGTACCAACTCCCAGATTATTGGTGCAAAGCGACCACAGTTATGGGTTAAGAATGAAATACATATTTTCTCTTACAAACTTGTTTGTAGGCATTAGTCTCTCAAAAAATATAAATAGTGCACTAAATTAACTACACTAAAACATTACATAAACAGCTCATCACTCACTTCGTAGCACACTGTTTCTGCTACGTTCTAGCTAGCTTCTACTGTACATTGCTAGCTTTAAAGATCTCCGTACTTTAAGATATTGTAACGTTGAATGTAGGCTACTAGATGCCAGAAAATGGGCCAAGAATTATGCCTCCATTCGACTGTGCAAATATTTTTTTTATAAAACATACAGTAGTGCAAATGTAACTTCTTACCTTGGCACAGCTCCATCATACAGTACTGTAGGCTACAGCAACTGTTCCTCAACGGCGATGCTGCTGTGTTTGAAACTAATGCTAGCGAGTTCTACTATCTAGCCTACCATGAAGTAAAACATCTGGACTAACACTTTTACAGCAAGGTTAGCTAGCCAAAACTCCCAAATCTCTGGCAATATGTTGCTTGTGTGCAGTCATTTGTATACTAAAATAGCGGCCCATGTACGAAAGTAATCATAATCGCACTCAGATACCGATCAACCAATGGGGTTATGGTGACACCCAGAGCCATAGAAAAAGAGAGTTGCGACACGCTATGATCTCGCCGACACGTGATCACGTGGTTCATGTAGCTCTCAATAGTTCCTAGCAACTCCACTGCTGTCAACCTGTTTGAATGGTTTTCAATGAAGCTGGCCAACGGAAGTCGCTTTCTCAGGCAAATTACCAATTGAAACAAGCTCGTTTGAAGACATCCGACATTCTGGCTATCTTCGGCTGACTCGTATCTACAAAAGGAAGTCCTCCCTGACGTTTTTGGTGTAAAATAGAGTGAAATACAACACTGTGAACACTCACTGCCAGTGAAACGCTGGAAAAAAGCTAGAGCTTTTTTGTCACGTGGTTCCGGTAGCTCGCTGTTGTTAAAAAAAACCCACTGCTGTCAACCTGTTTGAATGGTTTTCGGCGGGACAGACAGAAGCACCAACTCGATTCACCTATATATGGGTGTTTCTGCAACTACGGTCACTTTTGACTCTCCCAAATCTAAAAAATCAACCTTTATGAATTTGAATTTTAACCATCAGAGTCTGTAATATACATTAATAGGTACACAACATTGCATGTAGTCATTAAGATTTTAATCTGGAAATATGTTTTTTTTTATGGTTTTCATCAATTTAATCACAAAATGTCCTTACCGCAACAGTACAATAATGTCCATTTTACACATTTTTCCTTTTTTTAATTTCTATCACATTAATACATTGAAATTGATTTTCAACAAGCTTTGTGCATCATTGTTATTACTGATAAAAGAAAATAATAAAAAATTTGTTATTTTATGTTTTCTCTCTACACCATGGAAAATTTTGACCGTAAGCTTATGACAATTGTCTTCATACACATAAAAAAGAATAATTAATTATTTTTATGACAGATATTGTTATTTCAAATGTGTAAATCATCTCTAAAACAGTTTTGAAATCTTTTTTGCAAATAAAAATCATAATTATAATCAAAATAAAGCATTGCTGCGGTAATGACATTGTGTGCCGGTAAGGACGCAATGGGGAGCATGTCTATGTTCCCACAGCCCGATGGTCCTACATTTCGAAGTAATCTAACTATATTGAAGAGTCTGTCTGTCTATTAATGTCTGTCTCACTCCTGTTCTAACCAGTCCCCTTACCCTAATCACGCAGCTGTGATGCCTAAACCTAGTCGCTAATTTCAGGAACAAAGAACTGTGGGGCCATTGGGCTGTGGGAACATAGGGATGACCCCATGCAATTTGAACGGTAAATGTAAATACAGTAATGTATCCTTAACAAAACGCTACTGTAAGAAAACGCAGTAAAGTCAAAAAAGGCTTTACGTGTCATTAAAGACTGGATAAACTGATTTTCAAAAATATTATGGCCTCAAGTGGCTTGAACATTAATACTAATACACGAACATTAACATCGTAATGTGACAGGCACTAACAGCCTCTCACATTACATTTGTGTACCAAGTACTAATTAAAACGAGAGCAGAGTTCCTTCCAAACCGAGTCCATAAGCTTCATGTGCCTTGCCGTGACTGGTTTGGGTTCTGGCACAAGTCCAACCACACTCTCTTGTGTGTACCAGATGACATCATCCTTCATCGGCCAATAGAACCTATTGGCCCCAACACTATGCATTGTTTTGACCAAGGCACAACTCTCAGTATCGACGTCTTGAATGATGCCTGGGTATGGGTCATTGTCGTACAGAACGACACACCATTTCCCGATAAGCTCCTCATTTACATCTGGAATTGGTTGTATTGCCATAGTTTCCTGGAATGTTGGAGGATGCTGATGGAGGGCTCCCATGGAAGACTCTGGTACAGGAGCGAAGGTGACGCACTGTGGGCTGAAGCAGGTGCATGGATCTGGGTTTCTGCAGAAGCAGCTCAAAACTCTCCACATGATTTGCCCATAGACTGATGTGTGGATCTGGAAAAAAAAGTACGAACCTGAATATGAGCATGTTATGTCACCTTTAAAATATTCATGAAATTTAATGGTGCAGCATTATCACATACCTGGTGGATCTTCATGGTGCCTTTACTGTCTGAAGATCATCGATCAGGGATCTCTCAACCTCTGATATCTCCTCATCTGTGACATTGAAGAGTTTCACAGAGGACTTGACCTTTGACAGCTCCTCAAACAACATGGCCCCATTGTGTATGTCCATCCCCTTTGCCACTAGGGCATCTGCCGTCCTCTTTACTGCTGCACCCACACCATCTGCTGGTCCCTTGCCGTGGCCTGCTTCAAGGAAATTCCATGTCACTTTTTTAAATCCCATCTTGAAGGGCTCTGTCGACAGGAAGAAGAAGTTCTTCTTGCAACGATACTGCGTGGTTGGTCCATCACTGACCATGTGAAGTACTCTTACGCTGGGATTTTTCTCCTGCAGATCGTGCAGAACTGGTCTGAGATGTGTCCATATGGCCGATGGGTCATGGCGGAAGGAGGATGACAGAGTGCAATACGAAGATTGTGATCCCTTGGTGTAGGCCACAACTGTGTGTAGGCTCACCTGTTTATGAGAATCCCCGAAGTGCACTGCCTGTATTTCTGTTGCATATTTGCAGAGATAGTTTTCTGCAAAATCAACATGCAGTAAAACCTCCTCTTCGGTCAGATTCTCCTTCAGCTTTCTCAAGGTAGCATACTGGTGCTTAATGTTGTATATATGCCGTCCTATTTTTGCCTGGAGCATTTCAGAGAAGTCATCAATGAGGACTTGTAGGGTTCCATACACCTTCTCCTTGGTTGTCAAATGAACTGTAAATTTCTCTGTCCCTCCGTCTTTTGCCTTTTTTTCTCTCTCCTCTGCTTTGTGTTGCCAATGATGCCACCACGTCTGACCCCCCTCTTCAAACGGCAGAATTTGGAGTGCTTTGTTTTTGCAGTTGGAGCATTCCCTATACATGCACTCTTTTGAAGGAGTACAACACATAGATAGCATCAAGTCTTCAACCTTGCTTGTCTTCACTACACTTTGCTGGTATAGCCTATCCGCCATGAATTGTACATTTTCACATATTTTACAGAGACATGTTTCCCTGTCTCTGACTGATGGATGTACAACCCAAAAGGGTTTCCTCTTACAAAACTCACTGTAGGAGATTTTGATGTCCGGATTCTCTCCTTTGAACTTCTGGTGTAGATTCTTAAGAGAATCGGAGAGTAGGCGCTTCTGCATTTTCAGTTGCTTTTTAGTGATTGTGTCCCTTTTTCCTGTGGTGGCCCTGCTGTTGTCGTCCCTTTCAAGAAATTGTGCCACTGTTAGGTCATCTGTGTTGGTGATCACATTTGATTGCTTTTTCCTGTGATAATCCAGGGAGTTTGGCCTCTTTTGGTTTGCTCTCATCATCTTTTGTGAGAACCCAAACTCTTGATTTGCATACTTTCCAAGTCGATATTTCTTTATGATCTTTCCTGCCATCACTTTTGAAATTATCTGCTTCTCTTTAGGGTTGGTCAGTGAGTTGCTGCTCTCCTTCAGCTCTGCCATAATGACATTATGGAACAGAAGAACCTTTCTAATTTGGCGTCGGGATGTGTGACTTTGCTGGCAGGGCTTTGGTTTTGGGTGAGGCAGTCGTATGTGTCGTCTTTGAAAGCCTGAAACAACGCTTTCTGTACTTTTCGACTGAGGCCAATGCCTTCTTAAGTTTGGACTTTGCCTCTGTAAGTTCTTTGTACATTTTTGTTTGCCTCGTTTTCACTTTTTTACGCCCCCTCTTCTGAGCGACTACCACATTAGGTGAGACACCAGCAGGTTCCTGAGGAGCAACAGGTAAGTCATCCACAGCTTCATCCACAGGTAAGACTTCTGGGGATAGTGGTGGTGTGTTTGTAGAAAGAAACTTTGTTGAGGCCTCCAGCATTTTGTTTTTTTCCCTTTGGTTTCTTTTATTTATCCTCCACTGTCTTCTTTTCAGATTTGTCTCTCTTTTCGTCAGTTGAGAGACACTCTTTATCTGCCCTTTCTCACTTCTTTTTTTGGTAACGCTCTTTTTCCTTCTGTAGATACGCTTCGTATCTGTCCGGGTCTTTTTTCATCTCCTCTCTGCATTTCCGTGATCTTATTGCAGATGAATAGGGGATTATCACGCTGATACGTAGTAATCCGCATTCGGTGATCTTTGTGCACTGCCACATCCGGTGAATAACTCATCACTCTGTCCAACCCATGATGGAGGAACCGCAGTTCACTTTCACGACATCCCTGGTAAATTTACCAAAAGTCACGTTTTCTGACGTTCATAGACTGACCGAAGAACAATCCATAACAGCCCGCTCCAAACTGGACAAAGGATACAGTTTCTTTTTCGAACAATTTATCTACGACTACGAAGGTGAGTGGCTGCGAGCTAGCTTGGCTTGTTGTGCTAACGTCAGTTGGCTTGTGCTAACGTCAGTTTGGCGTCAGCTCAGATGTTTGTTATAAGGTTTTTCACCAACGGTAAACCCAATTTAAGTAAGATTATTCACCTTTAAATGAGGCTGAGTTAATTCACCCATTTCATTTGTATTCTATCAGAATACAAATTAAATACCAGAATACCACTTTAGTGGCTACTAGCTAGCTAACGCTATGTAGGTTGACTTACGCTAACGTCAGGTTTGGGGTCAGCTCAGACATTTAATTTTATTATTCTGATAGGAAGAACTTTAGCCTCTGTCAGTGTCAACTAGTTAACGGCAGCATGAGTGTCCCTTTGCTAGAATGAACAATCCCAAGTATATGCATTAATAATTGTTTTTTCCACCAGTGTCCAACATCATTAATAGGGAGGTTGCTGTCAGGTCTAGGTGTTACAGGTCGATGAGGAAGCGAGAACAGCCCCACTATTTGAAGGTTATTTTAGGAAGCTAAGGCATAATGGCAAGAAGTTTACCCCTTCCACTGTTGCATGTTTACATCAAGTTAGTCAACAGCCATGTGCAAAAAATTGCTATACCTTTTGTGACATATGTACAGTATGCAAATATCAATATTATGATAACTGTAACTAATGTAACTTTGCATTTACATTATTTAATATCCTGTTTGTTGAATCCAACATGTTAATGGTGTAAGGGGTTAACTACTCTACTGCGGTTGCAGATATCCTAAGATTTTTGGTTAATTGCAATGTTCTTCCTTACATTTCTATATCATTTGCAAATAGATGTTTATTTTGGTTTAACTTTATCAACTTAAATTATTGTAGATTGTTTTCCAAGCTGACACAGCCGAACTTCAAGAGACCTCATGCAGCTGTACAGCAGGCAAGGTTCTTTGCAACCATCTAGTGGCCTTGTTGTTCCAGAGTGCTCATTACAGCATGTTGCAGGTGAGGGCTGAGGTCTGGGATGATGTTTACATGGGCAGGTTGATAGGAGTCACACTGGCTCTAGAGGTCTACCTTTAATTATTAACAAGCACATCCTCAATCCTGGTTTGTTCCTCTATCTCTTGTTCTGCAGGTGAGAGCTGTACCACCACCTATGGCCTGCACAAGCTCTCTGCAAACATGGCATCGACCAAGGACAAAGGTAACATTGGAGCTGCATCGCATTGAATAGACTTTCAGGCTATTTTCAGCCGTGTTGTGAGCTGCCACTCGTGCCATGGTGCGCGCGGCGGCCGAAAATTAGATTGGAAGTAGGGTAGGGCTGCACAGCTGTACGTCTGGCTACATTGGTTAACATTGGAGTGAATTGGAAGCCGCGCCGCTCCACATGGCTACGGTGTGTTTATACTACTACAAGCAAGATACTATTACAATCATGACTACTTGTTGATATCATTCCCAGGGGATCCATGCAGAGCCGGTTCCGGACTTGGTGGTTAGGAGACCAAAGCCATCCACCAGGAGTGTATGCAAATCAACACTCTATCAAGCATACACAGGTAATGCTACTACTGTAACTAATATCATACTGTTGGCTGCTGTATAATAAATAATTGTATCTTGCCACTTTAATACACATAGATTATGTACTAAATATAACACTGCAGTGAGCTATTCTCCAGAAATAATATTGACATCAGAATTGAAAACCAAAACAAGCTGCAAGAGATGTGTGAATAATTTAACACTTTAACTGTTTTTCATTTTATGTTTCAGGATCCCTCCCTGACCCGCAAGTCTTGTCTCTTGGCGAAAGACTGAAAAAAATCAGGCCGCAACCACTAATATCCTCAGTGCTACATGGCTTGTCTGAACTCTCCATGGTCGACTCCAGTTTTGGACCAGTGCCGCGGGGTTCACCCCTGTCCTACCAGTGTCCTCCTGTGGTCAAACGCAGAAATGATGTTCCACACCCAGATGCACCAAGATTCCCTATACTGCCTTTAGAGGGGTCAACATTTCCCACTACTTTTCCAAACTTTGACCCAAACTCACAACAGTTACTCCATTTGGACAGCTTAACTGTGACACACAAGATGGCAGCTGAGAGAGAGGAGCAGACACGTGAGCAGTCTGAGTGCCCATTATGGCAAGCTTTACGCAAGCCTAGAGTGACAGCTAGTAGGTTCTATGAGGTTAGCCATGTGAAAGGACCTTCTTCTGGTCAGACCCTGGCAGGGCGAAGGGCTGGGTGAATGTCATGGCCCAAGCGAGTCGACGCTCTTTTATAAACAGACTCCCTTCTTGGCAGTCCCCAGTTGTTCCACTGGAAACGGGAGGGTACAGACCCGATTTTCAGTCGCTTGATGTGATGACCCCGGTTGGTAAAGTTAGGCACGTCAGCCAACGCTAGCTTGTTAGCTGTAGCGTTAGTGTAGTCCACACATGGGCATTTTACGGCCCGCGGGCCAGACCCGGCCCGTGGGCTGTCTCAGTCCGGCCCGCGACATCCACGGAGAAAAGAAGAAGAAGAAGAAGAAGGAAAAAAAAATCCCGCATTATAGAGGCTTATGAGTTTGAACTGCTATACGATCTGATTGCAACAGAGGGCGCTATTTTAATTTGGAATGGGTGAAAAAGCGCTTCCTTGACTCTTGCATAGACAGTTTGATGATCATCAGGATGAGTGCTGTGAAAAAGAGGAAAGTTGATTCGGAATGTCGTGTTTTTAACACCGAGTGGACTTCTAAATATTTTGTTACTCATGTGGGTTCAAAGGCTGTATGCCTAATATGCCAAAATGCAATTTCTGTTTTCAAAGAATATAATATTAAGAGACATTTTTCGACCAAGCATGCCAACTATGCCACCAACCTATCGTCGCAGGAGAGAGAACAAAAGGCCCTGAAATTGTCCTCCGATTTAACCGCCCGTCAGAATACTTTTGTGAAGCAGACGGCCATACAAGAGACAGTCACAAAAGTAAGCTACATGCTGGCTCATAAGCTAGCCAAACACAGCAGGTCGTTCTCAGAGGGCGAGTTTGTGAAAGACTGTATGGTTGAGACTGCTAGCATCCTGTGCCCTGACAATAAAAGTCAGTTTGAAAAAATCAGTCTGTCTCGTCGGACCGTTACCAGGCGTGTGGAAGTGATTGATAAAGACTTGTCTGATAAACTGCTAAAGAGAGCAGCCGACTTCACCTATTTTTCCATAGCTCTGGATGAGAGCACCGATATCAAAGACACCGCCCAGCTACTTATTTTCATAAGAGGGATCACTGATGAGTTTGAAATCGTGGAGGAATTTCTTGCCATGGAATCGATGAGAGGGACAACGCGGGGCTGTGACCTCTACGAATGCGTGTCAGGATGTTTGGAGAGATACAACCTGCCATGGACTAAATTACTGAACGTGACCACTGATGGATCTCCGAACCTCACCGGTAAAAACGTCGGACTTTTGCGGAGGATACAGGACCGGGTGAAAGATGACAATCCCAACTCACATTTGATTTTCCTACACTGCATCATCCACCAAGAATCCCTGTGTAAATATGTGTTGCAACTGGATCATGTCACCAAAACGGTGGTAAAACTCGTAAACTTAATCCGGGCCCGAGGGCTCAACCACCGCCAGTTTATTCAGCTGCTGGAGGAAAGTGGAGCAGAGCACACGGACGTGCTGTACCACTCCAGTGTTCGCTGGCTGAGCCTGGGAAAGGTGCTGCATCGTGTGTGGGAGTTGAAAGGAGAGATTGTGACGTTTCTGGGGAATGTAGGTAAAGCAGATGAGTTTACAGAGTTGCAAGACTTGGATTGGATGTGTGACTTTGCATTTGGGGTGGATGTACTGAGCCATCTAAACGACCTAAATGTGAAGTTACAGGGGAAGAACGCATTTGTGCATGAGCTGTATTCACACGTGACAGCGTTCAAAGCCAAGCTGATCCTGTTTTCTCGACATATGAGCAACAAGTGTTTCACACATTTCCCAACGCTGGCTACACTGGATGTGCCACCGCGCCACACTGACAGATACTCCACTACTCTGACACACCTCCACAATGAGTTCAACCGCCGTTTCTCTGACTTTGAGAAGATTGAACCAGAACTGGAGCTGGTGTCCACTCCCTTCTCATTCGACAGCGAGAAAGCGCCCCCAGATGTGCAACTCGAACTGATTGACATCCAGTGCGATCTGACTCTGAAAGAGAAGTTCAGCACCTCCACACTGGACAGCTTCTATGGCTCACTGAACGAAACGCAGTTCCCGAACCTACGCAGGCATGCACGGATGATGCTCGTTTTGTTTGGCTCCACCTATGTCTGCGAACAAACATTTTCCGTGATGAACTACAACAAGTCACGTTACAGATCACGTCTGACGGATGAACATCTGTCCTCTGTGTTGCGCATTGCAACATCACACATGACGCCAGACTTTGATGATCTTGCAAAGGGAGGTGACCGTCTGCATTGTTCCCATTAACTGACAACTCTTAGTCCGCGTGTGCACAAAGCTGTGGACATGTACACAGACAGTGGACACATACACGGGTCCATTCGGACTTTTTGGAGCTTCACGGATACAGAGACAATGTGTGTCACTATCAATCGGCAGCAAGATAACTGCCAGAGTTGTTAAAACAGTGTGAGTATTAAAAACCACTGTCTATTTTTTTCTGATGAGCATTTCAATGCAATAATTTAGTTACAACAGCTGGATGCAATGTTTTTTTTGTTTTTGCAATGTGAGTAATTTCTCACAGTTGTAATTTAAAGGAGTTGTGTGTTTCTCCATAAATAAAATCATATAAAAAGCCTAATATTTTCTTCATTGAGTGATGCAGGTCTGTTACACAAATATAACAGTCTCACTGAATCATAGTTAATTGTTGCAGAGTTGTTAATTGTAATATTCATGATCATGTATTTGTTTAAAAAGGGCTAGTGAATAACACAATCAATCCCACCAAATCTATGTATCGGTAGTTTAAAGTAATTCTGCACTAAATATTCCATGTTTAAATTTTATTTACAATTGTGTGGCCCTTCACTTACTTTAACGGAGTCAGTATGGCCCACTGGAAAAACATATTGCCCACCCCTGGTGTAGTCTGTGTCGCTAAAGTGCCGGCTACAGACAAACGTACTACCTTTGCTTATATTAAAATTGGGCCCTTCATCCCGGCGAACTGCTTGAATCCACTTCTTCCTTAGATTAGGTTCAGTCGGGAATCCGTGGAAACTGAGGTAGGGTTGACGTTGTTTGTTGGATGTACAAACTGGAACGGAGCAGTGACATCTTGCCTTTGTTTCAGCCATAGTTGTACTGCGCCGGAAGTGGTCATGCACAACATAGACAAATCCCGCCCATGGAACCCGGAAGCGTGATAATCCCCTATTTGGTCTCATCTAGGGTTGAACAAAAACATGTTTATATGTTTAGTTTACAATAATAATAATTGATGACATCACATACCATAGTAATAATTAGGGGTGTGCACATGTAACCGTTTAGTAAATCATAACCGTTTAGGAAAAATCGATAAACGAAACCCGTTTTTTTTCTTCAAATTTAATTTTTTTCAAAGTTTTTAAATATTTTATGGAGACACGCATTTATTGATTTTACATCACTTATAAACTAATTGGGGAGGATAAAAGCTAGTCTGCCAAATCTGTCTGTCCCTCGGCGTGTGTTTGTGAGAGTGTGTATCGGCGCGCACACACACACACACACTCATGCTCGGGGTCTCGAGCATGGGCTTGAGTCACCGCCACGGACATGTAGAAAGCGATAGCTAGGCTATATTAACCAGGAAATTAATGAAGGGCGATAATGACGGTACACACATGACAGGCGAACGTGTGTGTGTGTAACATGGACCTATTATAAGAGGTGTGTAAACGAGCGTAGTGTGTGTGCGCGCGCCTCCAAGACGGACAATGACGAGGACAATGACGTCACGGTTAACCGACATGAAAAAAATTCCGTTTAGACATTTTTGTAAACGTTCACACACTTAGTAATAACATGTATGAATTTTGAAAATGGGTGTAGTTCCCTTTTAGTGTTTGCAATATAATATATCACCTTGAATTTGTCTCTACCGCGACACAAGGTCTTTACCGCAACAGCTTTAGGTGTCTATAGTCCACTACAGTGGAGCGGGCGGCGCGTCAGCGGCCGCTTCCAATTCATTTTTAATGAAACCGCCGGTCGTTGATGCTCGCGTATCAACAGCATCTAAGACCGCGGTTTCATTGAAAATGAATTGGAAGCCAACGCCATCGGCCGCCCGCTCCCGCTCCCGCTAGGCCTATCAAATGAATGGACGACGGGAATACGGTTGCCGAGTTGAATAGCCTACAGTTAAATGCCACCTATCAAACATACCAGCAACCTATATGGTTAAAGACTTACCTCACTGTGCAGCAGACAGACAGACAGACAGACAGAGAGCGAGAGAGAGAGCAATAGAGCAATAGAATGAGATAGAAAGATGTGGTTCTTAAAAGAGCCTTTGGGTTTGTAGGTAGTAGGTAGTAGGTAGGGTAAATGGAGCTGCAACAGAAGGTAAAAAAATAAGTAAACAAGAGTATATAGCAGTATATATATTTCTTAGTCTAACCAGTCCCATCTGAATGGATGTCAACTATTCTGCAGTGATGGGCAAGCTACTTGATATGTGTAGTGAGCTAAGCTACAAGCTACTCTACAATAAATTCAGCTTCACTACACAAAGCTACCACTCATAAACATTTTTGCAAGCTAAGTTACAAAAACCTGTCAAAAGTAGCTTGATACATTAGTAGCTACTTTCAGTTAAACAAACTGCATGCCAAGTCAATGCAATTTTAGTGATCAACACAACTGTCAGTCAGATAAGGGCTAAAATATGTTTAGATGTATTTATTGAACAATAGCCCAATACGGTGTGAGTGGAGATGAGACGATGACAGCCCTCACTGTACTCAGCTCTCGTGAGATCGGCTGTAACGTTAGTAACTGTAGGCACAAGCATGCGCATGTACACGGCGTGTTGTCGTCGACACATAAACATCCTGTCTTCTTAATTTGTGTGTTTGATGGCTGCAGGGAAGCGCTGTTATGTATGAACATCAGAAATGTGCTGGAGAAATTAGCTTTCGAGGACGCTACTGCGCTACTTGATAAATAAAATAGCTTAGCTACTAAAAAGTTACTTGGTTTTGTAAATAGCGACGTTACCGCCAAGCTACTGTAGTTAAGCTCATCACTGCAATTCTGCCTGATATTATAGACTAGCCTACTACTGGTGCTCATCTTGGAACATTTCGAGTCCTGCAAGCAGGAAATGTGACATGAGATGCATTTACTAGCTCAGATAGCTGAGCCCACTCAGATCTGGCAGGCGGGCACTGTACAAGGCCAGCTTGAGATAGCTAATATGCCTTCTATTCTTAAATGTGTATACTGCCATTTTTTTTTACAATAATTGCAATACAGTTGGGCTTCTATGTTTTGTAGCAAAAACAGAGGAATTATGGCTAGCAAATTCATCAAAACGTAGACTTCACATGAAAAATCGAGCAGGTTCATTTATATGCTACTTACCAGGAAGGGGATGAAGTCGCACTGAAAGTAAAAATTTCGCGGGAGATTGTAGCCAGCCAACCAGGCAGGTCGCGTGCCTAAAATTTCGCGGTAGATTGTAGCCAGCCAACCAGCAGGTCGCGTGCGAGATCGCGTGCCAGGGGGATGTAGTCGCACTGAAAGTTACGTTTGCGCGGTAGATTGTAGCCAGGCAACCAGGCAGGTCGCGTGCTCTCGTTGTCCAGGGTTGTCCAATGACATAGTTGACATATTCTATATGTTCTGGGTTATTGTTAAGTCCTTTCTTGGTTATAAATAGGAAGATCGGTTAAATACGGGTGGTAACGGACAAGTAAAAGCACGTATCAGTGGTTGAGTTGTAGGCTTTAATAGGTTAGGCTAGGCTAATTGTGTTGCTCCATTGAAATGAATTGGTTAATTAATGAATATTGAGATGATAGTTGTCTTGAGTTGAACATAGTTAAATCAGAAAACATTAAAACACATATCCACAGCCCACTCTTCCATAGCTGGCAAGAACCTGGCCTATAGGCTAGAGCTTTTATTGCCTGTGTGTGTTATAGCATATATTTTTTCCTATTTATGCTATATGTAGGCCTACGAGAATGCTGCTTGGTGTTTGTGGCAAATAAAAATTACTGTGTGTTTTGTAAAGGTTTTTGAGGTGAAAATTCCCACACAAAAACTTTTAAAAAGTACATTTGGAAGCTTCCGAGTCTGGATGATGACGTATAATGGATAAAGAGTTGATGAAGTTCTGCGTGTGATATAGACGCGTTGAATGGGAGGGAATTCGCATATAAACTGCACGCAAAATTCTGCCGATAGAGAATTGAATGGGAGGAATTCGCGTGTAAACTGCACGCAAAATTCTGCCGATAGAAATGAATGGGAGGGATTCGCGTATAAACTGCACGCCAAATAGCGAGTTGGAATTCGCGTGCAAACTGCACGCAATATTCTGCCGATAGAAATGAATGGGAGGGATTCGCGTATAAACTGCACGCCAAATAGCGAGTTGGAATTCGCGTGTAAACTGCACGCAACATTCTGCCGATAGAAATGAATGGGAGGGATTCGCGTATAAACTGCACGCCAAATAGCGAGTTGGAATTCGCGTGTAAACTGCACGCAATATTCTGCCGATAGAAATGAATGGGAGGGATTCGCGTATAAACTGCACGCCAAATAGCGAGTTGGAATTCGCGTGTAAACTGCACGCAATATTCTGCCGATAGAAATGAATGGGAGGGATTCGCGTATAAACTGCACGCCAAATAGCGAGTTGGAATTCGCGTGCAAACTGCACGCAATATTCTGCCGATAGAAATGAATGGGAGGGATTCGCGTATAAACTGCACGCCAAATAGCGAGTTGGAATTTGCGTGTAAACTGCACGCAACATTCTGCCGATAGAAATGAATGGGAGGGATTCGCGTATAAACTGCACGCCAAATAGCGAGTTTGGAATTCGCGTGTAAACTGCACGCAACATTCTGCCGATAGAAATGAATGGGAGGGATTCGCGTATAAACTGCACGCCAAATAGCGAGTTGGAATTCGCGTGCAAACTGCACGCAATATTCTGCCGATAGAAATGAATGGGAGGGATTCGCGTACAAACTGCACGCCAAATAGCGAGTTGGAATTCGCGTGCAAACTGCACGCAATATTCTGCCGATAGAAATGAATGGGAGGGATTCGCGTATAAACTGCACGCCAAATAGCGAGTTGGAATTCGCGTGTAAACTGCACGCAATATTCTGCCGATAGAAATGAATGGGAGGGATTCGCGTATAAACTGCACGCGTACATATGGCACGCGAAATAGATGTGTAAACCCGTGTCATAGATACGCAGAAGTATGAGACTGGGTTGGTATTAACACCGTAGGCGTGAATAACGCATGCATCGTCATCGTCGTCCATCTGACTAGCCGAAGAAGATAGAGGATGCAATGGGAAATTCCCACAGTAAGCTATAGGCCTACTGCTTCAAGTTGAAAACGGAGACGATCTTTTGATTAAAGATAAGTTCCTTAACCTCTGTTGTCAATATCGCCGATAAAAAGTATACTGTTACGAAGCATTTGTTTGTAGGTAGCCTAACGAACGATAGACGTAGCGTTAGCTAATTTCGCCGTTCTATGGCAGCTATGATGAGTCTCGTCACTAGAATGATAACTTTAAAACAAAATATCATTATTTCAAATATGTCTGCTGTTCTACATTGCCCACACAATTATGTATATAACGCTAGTTATCAACTCTAACATGGCCTGTATCTTGTATTGAAAGTGCTCGAAAATTGTATGGTGGCCTGAGAAAACATTGTCAAAGCGGAGCGAGCCGATGTCGTGGGAGAATTCCTACTGTATTAGATTTACTGCTTCAAATTGAAAACGGAGAAGACATTTAGATTGAAGACAAGTTTTTTAACATCTGTGTTTAATATCGTCAATTAAAAGTAAAAACGTTTCAGTTACGAAGCATTTGTTCGTAGTAGGCCTATGGCCAGCTGCAGTAAGCCTTATCGTGAACCCCGGTTTAGCTGTTCGTGACGGTCAGCCATAAGTGTTGAGCCTTGATTCTTTCAGATTTCTGTGAAACTTGCTTAAAGAAAAATGATGTAATAGATTATGTACAGGGGAGACCAGGTACAGTTGTAACACTTTTTGCAATTTTTGCGATAAATCCAAAACTATTTCAACTAGAGTAACCAATTTGTTATATTATAAACTTCAATCTCTTAGCTACTGAAACAATGTATTTAAGTGGTTTTATGAAATGTGTAAAGGTTGCAAAATGAATTATAATACCGACTCTGCACTGTTACAACTGTCCCTGTACACAGGGACAGTTGTAACGCATGTCAAGGACAGTTGTAACGTGTCTAAAATATTCAGAATTAATCAATCATATACTCAAAATGAAAGATATTATTGATCAGTCATATTATTGTGACTATTAATTTCTTGTTTTTAAGTAATCATTACCTTTTTTCATACTGCATGACAAAAAAGAAGCCATCAAATTACAATGCAAGAACTTTATTTAATGAGTAGAACACACAACCTCAAACATGAGATCAAGACTCACTACCTCAAACAGGTATATGATTTATTTAATGGGTAGAACAGAACTAAAAAGTTTAACAATTAACTCAAACAGTCCCAACAAAAGAGAGAGAGGGGTAGGAGGGCTCGGAAAACCTAGTCAGAGTCACAGTTGTGGCACGTGTAATTATACCTTCCATCTGTGCAGTCCTTGTGTGCCCAGGCTTTGCAGGACCAGCACTGGAGCCAGACCTCCCTTGACTTGGAGTAGCTCTCTAAGCACACTATGCAATATTCATTTTCATCTTCAGATGAGTCTTGTTTTTTCTGCTTCTTCGGTTTGGGCTTTTGTTTGTTGTC
Organism: Mallotus villosus; assembly: GCA_903064625.1. Taxonomy (NCBI): domain Eukaryota; kingdom Metazoa; phylum Chordata; class Actinopteri; order Osmeriformes; family Salangidae; genus Mallotus; species Mallotus villosus. The sequence continues at coordinate 49,364 of CAEFZP010002834.1, forward strand.
GAAATTCATTTTCCTTTTAGTTTTATACCTTCCTTTCTCAGCCTCCAGTTGTTCTTTCACAGGAGTATCTGTAAGGACAGCGGTTTCTCTTCTTTTCCTGCCCTTTGTCGTCTGCTTTCTTGGGCCAGCTTTTGGGTGTGGACGGATGGACACGGGTGAAAAAGTTGTGTCCATAGCAGAGGTTGATGGCTCAGACACCACACATGGTGTGACAGGGGATGTTGCTCGATGTGGCACGGAGGATGCCACCGTTGCCACATTGGGTGATGGAGCTGAAGAGGAGGATGGAACCTCTGGTGTCACTGCTGGTGGTGGGCGGTCTGTGACTGAGGATGGTGCAAAGTCACTTTCACTAAAGATATCCCTATTAAAAGGCCAAATTCCAGTGCATGCAAACCCTGCCTGAATATTTCCTGGTGATGCAGCACGGGGAAGGGAACTCTTCACAATTCCTGGCAAATCATAAATGGTCATGGTGACTCCTGGATGAGCTTTCATCCAGCTGTCACAGCAGTTGTTCACTAGCCTCTTGAGTGGCCCATAGACACTGCGATCCAAGGGCTGCAGCTTATGGGAACAGTGTGGGGGAAATGAGAGGAGGACGATGCCATGGCTCCTGCAAAAATGTATCCCCGCCACAGACAGATGGGAGGTATGGTTGTCTAGAATAAGAAGAACCTTTGACTCCAGAGAGGACTTGGTGTGAGTCTGGAAGTGCTTGAGGAAAACCAAAAAGTCTTCCTCTTGCATCCACCCAGACCCATTTGCGGTGCCAATACAGCCGGGAGGGCCATCGCTGGTGAAGGCGGGATGGAATTTTTTCCTTGGGAAGATGAACATTGGTGGGATGGAATTCCCCAAGGCATTCACTGCACAGGCCAGTGTGATCAGTGTCCCCCGTTCCGCAGAGGTGACTGCACCCACTTGTTTAACCCCTTTTCTGGCCACAATTTTTTCAGGATTTTGCACCGTGGTGATTCCTGTATAGAAAAAGATTAATTTAGTGCTTTTATTCTGTAATGCTTTTATTTTATAAGGCTGTGAGCCTCTGGAAGGAGTATCTGAGGGAGATATTGATCATTTCAACCATACCCGTCTCGTCCAAATTCCAGATGTCCTGTGCAGCAAATCTGTTTTTCTCCAGGACAGAAGACAAGTTGTTGAAGAACTTGTTAACGTTTGTCTCATTGAAACTTGTGGCCCGTGAGAGGCTTGTAGCTTGCGGGCTTCTAATGGACAGACTGGGGTGCCTCTTCAAAAACAACGTGAACCAGTCGGCTCCAGCCATCCCTTTCTCTACCCATGTTTCGGGGCACCGACAGCTGTAGGTCTTTGCCAAATCATAGGCGAACCTCCGGACCTAAAATATATACATTGTTAATTCAGTTCAGTTCAGTTTCATTTGGTCATTGTTACAGAATAACAAGAACATTTTGTTAGAACAGAACACAGACAGGCAGATAGTTTAAGTTGTCCACCCATTTACAAATGATACATAATTTAAATCTCCATGAATCGCCACCTGTTACTTTACGCAAAATAACAATAACTCCCCATAATACTAATATAATTAGTAATACACAACAAATTTACATAGCCAATAGCCTACTCTAGCTTTATACATATGTAGCCTACCTCCTTTGGGCTCAAACCATAATACAAATCAGCTGCCTGCACCAGGTAGTCTTTGAGAAGCAGCTCCTGCTCTATGGAGAAAACCCTTTTTGAGGTCCAGTACCCAACTCTGGGAAGTGCCTTTGATCCCTTGGACTCCAACATCTGCCTCTTCTTGTGGAAGCGGTGCAGGGTCACATGGCAAATGCCATATGTTTTGGCCACTCCCCTAACTGATTTGCCCTGTCTGACCTCATTTGAAGCCCTTTCCAGTATTCGTAAGGGGACTCCCCTGTCTGTTATCCTCTTTCTGATATTTGGCATGCTGTAAGCAAACACGTTTCCACTGACTTTTACTCATTATCATTACTTTTATGTGATTTTATGACATTTTACATTTAATTTGCAATATACAGTACACATTTTACTTTTTATTTACACATTCTACCAATATCTGCAACTCTATCCTTAACCTTAGCTAGTTTTTAAAATATAAATGAAACATGGTTGGTGATACTGGGACAGTTGTAACGGGGTGTTACAACTGTCCCAGTATCACCAACCATGTTTTCATCTCATGTGAGCTAGCTTGAATGCTAGTTTGACACTTGTTAGCCATTTTTACTTTTAGCTTACAAAACAGTGATTCTAATAATACTTGTTTGGATTCATAGACATTTGATATAAGGACAGAATCCAAAAAAGTATGTCTGGAAGAAAAGTAGATTTTTTACCTAAAAAACAGACTTTTGTCGATAACTTCTTGTTGAAGTATCAGATGTGGCTCTCCTTTTGAATGAAAGGAGGGAAACTGACGGAGCACAAGCACAGTGAGTGTCATCACTCTAGCTTGTTTGTGATTGGAGGAATTCAAGGTGTTACATCCGTCCCGTGTTACAACTGTACCCGGTCTCCCCCACTTTAAACTCAATGTACATACCTCAATGAAAAAAGCAGAACCGTAGTTATGGAGAGCCATCGCGCTAGCTTGGAATTGCGTTACCACTTATCACTTCAGTGGTCATAACTTTTAAACAAAAGTCTATCTTAAATCTGTCCTGAATTCATGACAAAATTACCTGTCCTCTATCTTGTATTGAAAGTGGCTTAGGATGACGTTTTCTAAAACAGTATTAACGAAGGAGAAGATTTTTGTCAGAATGTCTCCGTGAAATCGTCTTGATGATTTGCCTAACGTAATCATATACATATTTACATAATTAGAAAGCCCTACATCTCGTCTTCAAAATGCTATAAACAGTTCAGGTATATTATTTGAAAAATTCTGCATATTCAGGCAAGAAAGTGTTAAACTTTAATAACTTAAAGCCCATATAGCAGGTTGATTTTTCCAACGAATTTGCGCTATTTACATGTTGGTTATAAACATTTTAACTGTTATCTATTGTATTTGATGTTGTTGGGTGTCACAAAACGTAATATAATACGAAAAAGTAGGTACTTTTTTGCAATGATTCTTCTTTCCCCCACAATGCATTGCATGACGTCACGTTGGGGAGACGATAGACCAAAGCCCCATTGAAATCAACGAGAGAGATTAACGAAAGAGTGTTCAGCAGTAGATAGTTTATAGATAAATACATAGATAGAATATATAATTAGCATAGATATAAAGATCAAGAGATAGATATATAGATTGCATAGATAGATATATATATATATATATAGAGAGAGAGAAATAGATAGACAGACAGCCAGATAGCATAGCATAGCTAGCGAGCACTAGATAAATAAATAGCTACTAGTACTAGCCTACATATATAGATATAGAGATAAAGCTAGATAGACATAGGTAGGAAAAATGGTAAACTACTGTGTTTGTGGGGGGTGACGAACTCTCTGTCTGCCCTGACCCGAGACCGAGAAGCACTGAAAAGCTCGGTGCCGCCCGCCGCAAGCGAGAGCTGGCAACGGTAAGCCTCAGGCTAATGTTTACAAGCTGCAGTGCACGTTAGCTAGCCCCATAACATGAACCCCCCAACTACAGTCATAATCAGTGTGACATTAGAAAAGTCTGAGGCCCCCTTCCACACTAACCCGGGTAAATTTAGAAATGTCTCCGTTTGCACTTCCCGGCCACACTAATACGGAGAATTCGGACACTGAAAACGGAGCTTTTCGAATACGCTCCCCTAGCCGGAGACATTTGAAAACGCCGGGTATACGCGTAGTAGTGTGGACGGGGTACACGGAGCTTTTAAGATACGATGACGTTAGAAAAGCACATTTCGTGACTCATGAATATGAACCAAAACTAAATTGTTTTTAAGTAGCTACGTCCAAAAGCTAGTCATACAGTCGTATGCAAAAGTTTAGGCACCCCTCTGAGGCTGCATGATAATTTCCTGTCTTCACCAAAAAAGATCAATATAATATTGTAATATTACTTTTCTAGTTAACACTGAGTGCTGGGGTGTTTTCCAGACAAAGATATTTGGTGTAGCAGTATTTAGTTGTGTGAAATTAAATCAAATGTGAAAAAAAGGCTGTGCAAAAGTTTGGGCACCCTTATCATTTATTTGATTTGAATACCTCTGCCTACTAAATGCTGATTAACTGCAACACATAGTTAGTCTGATTAACTCGTTAAGCCTTCAATTACATAAAAAGGTGCATTCAATCATTAGAAAGGGTATTTAAGTTAGCCAATTGCAAGTTTTGCTTCTCTTTGATTCTCCTCTGAACAGTGGCAAAATGGGGGCATCAAAACAGCTATCAAATGATCTAAAAACAAAGATTGTTCAGCAGTATGGTTTAGGGGAAGGCTACAAAAAGTTATCCCGGAGGTTTCAGCTATCAGTTTCCACTGTGAGGAATGTCATTAGGAAATGGAAGGCAACAGGCACAGTTCTTGTTAAGGCCAGAAGTGGCAGGCCAGGAAAAATAACAAAGAGGCAAAGGCGAAGAATGGTCAGAATGGTCAAGGACAACCCTCAGACCACCTCCAAAGAGCTGCAAGGTCATCTTGCTGCAGATGGTGTCACTGTGCATTGCTCGACCATTCAGCGCACATTGCACAGAGAACAGCTGTATGGGAGAGTGATGCGGAAGAAGCCTTTTCTGCACACGCGCCACAAAAAGGCTTGCTTGAGGTTTGCCAAACTACATTTGAACAAGCCAGGCTCATTTTGGAACAAAGTGCTGTGGACTGATGAGACAAAGATGGAGTTATTCGGTCACAACAAGAGGCGTTACGCATGGAGGCAAAAGAACACAGCATTCCTAGAAAAACACTTGCTGCCCACAGTAAAATTTGGTGGGGGGTCCGTCATGCTGTGGGGCTGTGTGGCTAGTGCAGGAACTGGGAATCTAGTTAAAGTTGAAGGTCGTATGGATTCAACTCAGTACCAGCAAATTCTGGACAATAATGTTCAAGAATCTGTAACAAAGCTGAAGTTACGGCGCAGTTGGGTGTTCCAGCAGGACAACGACCCGAAACATTGCTCCAAATCCACTAAGGCATTTATGCAGAGGAACAACTACAATGTTTTGGAATGGCCATCCCAGTCCCCAGACTTGAATATAATTGAAAATCTATGGGGTGACTTGAAGCGGGCTGTCCACGCTAGGCACCCATCAAACCATACTGAACTGGAGATGTATTGTAAGGAAGAATGGTCCAAATTACCTCAATCCAGAATCCAGACACTCATCAGAGGATATAAAAAGCGTCTAGAAGCTGTTATTTTTGCAAAAGGAGGCTCTACTAAATATGAATGTGATTTTTCTGTTGGGGTGCCCAAATTTATGCAAGTGTCTAATTCTCTTATGATGCGTATGGCATATTTTCTGTTTATCAAATAAACCTTATTTCACGGCTAAAATATCACTGTCCATGACGTATGTGTATATATATGACAAAGACGTTCCTCATCCAAACGCCCAACATTTTATAGATGAAAGTAATGGAGATTATCAGGGGTGCCCAAACTTTTGCATACGACTGTATCTAGCTAGATAGCGCGCCATGGCTAGTGTTTGGATCACGAGTGATCATCAAACGGCTTTCATAACTGTGTGTTTGATTTAGTTGATTGATTTAGTTTCCCCTTTCCTGATAGAACGTGACTATTACGGAACTCAAAACGTGGAATATCTAATCGGAAATGTGTTTACAAAGTCGGGGAAAAGATTTAATTAGGGATTGACTTGGGGGGGAGAATTTCACAGGTGGGACTAACGCTAGTAAATTAGCCCATAGCTAGCATGATGCCTTCTAGATCTAGATAAGAGCTACTTATCGGAACTAACGACATGATAACTGTCGCATCTGTAGATATAAAGAAAACGTTGACTTTCACTCGGTGCTATTCACTGACAGTAAAAAAATGTGTCGTTATTGTATGCACTGCTGTCCGTAGACAAGCGCAGCGCTCCTTGCTGCGTTGCCGTTGCTAACTCAGCAGGACACTTCACCAACTCTCCACACATTCTCCTCGGACCATCCATTTAATTGACTTTGGCGGCCATCAGGTCTAGGCAATTCCTCATTTGACTTCTCTCGTCTATTTGGTTCGATATTATACGGCTGCGGGCCATCGTACATTTTAGTGGTTATTGCCACCTCTTCCTCATCCCAGTCAATTGCCATAGTTCTAGTACTAGACTGAGGCTACTCTCCTCCACGACTCCCCAACGTGACGTCACCGCCGAATTGCGCTAATATGCTAATGCTAACAAAAAAAACGTACAAAACTGGTCTTAAACACCATTTTGAGACACCATTTTGAGATTTCTTGAATAATATACATATCTTGAGTGCTTTATGTACCCATTCATCGACAGTGGTGGTTAACCTGCTATATGGGCTTTAACTTTAAAAGTTATCTGTGAGAAAAGTAATGTCACACTAGAGCAGTTCAGACTAAATCAAGTGAAGTTTGAACGGTGTGAAACTAGTAGGCCTAGGCGACGGAAAAAAGTGGGAGGAAAATTAGTAAGTAGGCCTATGCAGAATAACAATAGTGTTTTTGCTTGCAGCAAACAAACTAATCATGTGAACTTCTCATTTGTTCAAATTGAACATAAAAACACTTTAATTATGTCCCATTACCTCATAAAACAACACATTTAGGTGAACCCAACAGTGCCCTTTAAAACATTAAAACTACACAGAAATAAGGCACAATGTTCCACATGCAGTTCATCTCAGTGAACAATAAAACAACACATTGGCTTCTCATGAACAAAACAATACCTAGTACAGGTAGGTAGGCCTAATCTACTGAAGCAGTCTGTTCTTCACCGCTGTCCTTGATTTTCAAGTACTATTATATGGCAGTGTGCGTAGTACATTTGCCCTTGCGCTTCTTCCTTGAATCCACTGGGAGAAAACACAAGAGAGATGATATCAATGCAGTTGAATCCAGACCACACGGAATAACTTCAATTTGGATGCATCATAGACAGGAAACAAGTAGAAAGAACCCAATAGGTCAAGACACCAAGGACACAAGTTGATAGGTGAAGCTTTGGGACTGCTGTGGGATTATTGTGAGCAGTGTACAGTACATGAAAGGGAAAGTGAAAATGCACCACAGGTATCCAGCAGTGATGTCATCTTCATGAGACAGACAGGGCTTTGATCATGCATAGTCACCATTTCTATGACACTTACTTACCTATTGTACATGCTGGCATTACAGGCTACTGTAAAAGAAAATGATCAACTGTCAACAACTGTCCCTAGAATCTCCCCGGTTGGAACTATTGATGTAGATGGCTTTGTTTCCCTGTCAGGTGGTCACAATGGTTGGAGAGGAAGGTGGACTGAAGACTGAAATGATCCGTTTTAGTTTTTAACAGCATTTTAACATGTTGTCTTCTATTGTCACAGCAAAGTAGAAAAACGTGTGTTCTTTCAGACATCCTCTTTAACTGTCACTTTAAACCCTGGTGGTCATTTTTGTATATATATATATATATATATATATAGTGGTTGACTACCATGATCTTAGCATGTTCAACTATTCCAATACTATCCTCGAGATTGATGCCCTGAACAAGCACTCAAATTTGCACTTGAGATTCATTTAATTTTAATGTCTGCCTTCATACAGTATTAAAGCAGTTTGTCTGGGTCTATAAACCTTCAGTCTTACAAGGACGCCGGCACAGTAAAAAAACAAAAGTAGCTAAATTCATTCCGTGATTGGTTGTCGTTGGGGAGATTAGGCAGGGTCTGGCTAGGACCCTGCAGCATTCCGTGGGCGGTCTGTCATGAGATGTGAGACGTATCACATCTCCCTGTGTAAGGTCAGCTCCCTGACCGGGGGGTGGGGGTCAATCATTTATATTCTAGCTTAAAGTTTAATATATTAGTTTGATGATTTACTTTAGTATGCAATTTCCGTTTTACATTTGAAACATTATATGTAGCGAGCCTACCTCAAGAATTTCAATGACCAGTGCTACCTTGTGTGGTCTGTGCAAATGACCAATAAAATACTTTGACTTATTTGGATCCAGTGTTCACATATCATTACACATCCATAAATAGATAACAGACACAACACACATTGAAGTTGGCCTCGGAAAGCACCCAGTAAGCACAGACAAACAGCATAGGACAGGCCTCCATAGCCAGCCATGTAGAACACGGAGAAGAGAAGCTGTTACTTTGAAGGAGTTCATTTTAAAACTGTCATTCTTGATTATGGGGTTAGGGGGGGGGGATTTGCAGAACAGACAGGACAACAAGCTGTAAGGAACTTGATTTCCTGACAACCTTAAACCCGAGACGGAACCACAAATATAACCATGCACATGTGTTAGTTGATATCTTTCTTAGAGAGTCACCTGATGGGATAGAACCTACCTCAGTGTAACACACACCCCTTTTTAGGGTTAGTGTGCTTGTTTCCAGTGGCCATATCTTTTAAGAAATTAAGAGAAGATACAAACTGATTTGCATGTAGCTGCATTTATGCTTCTGCACGCATATTCGTCGATACTTACTTCTGACTGCCAGTGCCCCATGTGAGCTAATCATTAAAAAAAAGTATGATCATTTGATGATCAATCCATTGGTTTTGTATAGGGACTATTGAATGACACAGTATGAAAAGACAGACTTCAACTTTGCTATAACTTGTTACCGAGTAGTATTTCATAGATGCTTTGTTAACGACTGAGGGGAAACTGTCAAGCAAATCACATCCCGTACACTTTCAAAACTCATATTCTCGTATGCCTTAAGCTCTGTTGTCATTTCTGTGTAAGAATTCACTGTGCAGTCAAGACTTTACCTTGGCCTTTGTCCCTCGTCGTTCTCTGGGGCTGGGTCTCTCCAGAAGACCCTGTGGCGTCGGCCCCGTCCTTATCAGAAGTAGGAACCGCTGGATCGAGTTCCTCAAAGCCAGCTCCATCGGCCTCGGTCTCCCCAGTTGATTCTGGAGCTCTGTCCTTTGGATCATCCTCATCGGTCCTTGGGTTTTCTCGAGTGTCCTCAGCCTTGGAGTCCACTTCCATGTGCAGTCCACTCTCCGGGAGGACGAGGCAGGAATTCATCCCAGCATCGAGGTCCCCACTCTGGGTGAGATCTCCACCGGTGGCCTGGTCCTCTGTGGTGGAAATCGTTGGGGTATGGAGGTTTTCGGGGCCGATGGTTTCTGGAGAATCCGATTTAGGTACGTAGTCTGTGGGGAGGGCTGGTGCAGGTCCCCCTGCCTCTGAGCATTTGTGTGGCTGCGTTTGTTCATTGGGTGATGCTAAAGATTCATCTTCATTCCCATCCGTTGAGATCACAGCTGAGGAGCTCTCAAGATTTCCACGTGCCTCTGATGAAGAACATATATAAGAAATGCAGTTCTTTGTCATGTTTCGACCAAAGTCAATGCCATTATGGAGGATATACAAGTACAGTGAAAACACATGCAGCTCCACTGTCTTCTCACCAGGCTGGCTGCTGTCCACATTCTTGTCAACAGAGGGCAGGACACCGCTGCCGGGCCGAGGCCGGGACTTCTTGAGCCGGTGTCCATTCCTGATGTCAGCTAACAGGTGGTCGATGATACAGCCTTCCTCCTGCACTGGGGGGGCTTTACGGACTGTTGACAGTACAAGAGATTAAGTGGTTTGACTAGTAGTACTTTGTTTATCTGACGATACCAATTTCAAGATGTACTTTATGCAATGGATCCATAGGGAAGGACTATGTAGCCAGTGCCATTATTGGAGCTATAAGTACAGTGTACTGGTAGTGGTGTTTTTATTGGGAGCATGGGTCCTTCGGTGTTTACATACTTATCTTCCCATCCTCCCCTCTGGGTCGTTTGGAATCCTGCTCCAGTTGATAAATCCTCCTCTTCTCAGCCTTGACGGCTTGTTCTCTACGACTCTGATTGTCCTGAAGCAAACAATCATTTGAAGTCCTTAAAAAAAAACCGAGCATACTAGGAAAGGGTGGATCATTCGTAATAACGGCAACGTTAACAGTAAGCGTGTCCAAAGGGATTTGGTTAAAAAACTGTGACGTGTGGCACCTTCATGGCTTTGATAAAGAGCTCCCTGAAGGACTTGACGGTGCTGAAGAGCTCCCCCAGTGAGAGATGAGACGAGTCCTCACACAGGTACTGGGCCAGATCCTCCTTCTGCTTGTTGACGGAGGCAAACAGTTCCTCCAGCTCACCACAAGCCTCCAGGTTTCCCTGCAACACATTTTGGGGGGGGTTATTTTGTCATCTGGCAACCCACCAGTATGGGAGATGTGCCCCCTCCAGATTATATTGTAGGCATATATACTCTAGATAGATTCCTCTGGATGATGAAAAAAAAGGTACATCCGCCACAAAATACCCCTCCACCCGATTCAAAGCTTTCTAGAGCGTTCACTGTCATTAATAACAATTACGAAGCTTCTAACCTGGATAGAGGTCAGATACTGCAGCTTGATGTCCTCAACAGAAGAAGTCTCAACTTTTTTCTTGGAATCTTTCAGTCGTTTGATGAGTGAGCTCGCTTCTGACTGGCTGGACTCCAGATTAACACTGAACACAAAAAGTAAGGATGAATGAAGAACAAATGGACACAGTAAGGTCAATGATACAGTATGTTTTGCATATTACCCAGCAGCCCTTTCACAGATCTCTAGATCATCTGGAAGTCTCAGCCGGTCAGGATGGTTCTTCTCTGCCTCCTAAGAATACAGGTTAATCACACAGTACCAAAATAAAGATTGATGAAGAACTCCTATTTACTCAACTACTCCATTTATGTATTGACTAGTTGGAATCGAATTTCCTTTAGAAATTGACTAAACTAGAATGGTATCCTGGTTCCGCTCGACCTATATCAAACAGTGCTGGATTTACCTCCACTATGTGGTTGAGCAGAGTGATCCGGGACTTGTTAGCTTTGGTCTCAGTCAGCTTCAGCAGGGTACTGATCTTAAAGCCCTCAGCATTCCCAGTGTGACTCCCCTAGAGAAGAGCGACAGGAGAAGGGATTCACAGGTATCAAGTCTGCGAACGTCTATCAGCAGAGCTTGACAGTATTGGCAGACATGCTGGAGAAATTCTTCCTCGGCAGTGCTTCGAGTTTGGACTTGTGCGTGCCTAGACGTGTGGTTTTTCGTATATGCGGCACGAACGTACGTAGTTGAGGAAGTTCCCAATGTTCAGAATCAGCTTGCAGAAGCTCGGGAGGAGAGTGCTGACCCTCAGACCTGGGAGATGACAAACAATACTGTAAAACGGGCGAAACATTAAATCGTGCTTTCCTGTACACGCCAGAGGAATGGCACCCGGCGTGGGGGATGGGAGAGACGCAGTCACACAGTCCGACTGTCACTTACTCTCGCAGGCCTCGTACATCAGCTTCGCTTTGGGCTTCAGCATCTCCAACACGGACGACGTCTCCTCACACAGAAGCATGCATTCGATCCTCAGAGGATAGCTAAAGTGAAACCCAGGTCAACAACGGTCAGGGTTGAGGTTCGAATCTTAGGCGAGTATCGATACCCAAGTGCATGAATTCTATTTATGTCAAGGCGCCATTTCCGGCGTACCATTATAGAGGGCCTTACCACGGTACGGCTAGAAGCTGGAGGTAAAACTGGTCAACACCAGCAAGTTTCTCTGTCTCTCCTTGGTACGACTTGAGATTGTCAATCTAAGAAGTGAGTCACATGGGAGGAGGGTAGAGGGAAATAAGAGCGTGGACAACACCACACCATCTTTCTTACTTGACTAGCAGGGCTGAGCTCGCACATTCGTGTTTCCGTCCAAATAATAATTGGATTTGGAGACTTTTTTTTGGCCCCTGAAATCTACTTCAACCCTCTTGAAAATAAGGTAATCAGTTTACATTCCTGTACTAGGCGAAAAGTTCAAATGTGTTACATTTGAAACCTCCCAAAAAAGTGGCAGTTTGCCTCATACCTCATGTTTCTCTGGCAGAAGCTTTTGCAACTGTTTCAGCACCTCAACATCAAACTTAGAACGGTCCCCATTTTGGATCATGACCATAAAGTCCCCATGAGAGCTGAAAGGAGATATATGCAATTCATGTCAAAATCTATTTATCTTCCTGCACTTTACCTTTGGGCTACATTTCAATGGTCTGAAGAGTTTTCTCCTACTTATTTCACAACTTGGAGAGGACTCCACTTAGACCATTATACTGTACGTTTGGGTGAAACTTCAAAAAACAAAACTCACCATCTGAATTGCTTTAAGAAGATGTTCAGGTTGAGATTTTTCTTGGCATCGATGAAAGAAATCTGTGGAAGGATAAAAGGATGTCGATTCAGCAAACGGAGGATGAGAGAGGATCACATGTTTGGTGGACAAGATTTTGTTGGGTGAACAATGAGGGTAGATACCCATGTTCACCAGTAGCACATGACATGACATGGTTACTCTGTAGTACCTCTTTGGGCACACGTTTAACTTGGCTGGTGGCGGTCCCTGGTGCTTTAGTGTCAGTGACCGGCAGGCAGAAAAGCATCTCAATGCTGGAGTAGTCTGGCTCTAGAAGGTCTGATTGAACTGATGTCCACATGGATTGGCTTTCTATTTGTGTAAATACAGTACGTGTGTGTTGGGGAAGATAGGTGTGTGTGTGTGTATGGGGGGAAAAAGTGCATTAGAAGACAATTATAGTATTTTTTGCATGTCTTACTTCATGTATTTTCTTCTTGTAATTTGTGTAAGTATTGTTCACAGTAATAAATGGACACACCTACAAGCCCAGGTCCCACAGTGAGGTTGCTTACCAGACACCACTCTGGAAGGCAGCTTCTGCCAATTAAGCTTCTTCATGCGGCGTGTTGGACAGCGGATCGCTTTGGGCAGAGTGGCTTGGGAGTAGCAGGACCTACCCAACGACTGCACGCTCTGGGCCATGATCATGTCTCCGCTACCTGGGGGTGGGGGCGGGGGGGGGTGGAGGGCCCATACCAGGCAGGGGTGGAGGGCACATTCCTGGCAGGGGTGGAGGGGGTGGAGGGCACATCCCTGGGAGGGGTGGAGGCGGTGGAGGGCCCATACCAGGCAGGGGTGGAGGGGGTGGAGGGCCCATCCCTGGTAGGGGTGGAGGAGGAGGGGGAGCAGGTGGTGGGGCCATTACACCTGGAAGAGGAGGGGGGTGGCGGCGGGAAAAGCATCCCAGGTAAGGGTGGTGGAGGCGGGGGTGAGACCACGGGGGCAATCTCGGATTGGTCCACGGTGCTGTCAATCAAGTTTACTTGGACCGCCTTGTTGGTGGCCTTGGGCCTGGGATGGGCTGAGCTCTGCTGAGCCTTGGAGTGCAGCAGGCGCTCCATCAGACGTTCACTGGAGTCCACCTGAGCTGCAGAACGCCGACAGACATAGTCACATATCATACGTTATCATGAACCATGGAGTAAAACGATCAAGAACGATTCATTGTGGTTGTTTAGTATTTTTAAATATAAATACACGTATCTACCAGAACATACAACACACAGTACAGTAATGATCTTTCCCTAGCAGATACTCACCGTCCTGGGCCAGCAGAGTGGCACGATCAGCCAGGGCCTCCAGGACCAGCCAGAGGTCGCCCCTCTCAGGCCCCAGCAGCAGCAAGGCCTGCAGGATGGAGAGGAGCTGAACAGAGGCTGGGGAGCTGCTCACCTGGGGGAGCAGAGAGGAAAGAGAAGAGGGGGAGAAGAGGGAAAAGCCTAAGAAATGTGTGTAATCATTCCTCCTGCATCAATCGCTCGATCTGTGTCAAAATAAATGCAGGTGCCAGCATATATATGACTCGTTTTGGTTTAGGACTTTGTATTTGATTTTGGAGACGGTAAAGCGAACCCAGGGTCTCGATCCCAAGCTCACTTTGGTGAAGAGCATCGTGAAGACCTCCTGGTGACTGCTCATGTCGATGCCCCCGTACAAACTCTTCATCTCCTCCTCATCGTCCGCCATGGTCTCCTCAAAGGTCTCACACTGGACGTCAAGATCCTCATCCTCTGTCTCTCTGCAACATGTACACATACAGTCACACGTTTCACCTTGCTGAGCTGCAGTATTCTCACATTCCACATGCACAAGCAAGATAAAAATACAAAAAAGTTCAGTTTAAAAGAACATTATTTGGATGTGCTGGATGTTGTCAATTGTAGAATGGATGTAGAATAGAGAGTCTGCAGCAATACCTTAGTTTGGGCAGTAAATCCAGTAACTGTAACCCTACAAAAGTATAGGAATAAGTTAACACAAATTAGAAATATAATATTCCTCTGTGGTCCTATGTAAATTAAAGAGGTCAATTCTGCTTGTACCATGTGGCTATATAGTATATAATAGAATGACATGAACACTGACAATACACAGTATACAGTTTTGTGTCTCCACCGCGTTTGTCCGACAAGTTCAAAAGCAGCAGTTACCGATGAACTCGCTGCGAAGCTTGACCCTCTTCCTCAGGTCGTCCACGCCGAAAATGAGGCAGTTGACCACGCTCACGAGGACGACCTCGTATGCCACGTTGTCCGTTCCGTGGAGCTCGTTCATGATGACACTGAAGCGGTACTGCTGCATCTTCACGCCCTGAGAGGGGAAGGGACGACAGGTGACCTCGCCTGCCTTTGTGACGTGGCTCATCTGCATTTATGACCTGGTTCTTGATTTTACTAAACATGCCACAGCTAAATGTATAGGTTAATTACACAAATGACATCCAATACAATGCCTTCTTTTGGCACCAGGGGGCCATCCAATACAAATACTCCATTTCTCAAATCTAGCTACGGGCAACAAACCCTCAACTTCTTTACATCTCTGTCCCTTTTCTGCTCATGTCAGACAAAGAGTTCAACACCAAGTTAATAAAAGCAGGATGAGTATACATTCATTCTCCTTCCCTGCTTAACAGTGATCCAATGACGAGGACAGGTCCCAGGTTCTTTAGAGAAACATGGGTTTATTAGTGATACATGATCCTCCAGGCCAACTAGGTCCTAGAAGGTTCAGAGATTCATTAAAGGACAGGAGGAGACTTTCAGAGCATCAAGACAAAACAGTGGCCTTACCTTGTAGTACTCAAGGGCATCCAGTGCTAGGTGGTGACCTTGAGGGCTGAAAAGACTGAGGGCTGCCAGCAACTCGAACACCTGCATCTTCACCATGGTGTTGGAAGTATCCAGCGCTGTCCATTAAAAACCAAGACAAATCAATAATTTATTCAAGTAATTAAGTGTTCATTTAGCAGAGACTCGTCAAAAGCTATTTTAAGGAGGGGATTTGAAACAGTGACCTCTTTATCTGCTGTCAAATTCTCTAACCACTGAGCTATACCTGCTCCATTTTATGAGACCAATAATAATGACTTGTCATGGCAAAATAAGTCCTACTCCAACATGTACTGAATGGCATACCGTTATTTGTCAGATGTGTTACATGGGCCATGGGAATTAATATATATATAATTTTTTTTAAGACCTTCATTTGAACCTAGCTAGGCTCCATCCTAACACCTATATCCTTACCCCCTTACCTACGGGAACACCTATCCTCTAACCACACAGCTACCTTGTGGTGATCCCTTTGCCGAGCATGCCTGCTGGCTCCATACAGCAGTTTTGAGTCCTCACTCATCGCTAGCTCACCTTGCGACAGGGTCCTGACGTAGCGCTTGTTGTCCAGTATGAAGTGCAAGCCGGCCGACGAGTTCATCACGGCCTTGACGCAAGCCACGCAGGTGTGCTGGAGGAGGGCGTCGGCGATGCGGGCGCAGCCGCGGCCCGACAGCCTCTCCAGGGCCTCCATCAGCAGGTCCAGCCCCTTGAGCTCCAGGAACTGGACCATCCAGTCCTGGTCGCTGCCCTCGAGACGACGGCGTAGGCCGGAGTAGTTGACCACGGTCGGGATCTGGTGGGAGAGGGATTAGGAGTTTCTCAATTCACGTGGGAAAGAACGGTTTCCTATAATTTAGGAATCTCCAACGAGATAGGATGGAGACCTAAAAGCGCCCTGGCGTGGTGAGAAGGTAGTCGTAGGTTAGGTCATTCAACACCGGGCAGTTCGCCCCTAAAATCCTAGGAGAATGCGTAAGATGATCCTGCCCTGGGCCGTACCTGTAACAGTTGTACGCATAGCTCCGGGTCTGCATTCTCCAGGTTGGCCTCTAGGTGGGCGTCAGGACTCTGAGGGCTAGTGCTCAGGTGCTCCTTCAAAGCCCCCCACTTCCCCTTGGCTGCCATGGTGACAGAGTAGGGGGAAACTGGAAAGGAAAGACAGGATACAGTGTCTAGTTGCGCTGTTCAACACACCTTGTTACACCACACTTTACACAATAAAAGTGTAAAGACAATTAAAAATCAGTTTAAGGCCAAAAGTAAAATGGACTAGATATTTACTAATCTGTATTAAAAACACACCTGCTTTATCGTAAGTTGTTGTTGATGGAGTTGTTGGAGTTTCACTGAACTGAAGATAGTTACTTGCGGTTCGAACAAAAGTGGCTGATGAACTTCCTCTGACTTTAGACAGCCTGGAAGAAAAGGAAAAAACAACATCTTGTTTTGAACTTCACTCTTAAAGTGATATCACATTTCACATTGGTTTTGTGTGACAAATCAAGAACATTGGGGTAAATATCCCTTCGAGGTTTGGTGTCTACTCCTTTAGAATAAGATTCATCGTCAGAGGGCAAACAAGTCCACTCTCAGACAACAAGCTCAGATATCCATCACGCCTGTCTCCTCTGCTAAGGTTGTCAGTTCTGACACCAGATGATGCAACTGGAGATGAGATACATCAGACAGAAAGGCACCCTGTAATGCCACATGGAAGGTGGTCCAATGGAGGAAAGGGAGAGGAGAGACACTTAGTTGTAGTGAAGAGAAGGTCTCTGTTCCTTCAACCTCAATCAGAACTTGATCAATACCGTTTCTATAAAAGGTGCCATAACCCCAAGGTCATATTTACTCAATACAAAAGAGCGTTCATTTTCAAATGCCACAAGACTATAAGCAAACTGCTCCTAATGAACAGTGCCATGAGTCTGCAGTTAACGCTAATCTTGCTGAATTCACGCAATTTTTATACACCGATTCAGTGCTTAGGGCTGTGGTATAAAAAGTATATCTATTGGAGTCAGTCAGATGTTGGTGAATGACAGCTTTGTCAATATAGAGCCACGCTGCACGCAGCACATACTGAGTCATCGAGTCAATCGTGACCCTGCCAGGCGAGGACAGAGCGTGAGCTAGTCAGCTGTATAGGCCTGTCAGGAAACAAAACCAACCACACTGTTTGCCATTGCTCTCTCTCTCTCTATCTCTCTCTCATTCCTTTTCTTTATCCCGCTACCTGGATGAGTATTTGGTCTGGCAGACAGGGCAAAGACTGACTTATCATGATCCCAGACAGCCATTTTGATCCACTTAATGCACAAATGACAGACATTGTAAACAGCAGCTTTATCAAATAAGAAGTGAATGCGATAGCTTTTACTTAAAGTTCAGTTGGCGCATCCCATGAGGGTAGTTGATGGGTGTGCTTTTACTGCCCTGAGATGAAAGCAATTCTCCAAGTCCTGTGGGGTATTTGGCAATTGGAGCCCAGAATGTTTGTGTACGCGTGTGTGCTTCTGGGTGTCTGCATGTGAGAAAAATTGCTAAAGGCTCACATCACCACGCCACAACAATCCCAATTCTTGCAGTTGCTATAGTAATGGAAGTTGGCACATTTCCTAAAAGTTCTAATTGAATGGAATTTAATTCCATACCAAATGGTGGGAATCATGTCCTGTCAAAATATATGCTAGGAAACCTGTCCTAACCCGATGAAGATGGTTAAAAGCATGCCTGGTATAAGTGATTGGGCCTACTTTAAAAAGGCCAAGCACTATCCGACCAGCATGGTTTCAATGGGTGGGGTGTCCACATTGCAGAAGCCTCAAAGCATGGAATGTCTGCCCACACAGTATGCAACATGTGGAAATCCTGCTCAGGAAACGTGACTGTGTATTAGTGGACATGTGACTCACATCCTTTTTGGGATACCAAAACTCTAAATGCTTAGGTTATCCGTTTCCATATTTGCTTGAGTCTATTTCAAACTCATTCTTTTACATAATGTACCAGGCAAGAGAAAACAATGATAACAATGAATTGATATGTCGGAAAGAATTGTTTAAGAAGAATGACATTAGGATACTGACAAATGAAACCATTGAACATTGTCATTTGTATGTTTTGGGAAATTGTCTTGGTAGCAAATAAAAGAGGTAAGACACTTCAGGATAACTGGAGTAGCCTAACAATGCCTCTTACCAGTGTTAGAAAGTATATACTGTCTAGTGTTAGGCAGTATATACTGTCTAGTGTTAGACAGTATATACTGTCTAGTGTTAGGCAGTATATACTGTCTAGTGTTAGGCAGTATATACTGTCTAGTGTTAGACAGTATCTAGTTTTAGGCAGTATATACTGTCTAGTGTTAGACAGTATATACGGTCTAGTGTTAGGCAGTATCTAGTTTTAGGCAGTATATACTGTCTAGTGTTAGGCAGTATACTGTCTAGTGTTAGGCAGTATACTGTCTAGTGTTAGGCAGTATATACTGTCTAGTGTTAGGCAGTATCTAGTGTTAGGCAGTATATGCTGTCTAGTGTTAGGCAGTATATGCTGTCTAGTGTTAGGCAGTATCTAGTGTTAGGCAGTATATGCTGTCTAGTGTTAGGCAGTATATGATGTCTAGTGTTAGGCAGTATATGCTGTCTAGTGTTAGGCAGTATATGCTGTCTAGTGTTAGGCAGTATATGCTGTCTAGTGTTAGGTAGTATCTAGTGTTAGGCAGTATATGCTGTCTAGTGTTAGGCAGTATATGCTGTCTAGTGTTAGGCAGTATATGCTGTCTAGTGTTAGGCAGTATATGCTGTCTAGTGTTAGGCAGTATATGCTGTCTAGTGTTAGGCAGTATATGCTGTCTAGTGTTAGGCAGTATATGCTGTCTAGTGTTAGGCAGTATATGCTGTCTAGTGTTAGGCAGTATATGCTGTCTAGTGTTAGGCAGTATATACTGTCTAGTGTTAGACAGTATATACGGTCTAGTGTTAGGCAGTATATGCTGTCTAGTGTTAGGCAGTATATGCTGTCTAGTGTTAGGTAGTATACTGTCTAGTGTTAGGCAGTATAGCTCACTCCTCCATGTATGCCTCAGTGCCCAGCTGAAGACAGTGACGTGGTATCACTTGTGTTGTGGCTTCAACATTGAGGTCAAGTTTAGTTTTAATCAGACTTTCCGTATGGAATAAACAGGCTACGTTTTTCCATCCACACATCCACTAATAGGAGATTTGCAAGAGAAGTTGTATTTTTGTCTTATTGCTGGTGACTGCCTTCTGTATGATAGAATGACGGGAAATGTTTAGGTATTAGCCAATCACATGCTTATTGCAATTGTTGGCCTATGGGAAATAGCTTCACAGTCGTTATTCCCCTAATCTGCATCACATAAATCACTCATTCTCTAAATTAGCTTTAGCCTTAAATATGTTCTCATTGACCATATATATTTCGGAATATAATCCTCACCTCAATGTTGCATACTCTACAGACGGCATTAAATTCACTAGTTACACTGGTTCTTTGTTCCTGAGGGCAGATAACACATTTGGTAAGCATTTTTGGCATTCCAAATAAGAAGTTCCCGATGTTCCTTTTAAAAGACAGATCGTCAACATTGCAAGCAACCTTGTTGGGTTGTGAGAAATGATCAAAATGTTTCTGCCTTTAATTTCAAGTTGACTGTTCTTTAAACTCTAATGACTCATTCTGAATGTACAACTGTCAATTTCACTGCATTGTAATGTATCTTTCTAGATTAAGCACGTTGTCTCTTGAGACAGGTGCATCAGCTAAAGCTTCTCCATACCAACACAAAGCTCTATTTCCAATTAGTTACACTTGCAACTCTACACTGACTAAACAATCCAGCTAATTGTCAACAATAAATAATGTCTGGGGTATATCAGCCATCCTTTGACCTTTTGATATTTTAGGGTCAATTATCTACATACCGTGCAGTAGCCTATATTTGATGATAGCGGCTCGAAGATGAAAAAGAGATAGGCCTACATGGAATACAATTACAACAAATAAATGTAAGTGATTACTTTAAATTACATACGTTTACCGACACCCTCCCTAAGCAAAACATGCCAGCTTCATTGTTTAGATCATACTGTAGCCGACTGTGTGAAATGTATTACTTTGTAGTGTCTCTTCCACCTTATAGCCTGCTGTTGGTAGGCTAAAATACAACGCCAAAGGCAATCCTTGCTGAGTTTACCAGACCATTTACATAATCCTCACACCCATTTGTTCCATTTACAATGCAACAACATGATATCATCCTCGTGCTGATTAGATGCACGCCTGAAAGATATACTACTTTAGCAAGAAGTATTGTGGGTAACACCGAACTGCCTAAATTGAGTATTAGTAATTTAGTGAATAGAGTTTAGCGTACTTTGTAGCCTACATTATGGAAATACAAGCATATACTATGCAGATGTCGTTGCAGAAAAGTGCACATCACTTCGAAAATGAAAAGGAACGAAACAATTAAATTGGATCCAAACTGCATCGCAAAGGGGAATTTTGTCTGATGTGTGTTTGATTGTCCAACAGGCTATTTGGCCAATACAAACAAGAAAACTACTGCGAAAGGGAATTTTTAGCAGTTCTAAAACTGTATAATTCTTACCTTGTTAGTCTCGAAAAAAACACGTCCGAAATGGTGAGAAACAGATTTAGTTCGTCCCTGTGCGCACACCACTTGGAATGCAAACATACGAAAAACTTTGTCTCGACAATATATCTGTGCCACTCTGTTCATGTCTAGTTCACGCGCTGCTGGATTGGGCGTGACATAAATCTGTGATGATTAAATACGCCCCGTGCCTATAATTGGCAACACATGTGCTTACAGGAGATGTTATAATACTTTCTTTACCTAAAACAAGCACTTAATCCAATCCAAAATAACAAATTGTCAATACATCGACCATTTCCTTTCCCAAGCTTTTCCACCAATGTACAGTCAAGTGACACATTTTATAAATACAGTGAAACTACGTTTTTTGATTCGTGCACTTTAAAATCCTCACATTGCGCAAATGAGAACAGGCATTTCAAAACAATGCAAGGCCATAATCTTCATTCCAGTCATGCCATGCATGTCTTCTCACCTTTATTATCAACACCTTTTTGGGAACTGCTACCCAACCCAAGATTACAATGCCATCCATTCACATCCACCTTGGTCTACTTTTATGAGACTCTGGTCGGTCATATTCCATAGGTCGCCATAGTAAATGTTTTTTTAATATGGCCTCAGGATTTAAGATTTATGAATAGAACCAAATATCCTTTATTTCTCTTTGCTACATAATTATTTTGCGTACATTACTTTGTGAATTTCACAATGACATACAATATTGGAGTGTATTAAAAAATGTCTGCCACTTTGATTCAATCTACACAGATTCTGCCACCACATGTAAGTGTACTGACTGACTCATGTTCACTATGCACTGAAGCTCACACCTGCATCCTACACTGATGACTGGCCTCACATCTGCTTCAAATCTTCCATTGTTCCTATAGGGTGACATATTGGAATGTAATTTCAATTTCAACAAAGCAGACACAATAAGACTAAATTACACATACAGTACCACAGTACTGGTGGACTATGTGTCCCCTTTCTTATTGGTCTGTCTATGAATGGATGGGAAGTACACACCTGTTTGCAAAGGAATTAATCTGTTTGATTGTGCGACAAAAGCAGGACCAACATTAGCATTCTCAATACTTGTATCCTTCCACCCCTGAATCTGTTACACGATAGGAAAGGTCAGAATATGTTCTCTTGTTATGTGACAAATGTGGTAAAAGAAAAGAGAAATGGAAAGTAGCAAGGACGGATGCATTTTGTTTGTACCAAGTGTATACGGTGCCTTGAAAAAATATTGACACCCTATCAAACTATGAGTTTGAAAAGTTACATTTATTTTGAAGACAATTTTTGAAGGTCCTTTCTAAACGAATGGAGAAAGAGTATTTTTGAAAGGAGAGCTGTCAGAAACAGATCAAGAGATCAGAGTGGGAGTTAACAGTGGGAGGAAGGTTCAGGAGTGTGTGTGTGTATGTGTGTGTGTGTGTGTGTGTGTGTGTGTGTGGTGTGTGTGTGTGTGGTGTGTGTGTGTGTGTGTGTGTGTGTGTGTGGTGTGTGTGTGTGTGTGTGTGTGTGTGTGTGTGTGTGTGTGTGCGTGTGTGTGCATGTTTTTGCGTGCAAGCATGTGTATGAGTGCCAGAGACAAAAGGCAATCAATGGCACAGTTGTACCAAAGTTCTATTGTGTTGTGGCTTCAAGAAGAAATATGATGTGTGTCATTTACAACAATACTACAAGCCCTTCCATAACTTGTTTTTTAAGTTTGTAAGTAAATGTAAAAAAAGGTCAGTTAAAAACTGAAGTGAAGGAATTTGATTTACATTCAAATCTTCACTGACATCTTGTTGTTTAATAGTGAAGTCTACCTTGCTACACTTTGTGTTCACCATATATAGCCAGTAAAAACAATGATACGACAATAAGTTAAACAAGAAACTTGATTCATAAAAGTATTTTATTTACAACAGTTTATTGGTAAAAAACATAGCACTTTGCACATGCTGTATGTTTTGCCACCAGAAGGTGGCAATATTTTGTCTGCATGTGGTGACAGAAAAAGGCATGACACTGAAGTACTGTACGGTCACTATTTCACATTTAGTTAAAAGGATTGTCCATAAAAAGATCAGTAGTAGTGAATTAACGCAAGCGAAACTAGAAGATTTATGTTCCTATAGTTTTCCTTCAAAGCACAATGGAGAAAATAATTGCTCGCTAACTTCTTTCAAGACTGTCTTCACCTGAGATTTATATTGACTGTATGAACCATGGCATAAAGATGCATACAGAAGCATAATTACAATGGTTTATTGTCCAAGTTAGATGAGCTTTCACTGCTTGCTTAAGCAATCACGTGAGATACCTCCCAAAGTGACCTATAAAATGAACTGACAATTCATCTACATAGACACCATGTTCACTGTCACTGGAAGGGTTACAGTATAACTGTAGGTTTGTGTTTGTGTTTTTTTGTGTGTTTCAAATATACAATGTCCTACATGAATCATGAGTCACAGTTACCTCCAACCTGATGCAATGATATCCCAGTACAAGTTCACGTTAGCCTGTATTGTCAGAACAAAATAGCCAACTGGTGCTTTCACAATAAGGTTTTACTGACAAGTGTTGGTCATAAACATTTGTCACACACAAAGCTCTGTCTCATAGTTGAGTGTCTGGAATTTTGTGACACACACAGTTTCTGTGTCTGTCCCACACTATGTGACATCACAGCTGTTCTCAAATACCATGAGTCAAGTGAAGTCAAGTCTACAATGTTCCTGTTGCTCTCACTTCTCTGAAAATCAGGACTTCAAGTAGAAGTACTAGCGATGCATTTCTACTTATAGTAGTCTAAAAACATAGGTTCACATTAGCGTCCTTCGACAAATCTAGATTTTGTTCATATATACAGGTTGGTGCTTAGAAAGTACCTTCAAATGAAATCCCAACTGCTAGAATTTCCACCGAGCTTAAAGTCTCACTTGTGGAGCCTGTCCATCACATGTAGCACATCCTCCAGAATGGAAGGCCCCAAGTCAAGGTCCAAGAAAAAGCATGGATCTTCTTCCACCAGGGAACATGGGATGTGGGTGGAGCCCCCATCCAATTTTGAACCCCCCAGCTGCATTGTCAAACCTGCATTTCTCCCTTCCTGCTGTGCTGGCATGGACTGCTCTTGTATAAGATCATCACATTCCACCACCTCTATGGTATCGAGCAAAGGCAGAGAATGGCACTTTTTGTGTTTGAAACCTTGGGAAAGGGGACTGGGCTTGGTTATGGCCTGTGCCTTCCTCTCTTCCGGACTCAGGAGGCGAGGGGGCTTTGGGGGAGGTGGGGGGGACCCGTTGGGGGTGGCGGTCTGGAAGAGGTCCTGGTGGCTCTGGGAGCTGCGGAGGATGAGGCTGCCGCTCCTCTGGAGAGCCGAGAGGTCACCGATAGCCTCACCCCTGGCGTCCAGACCGATGTGAGAGAGGTGGCGGAAGTCGCCCAATGGCAGGCTGATCATGTTGACGGAGAGGCGCTTCTGCTTGCGAGTAGAACGCAAGGTGGCAGACTTGAAGTACATCGTCTTCAGAGGCATCTTGGACACGGTCTCCGTGTGTGTGATGATTTTAAGGCAGAAGTTTAAAAGGCAGTCGAAAGGAAATGGTTGTTGAACTTTGGTAGCTGTGGAAAGAAAGAACAAACGTTACACAAAGAATAATACTTTCATTCACATTTAATGTTTAATGTTAACATAGAACAATTCCATTTTACGCTCCCATGCTCATAGGTATTTTACAGCTTTTTCCTAAATGTTTATGACATCACTGACATTTTTTAAATTGCTCTCCAGTTTAAGATGGATGCCTTGTCACTTCTTTTTAACCTGGAGCCATGACCATTTAAACAAACACATTGGAATTAGACTATTATTATGGATCTGAAGAAGCCTTGCATGACTTATGGTCAAATCAGTAAGGAATTACAACCTGATAATCAATTTGCTATTCGTCAGAAGAACTAAAACAGACACAGTAGTTTGTTAATGATTATGAGAACTTTGAATTGGTATTGTGTGTCATTTCAAATAGCATAGCGTAGACATTTTTTTGTTGTCACTTTTTCATGTGCCTGCTTGAATTAGAGAGTGACTGCATTCGTTAAGTTCCAAACCCAGGTCTTTTACATGCAACATGTTGCAATCGAGACTTGTTCTAACTGGAAGTAATGCAATATACTATTGCAAATTGAAAGTTTTACTATCCTCAGTACTGTGCGTTATATCCCCTGAGAAAAAACAACACCTCTCCTCTGAAGTCAATTGTTGTATTTATGACCGGAGGAAAAAAAGAAACATAACTTTACATAACATCAAATTGACAGTGGTTTTGAATGGTTTGGACTTTAGGGAGTGTAGTCAATTAAATAAAGCAATTAAATAAATTACGTTTGGCACCAAACAAATGCTTTAAAAACACATATAAACTTTCAAACAAACAGCACGACCAAGGGTTTTGCGTGGCCTTCTACTATTCTTCCTGATATGTAGATATCTGATAGTCGACCCAGCAGCATTCCTTTCTCAGTCTGTAAGGCTTACAGGTGGATAATTATACATCGAGCTGAGGACATCGAGTATGTCACAGACATACTATCCCTGGTAAACTAAGGTCGTTGACACAATGCACAAACAGGAATACAATCCAAAGATGAATTCTTATTCCATTGCCAAACATAAATTAGGTTTATCAAGTAAACATATAGACATTATTAGAAGCTAATTTGATAAATCAACACCTCTTTGACTTTGTAGCATAAGCCATCGAAGCCATTGGTCAAAGAGGAAGTAAAATAGGCAGATGAAAACCAAAATTCAAACATATATCAAAGTTCAAAGTATGTGTGGGTAGATAATTGCTCAAGCTCTGAGCTCAGATAGTGAGAAGGCACTTTTCAGGCTCACCTGTGTGGCATGTAGAAGCCCGTTCTCCTTTGAATGGTTTGTTTAGTCCATCGGTGTGACTAGAGCAAGACTTGTCTTGTCGTGAAGAGATTGAAAGACTAGCTCCTCACACCGTGCGCATTTCTGCTATCCCAAATCTGAAACACTGAAGAGAGCTACCTTGTCACACACGTGTACTGGACCAGACAGGCTTATCAACTCACCGGTCTCTCCTGGGTGTGTTTGCTCAAGGTGATAAAACTCCAGTCCCTCCCCCTCGCTCAACCTTGTGTGTTACAAGATTGATCCTTGTAACTACCTTCCCAGAGGTCTTCTTGATTCGCATGTATGTGTACGTTTGTTTTCAGTGTGACACATCTCCCCAAGAATCAAATGCTGTTGTGGGGGTGTTGGGGTGGGAGTTGATAAGACAGTACAGGACTCAGGTAAAGTATGTACTGCTTGGGTTTCCACGAGGAGTGAAAAGGGGAGGGCAAATAGCTCTGGATAAAATCATATTTGCCCTGCAGGTAGGAAGGTAAAGAAGGTAAAGAATCTCATCCTTTTAAAGGTGCAGATTGTTCAGAGGAATTTTCAGGCACGGTGTGGTTACAATTTACTAAGTATTCACATACCAAGAGAATGTTATAATAGTTTTCTTCAATCTCATCTTGGCCCTGTGCACAGGTTTCTTTCAAGACAAGCCATAGCACATCTTATTTAATTAAATTAATGCTTAAGGTTTGATTTGTGAAATCAGATGTACTGAGCCAAATCAAAATCCTTTTGTCCTCAGTGGAGAAAAAAAACTGATAAAAACGGATAAACTGTTGTACACATGTTCTCACAAACATTTCATGTTACTTTAAAATGTTGAAAATGATTCTTGTTGAAGTTGAACACAACTTGCTAATCTATTACTGGTGATGAATTTTACGTGTGAACATACTGCCACAAACCTAGTTGGAGATTTGGGGTCTCAATAAAAGTGAAATAATGAAATTGTATCAATGAAGATTAGACTTGTTTGTCAAGCTGTTGACTTAAGAAATAAACTGAACAAACTGCCAAGATGACTACCCCTATGACTACTCCGAAGTATCGCTTGGCACGAATGACATACACAATCAATTAGAAGCTGCAATAACCATCTTGCAGTGCTTCTGTTGTTGGCAAAGTAGGAAACCTTACTACTAGTATTTTGAAATAGGCTGAAATATATTGACAGTGGTTAATGTCCCCACAGGCTGACCTTGAAGAGAACACCTCCCCATCATTGGCCTGACAACAACCAAGCAGCGTTTCCAGACCATAAAGTCAGGAGGACTTTGAATTAGATGTTTGCCCTGAAAATCAGTTACTATTATTATTTGCTAAATGTCCATGTAAAACATGAAGTAAATATGGACTCAGTGAGAAAGTATTTCCTCACTGGTTAGCCTTTGCTTGCCTTTATTTTAAATTAGGTGAACATTTAACCTTTCCTGAAGACACTTGGCCATCTGAAATTCCCCTGGAAAAAAACAGGCATGAGAGGCATGTCTCATAACACCATCAATGTTTTTCCAACACCTCATAGAACATAGAATGGTTTCACTGTCTCAGACTTATAGTTCAGCCTGCAGCATTCATCCTAAGGCCAAATGATCTAACACATAAATCAGAGCATTCCGAGAATGCGACCTGCTCAGAATGTGTGAGTGTGTGTTCTATCTTTTCCCCTCAATCTCTTACCTAAGAATCTCACTGTCTCTAACTTCAAATCCTTAAAAAAATCTAATCCCAAAACTATTTCAAACTGTAGTGAACTGGCCTACTTGGACATTGAAACCTGTTTCGACAAAATATAAAAGGTGCACAACGATAATCATTTAATGTACCCGTTCATTTGTAATGTAAAATGTATTATCATAAAACATGATTTACTTAATTCACCCATTAAGTATTATACTGGGAAAAATATGTATTTACTCTCTATACAGTAAGCACAGGTCTCAAAAACAGTTGGGTAGAGGGTGGCTGCAGTAAGGGCTTGACTGAGCCTCACCAGAGCGGCTGGCCAGTAGACTTCATGTACATAACATGCAGTCATGACTAGCTTAATAAATGGCATCCCTATTGACCCCGAACAGTATTTGTCTAAACCACCTTTACAATTCTATCATTGTCAATGACAGAGAAATTGAGAAAATGGAAGGTACACAGTATGCTCACCTGCATTCCAAGTCCTTATTTGGTCATGTTCATTAGATAAGCGATCATTGCATAATCCAGTTTATCCATCTACACAAGAAAGCTCTCCCACACCTGCAGAACATGAACGTGTCTCTCTAGCATGAAGACTATGTAAATTGAATGCCTGGAATTCCTCACTGAGTGGTTGGATTGCTAGAAGCCTTTTTTGTGATTGTATATTTATTGATGTGGTCAAATGTTCTCATTAAGGTAACTTGTTTACGGTTGGACCAGGAAGTGACAAGGATCATGTGTCAGATGCTTGATTCAGATTTCTGGGAAAAATGGTTCGGGTTAGGGTTTGGTTAACACTTGGCTATTGTTGTAAAATTCCTGCCTACCATGTTCAGGTAAAGTGAGTGCTTAGGCATGTTAAAGGCCTCATTGGAACTGGCTGTTCCAATGATGTCCTCTTCTCCCTGGTCCTCAAAAAAGGAGATGACAAAACATATGAATCTTGAGCTTGTGAGAAATGCACAGTGAACTAAGATATACCAAAGACAGGACTATGCTTGCCCACATATATCTGGTTTAATCAATGAGGGCTGGCACTCATACCGTAACATGTTCTGTTGTTATCTGTCATCGGACTACATTTTTGGCTGCAATGTGTAACCAAACAACCTTCCATCCAACATCCTCTGTGCTCCTAGATTGGTTGAAACCTTCTTTATCACAGTGGCTTCCTCATTTGTGACCTTCAAAATGACACATCAGATCCTTGGGATTTCGAAACATGGAGAAAAACACTTGTGAGGGAGCTATGGCCTGGCTCATGGTAAATAACAACATGCTTCTCGTGGTTCATGTACACTGTGGAAGACACACGCAGACAAGCCCTCTCTCTCATATTTGGCATGTGGGGATAATAGCACAGAAACAGTTGAGTTTAAGTTACAATTATTTTGATTATGAACTTGATTATGTGATTATTTGTCATATGATCAGAATACATTCACCAGGTAATTGTTTTGAAGGTACTCAACGTAAACACAAAGTGTTGGCCATGCAGCTTTTCCTCTAAAACCAAATGTAACCAGTTCCTAGGGACAGGAAATACCATAAGCTATATCCTACACATGAAGCTTAAAGTCAAATGCTCATCTCTCAAACATTCTGGAGCAACAAATTACCAATGCAGTGATGCGCTAATTGGGTTTATTGTTCTCATCCATTAAAATCCAAAAATTGTATTTGTCCTTGAAGGGGAAACATCTGTAAAAAGGCTAAAAATGAAGGTTTGGACGGTGATCTGCACTCAACCCTGGTATTTTCTAGAGGATTCTCCAATAGAGGGTCACTGGACTGTATCCACATGTACATTACTTTGACATATCACAGTGTTTTAGTTAAAAATTGCTGTACTATACTGTATGCACTAGCTACTATACTGTATGTAGGCTACAAGCTAAACAAGTACAGTACTACAGTACTACTAAACGTAATACAATTAGAAATATGAATTGTCAGCAACAGTAACAGGCAATTTAGACATGCATACATCATACAGTATTTGCTGACTTGCTGGGAGTAAACAGTAAAGATTAAGGTTTCACATGCCAACAAGAACAGGTGTGCTTTTGTGATTGTGTCCCTACGGAGAATTGCTGTGGCTCCCTCTAGTGACATTACACTGGAGCTTCCGTCACAGAGCTGTCCTTGTGCAGACACCAGACCAGTGTTTGTCCCACACCGGTCATGCTGATCACAGAGAAGCCCATCTTTTCCAGTTTATTCATGACCACCCGGGGAGGCTCCTCAACATGGTACTCAGAACTGCAGGATTAAGGTTTTTAAATGGGCATAGCAAATGAATGAAATTCTCACAAACGTATTTGAACACATAAACACCCTTGTTTGTCTCGTCCAACAATGCATCACATTGTGCTACACTGTTCACTTATTGAGTGCTTACAGTGTACAGCATCAACAATGGATTTAACGTTTTATCATCTTAAACAAAATGAATAAGCATTAAAGTCCAAAATAACCCTTTTCCACCAGGATAAAAAGGACATTGCATGCATCACTTACAAGTTGTTACCCAATGCATTGGTCTTTTTGGCTCCCAGGTAGTTCATGATATTGGGGTCTGAGAATTCATCACCGACCATGGTTGGACCTGTCTCCTGAGAGCAGAGATGATGGTGCAGCTCATATATTTAAGCTGATATTGTATATTTTTCTGTATGTATGCAATGGTAATACATTCAAAATTATGTCTGATTTAATCACTTCACATCCTAAACATTTAAATCATACACTGCTGACTTTAATGACTATTGGAATTACTTTCCATCCTATTTGAACTGTCCAGTTATTTCCATTCCTTTGACCTAAGTCAATTTAATTTTAAGTAATTTGATCAAATTAATGAGTCATTTCTAATGACTACTATACAATGTATGATTACAATAGTTTAACTGTAACACAGGCAGCATGCATAAAAAGGTAAATCGACAAACCAGACGCAGTAATGTGCTGATCAGAACATATGGCATCTTTGAAAAAACTGTTAAAGTGTCCTTGGAGTCTTCCTCGAAGCCTGTGTGGTTTCTTAGCTGTCTAACTATTCGGAGCCTGTGTGGTTTCTTAGCAGTCTAACTATTGAGTGTCGGTTAGTCAGTCAGGGCACTGGGTAGGGCTCAGAAGATGATGCCTTACCATGAGGGAGCTGAAGAGGGCGTAAAAAGCACACACCAAAAGGGTTAGGTGTTCACATGGAATCCTTCTCTGAACTATTATAAATGATTGATATTAATGATAGAATGGCAAATATGTTTCTGAAATGCCGTACTATATTGATGTATATCAAATGACAACAAATATTCAAGAACAATTATGTGTCTAATCATCAATAGCATTCAAACATGTAATTCTGGATAGAGTATGTTGTATATGTCATGCTGGATTTTTAAAGTTGTACATTAAAATAAATAAACTGCTCGACTTAATACCAAAAGCATGTTCGAATACAACAATATAGACAGGAAACACACATCATATTCTATTTATTTTATTTTTTAATGAAGAAATGATGCCTGATAAAGAAATTAATATCCTGTCATGTGGAGCCACCATAGCTGGATACAATCTTTAATATCCGTATTTAATTTAGTTTTTGAAACCACAATAACACTAGACTAGGGACATACAGGTAGTTATGACACATTTTCCGATGGTATCCCTGCGTTTCCTGTCACCTTTCTTCGCTTTTTGTGTTCTCGTAGGCTATATCCCCTGTTGCATTCACTCTATTCTGGCCAAGGCTTTCTTTTCCCTCCGTGTTTCTGCATTATCTGGGATCTTTAATCCATGAATTCCTATATGTTCCCTATGAGTTCGCTGTTTACATGTTCTTGACTGTTCCTGCCGTGCTCTTGCTGTGGATTTGATGTCTACAGCCCAAGGATGACTATGGAAGAAAAAAAAGAGATTTTCCCAAAATGTGCCCGTTTTTTTGGGCCACTGTGACATTAAGTTTCCTCTTTGAGCATATTTAATTAAATGTAAAAAAATATAAACAACATAAAAATACTTGCGTTTTTCATCAGTTGCTTTATTAAAACATATGCAAATGTTGGACAAATATTAAACGATTAAACTAACATACAGAGCATTATCTGTTATGTCTATACACATTTGTTGTAGTATTTCAAATAATTCCTGCAAATATTCTTGGAAGTTATCCGGTACTGTACTACGTTATGTCAAATTATATACTATATTTCGGTTTCCAACGGAAGTATGATCATAGCCCACCAATTCCAGCATTTTTATCGGTCCTCCTCTCTGGTACAAAGTCAAATCGACGCGCGGGTCAAAAACAACACAGAACACGACGATGTTTTGTTTTTAACTCTAAGGTCTTTGCACTTGATTCTGTAAACGTGTATGGTAGCTAGCGTGTGTACTACAGACAGAACAATACTATATCGTATGTGTTTGGATGGACCACATCACTTGCATGCTTGTAGTTACCATCTCAGTTTTTGACAGCTCGTTCTAGTCCATGCTACCCGGGGCTTAGCATTAACATCAGCCAGGCATTTGATGTAGCTATCCATAGTCGTCTCACAAGTACCGATTATGAAAGTGAAGGCATTGCTGGCATGTAAAAATGTCTATTAAATAACGTTGGTTTTTATCTAGTTTTTTGTCATCGGGTATCTATATCTCACACATTTACACCGAATTGGGTGGGTGTAGTTGCACTAGCCAAAGGAAGCTAGAATAGCTGCGTCGCGAACGTCGGTCGTAGGCTACTCGTGCGTTTTACCAGTAGTTCAGCTCACATATTGTTAAAAACGAAAGTGCTGTCACCATGAGGTTTTGACTTGAGACAAAGCCAGCTGTAAACCACTTAAGTTTGAATTCCCGGGTATGGTCTCACTTTGGCGTACCATGAACACATCGTTGGGGAGAAGTGGCATGATAGGACTGGGTGTTGGAGCCACAGCAGGTGTAGGCTTGATAGCATTTATTATCTACAAAGAAGTGACGAGAAGAAGATCTCAATGCTTGCAACTTCAGACCAGCCGTCTTTGCCAGGCGACGGACATCACTGATCGAGATGCTCTCCTTCTTGAACCGCTTAATGCACAAGGTAGGATGGCTCAGCAAGATAATTGTTGCCTAGAATACGAGACACAATGCTGCCTTACCACAAAGCAGAGAGCAGTAGGCTACAAACCATCACTGATGTGATGGGCACATAATCAATGTGCGTTCATGCGTGCAGGCCCTTTCCTGAGTGTGTATTACTGTCTTCACATCAAGGCTTGTGTGGCTCTTTGTGTGACTGGACCGGGGGACGTTTTGTGTTCATGACATCACATTTGTCAACCTACTTTTATGGGTATTCAAGTCAAAAACAGAAAAATATAATGTGTTTATGTATGTGAACCGCTTGGTATTTGGCTTTTCTCGCTTCGGTAGCTTCCTTCCCTATTTTATTCAGTTGGTATTTTTTTAATACATATTTAATATTTTACATATTGACAATGTAAAACAATCTCAATAGGGGCATTATGAGCTATTATTATTATGATTTTATGCTGGTTTGCCAACTCTAAACCTTGATGACACGTAGCCAACCAAGTATTCCCAACTGTCCCAGTGGTTAACAAATGACCACCACGATAATAACACACAAATACGCGTACAAACCTCTCCTTCCTGTCCCCGTCCCCAGAGGCGGCTGCCCAGCAGCAGGCCCTGGCAGCAGTGGAGGCGGTGGTGCAAGGGCTGTCCCCAGGGCAACAGGCGGAGCTGAGGAACCGCCTGGACGAGGTGCTGACCTGCGTGGCTTCTCTCCGCGGCGAGGTGGCCGAGCTCCGCGGTGGCCTGCAGGACATCGCCCAGCAGATCATCCAGGATGTCAAGTGAGTGATGTGGCCGCCGTCCGACCTGCTCGTTAGAGGGGACGTCTGTGGGTAGAGTATAGCACAAGTCAGGCTGATTAGTGGGTACTTGAATAAGGTTGATTTATGCGTCATAAATACCTCCTAACTTTCCATTTTGGATAATGATCCCCTCCCACACTTACTATTTAAGAATATATTCCAAGCAGGTAAATACATCAAATTACCAGGCGTTCCAACAAGGCCCCTACTCTAATTCTTAGCGCGTGTGGTCTTGCCCTGCTCTAACAGAAAGGGCGTGGAGGAGAGCCAGCGGGCACGGAGGAGACGCCATATCATCCACAGGGAGCGCACTGACTCCATGAGCTCCAGTTCCATCTACTTCACCGCCAGCCAGGGAACGGCCAGTCTGTATGCAGGGGACACCAGCGAGGGAGGGTAAGAGATACTGCTGGGTGTTCAGGAAGGAGGTGAAATCCGACCCTCTCCCAGTAAACAGGGCTCGATATGTGGACTCCTATTAAGAATACACTAAATGTCTACCTGTTTCTAAAAGAGCTTTTCGACTGCTAATCCGTGATCATTTGTAAAACAGTGGTCCTGACATGTAGCTAACAGGTCCCTATTGAACTACAGTGGTGCCACGGATGTTGTGCTTTCGTTCACCTGCACTAGGTACTCAACCGCTAACGCCGAGTCCGACTATACGGACCGAGACACGGACAGAGAGACCGACAAGGAGGGAGAGATCGAGCCGGAGCAGGAGTCAGAGGAGGACGACGAGGACAAGAGCTGTGCCACGGTCCTCACTCTACGCCAGGACGATTCTCAGGAAGAGGGGGAGGAGGAGGGGGAGGAGGAGGAGGAAGAACCGAGGACCCAGCAAGAGGAGGAGAGGAAGGAGTTTGTGGCAGAGGTGCCCAGTGGGGAGTTTGTCCCTGCTCCTGGCTCAGAGTGACATCCTCCATACAGGAGATGCCAGCCTGAAAGCAGAGGGCTTTCACCTCCTACTCGCCAACAAAGCCCAGGTAATCCAGAGGGACAGTAGAAAGGAGTCGACGTTCTCGTGACGGTCGACCTTTTTACCCGAGGTCATTTTGAGCCATTTTATTTAAATATGAAACATAGCTTAAGGTACCTGTGTATTTACATGTTCAGTTTTGCCTTTGTTTTGTCTTCATACGGTGCCATTTCCATATTTCTAAATGTATAAATGTATTTGCATCCGTTGACTTTATCCCACAGTATGGCAACAGCAGGGAGTTTTTATGGCGACTAGCCCGCGCCTACAGCGACATGTGTGACGCCACAGAGGACAAACAGGAGAGGAAGTCCTACGCAGAGCAAGGTGCCACATAACCACACACTCAGCCATGTGTAATACTTTGACACTTACAGTACTGTTCAAAGTATTAGGCACCACAAAAAGTGAAGTAAGGCAAAAATGCTTCTAAATGAACAAGAAATCTCAACATTGCACTTTTATACTTCTGCACAATTACAGAAAAAAATAATATAAAAAATATATATATATTGATGACAATATTCATGTATAGAGATGTTTTGTAAAGTACTGTATTTCTCCATGTGGCTTTGGTCTTGACGTTAAAACTCCACCCTACAGGACGGGAGGAGGCCGAAGTTGCCCTGAAGAAGAATGGCCTGAACGCAGAGTGCCACAAGTGGTGAGTCAGTTCTGCTTCCTGCGAAGGGAGTTTAGCTTTTTCCCCCACAATGGGCAACATTACGTCAAAAACGTGGTTGAGAACGTTGATTTGACTCCTGTTCCCTGGCTTGTTCCACCCCAGGTTTGCTGTCCTCACAGGACTTACCTCCCAGTACGAGAGCATGCATGGCAAACTAAAAAGCAGCCACATTCTCAAGGTAAAGTACTAGGCCTCATAAATACTGCATACTGCTTCAACAACTTGTCTTGAGGTACCCATAACGTAACATCGGCAAGGGAGTTAATGTCCACTCCAGGATTCCTTTTAGCAGGTCCAGTTGCCAATGTCAGTTATAACAATAAAGTTTGTTCAGTAGCATACACCATCTTTGTCTGCCGTTTCCTTCTACTTTAGGAACATTTAGACAGAGCGATCGCCCTCAGGGACGATGATCCACTGTGCTTCTACCTACTTGGGCGCTGGTGTTATGAGGTGAGAAAGAAAGCAGTTTGTCCACCATCCTAAACTGTTAAGGCAGTGACATCACTAAAGAATGTAAACTCTCACATAGGGTCTCATTTGCTTAAGACTTTATGGGTTCATTGATGTGGGCTGTGCTTGCTGAATGGTGACCCTGTTGTGTTGCTTCTGGAGGTTTCCTCTCTCGGCTGGTTGGAGAAGAAGGCTGCAGCTGCCTTGTATGAAAGGCCGCCCACATCAACTCTCCATGAAGCGTTGGAAAACTTCCTCAAGGTACGTGATCCAGAAATGTCAACAAAATCAAGGATGACATTAAATACATTATAGAAGGTATTCATATAATCTAATAATGAGGCTGGGCTCTAGCCTGTCTCTACCAATATGCATAACCCAACTGCTTTACAATATTAATGAGTAGATTTTACACTTGTCTCAAAATACAACAAACTAATTAATTCTCTGTTTTTTCAATTTCTCTCGTTCTGTTTCTTTATTTCAGGCAGAGGAGCTCAACCCAGGATTCTCTAAGACAGTGAGACTTTACATTGCAAAGGTAATGGAACTTGAACTCTCGGTAGTCTCTTGTTCTCAAGCCTAAGAAAAGAAAAGCTATCAATTGGTCAGGATCTTTGTTGGTTCAATAATAACGGAATATATGCTTGAATTTAGTGTCACAACGAGCTTGGTAATGGTTCTGAGGCAAGGAATTGGGCAAGGCTGGCTTTAAACATGCCTAGAACTTCTAACGAGGTAAGCTAACGTCAGTTACGGTAATATCTCTCTTGGTTTATTTCTTCAATAAAACACATTGTATGACCATTAGTTCAAAATTCACAAATTGGATCTACTTTTCTTCAACTGCCGTGTGAGTATTTCCTCAAATGTTCATTATTGTCAAATTGACCACATGTTCTCTTCCCAAGGAGGATGACACCACAAAACTCGAGGCAGAGCTTCGAGTCTTGATTGACAAACCAAATGACCTCCTGCTCTCCAGTGTTGAGAAATAGGCAAGGACACTGATTGAATAACCAATCTCAGCTCGTCAGCTTCATCAGGTGTTCATCTTGTTTTTCAGGAAGATGTCACTGCAATGACACGAATTGAGATTATATACAGTGTACTGTATGTATGGTTATTCCAGGTCAAAGTCAGAACATCAACAGAAATACTCTTGTTTGTTCTATCACTGTAATTAAGCATGTGAAGTATTTTGCAAGTGCTTCTGACTAAATGTAAATTGAGTGGAAATAATTTGAATACTCTCAACTTTCCTTTGTATTTCCTAAATGTAGATGTGAAGTCAGACAATGACTGTTCTTAATGTTAAATATTTTTGGATGAACAGTAACAAAAAAGTATGAAAATCACGTTCTAATTCATCATATTAAGCAAAGACAATAATCAATATATTTTCAGGCTTTAATGTAGTAATAAAGTGTAGCTCTTAATCAAACTCAATCCCAAGTTTTTCATATTTAACTTTGCAGTTTCCACAAAAGGGGTTTACTGAGGTCACATATCTAATTTCTTGAGTGTTTGCCTTTTTGCCTTTATTTTTACATAGATTTATTTCTATTGTATTTAGTAATTTATTTAGAAAATGCTTTCACTGTATTAAGGATAGGGAATGTGTGCACTAAACTGTTAAATTATGCGTCACATGTTTTGTGTTCTCAAGCCCTTTTTGTTGAATTTCAAGATGTAATTTCTTCTGGAAGACAGTAATATACATTCCTGTTGTCCTTTTAAAATGGATTCCATTCTGAAAAAGCCTTGGTGAGACTGTGAGGGTTAGTTGAGGATGGAAGAATATTTTGGAAATTATTCTGTGATACTCAAATATTGAACTTGTCAAATGTGTTAAATAAACATATCTTCTGTGGGATCAGAATGATTGATTATATCGTACGTGTAGGGGCAGCTACACGTACAGAATGTAGGGGCAGAATTCTCGCTCTGCGCCCACGAAGTTGGTCCCATTGTCTGAGATGATTTCTTTTATCTGACCACGCCTGCAGATGAATCTTCGTAAGGCTGAGATACAGGAATCTGTATCCATGGAATAAGCCATCTCCAGGTGTACAGCTCTACTAGCCAGACATGTAAACAAGGCTCCGTATCTCTTCACTTTGCTTCGGCCCCACTTTACTTCTATGGGCCCGAAATAGTCCAAGCCAGAGTGAGTAAAAGGGGGAAGATCTGGTGTAATACGAACAAGAGGCAAGTCTGCCATTTTCTGTTTCATAGCTGTTCCATGCCATCGTCTGCACAGTATGCAATCACGTGTTATATTCCGTGCAGCCTGATTAGCTTTGAGGATCCAATATTTTGTTCTGAGTTTTGAAAGCATTTGATTCTTTCCACAGTGACCTACCAGGTAGTGGGTGTGGTTCAGAAGAAGTTTTGAGAGGTGGTCTTTATTAGGCAGAATAGCTGGGTGCTTGATCTCCTCCGGCATAGCCAGCTTACTCAGTCTGCCTCCCACTCTTAGAATTCCGTCATGCAGAATGGGATCCAGTTTGTAGAGTCTGCTACTCTTTCTTACTGCTTGGCCCATTCGTAAGGCATTCACTTCATCCCTGAAGGCTTGCTGTTGAACAAAGGCCACAAGTGATTCCTCAGCATCCGTAAGATCTTCCACTGATAGCTGCAGGTCTGTAGGTTCTGCTTTCACACTTTGTAAAACTTTGTCACTTTGCACTTGTATGTTTTTGTTGGACCAAGTATCTCAAAAACCTTTTGAGCCTCAATAGCCAGGCCGTGGATCTCCTTAGTTTGTCCCATGACGAAAAGTGTTCTATGAAGTGAGTCAGAGGATTCTCATGGGCTGCTGTTGCAAAGACTGTAATAGTTCTTTTTACCTCTGGGTCACTGTCTTCTGAGAGCACCAGCGGTTCTGCGGAGAGCTTTGGCCAGTCAGCTTCAGATTCGGTCAGAAAATCTGGACCTTTAAGCCAACTTCCATCTTTCAGAAAAGCTTCAGCTCGCATTCCACGTGACGCACTATCTGCTGGATTGAGATCAGTCCTAATGTGACGCCACTGGGCTTTCTGTGTCAGATCACGGATCACAGATACCCTGTTGGCCACAAAGGTCTTGAATCTCTGGGTGTCATTCAGGATGTACTTCAAGACAGAAGTACTATCTGTCCAGAAGAAGGAGTCTGTAATGGCAAGCTCCAGCTCCTTCTTAATCATGTTGTCCATTCGGGCAGCCAATACTGCTGATGTGAGCTCCATCCTCGGGATCGTTACTACTTTCAGAGGCGCAACCCTCGCTTTCCCCATCACAAATGCAATGTGAGGTGGTCTCCTTCTGCTGAGAAGTCTTAAGTAGCTGACCGTCCCATAGCCCCGCTCACTGGCATCGCAGAAGTGGTGCAATTGGGCGCCAGTCACTTCACAATCCGCTGGTCTGTAGCATCTTTCAATTTTAAAGCTGGAGATCACGTGAAGATCTTTCCGCCACTCTTTCCATTTGGATGCAAGGGCAGTTGGGATGTCATCATCCCATCCACAGTTGAGCCTACATAGCTCCTGTTGTATCAGTTTTCCAGTCAGTATAACTGGTGACAAGAACCCTAAAGGATCGTAGATAGAGTTGAGTACAGATAGAATTCCCCTTCGGCTTACAGGTTGTTCTTTCAGAGTGATGTCAAAGAAAAAGGTGTCCGACTCGACATTCCACCGCATGCCCAGGGCTCTCTCTATCGGAAGCTTGTCCTTTTCAAGGTCGATGTTCTTGATTTCTTTTGCTCTTTCATCAACAGATAGAGATACAAGGACAGAACGGCTGTTACTGATCCATTTGGTGAGTTTGAATCCTCCAGTCGCACATACGGCCTTCAAGTTCTGAACCAGACTAATGGCTTGGTCGTCATCTGGGACAGATTTCAGGCAGTCGTCCACGTAGAAGTTGTGACGGATGGTCTTGAGTACTGAGTCATCAGTCTTTCCTTCATTATCCTCAGCAGTCTGCTTGAGGGCGAAATTTGCACAGCTGGGAGATGAGACCGCACCAAAAAGATGCACAGTCATTCGGAAGTCTCTCAGCGGTTGTGTTGTATCACCACCTGGCCACCATAGGAACCTCAAGAAGTCCACATCCCCTACAGGAATCTTCACTTGGTGGAACATCCCTTCGATGTCCCCCATCACAGCCACTGGTTCCTGTCTGAACTTGAGCAGTACACCCAGCAAGGTATTCGTAAGATCTGGGCCTTGTAGTAACTCAGTGTTCAAAGAGGTACCTTGGTACGAAGAGGTACAGTCAAAGACCACCCGGATTGATTTCTTTCTCTTGTGGTACACTCCATGATGGGGAATGTACCAGAGTCTTCCATCACTCCGGGGGAGCTGTTCTTTAGGCACCATCTCTGCATGTCCTTTCTGCAGAACATCATCCATAAAGCACATATAGTCACTTTTAAAGGCTTCATCCCTTTCAAATCTTCTCTTAAGACTCTGTGCTCTTTGTTCAGCCATTCGTCTATTGTTCGGCATACAGACGTCTTCCCTTCGGAATGGAAGTTGGATTTCATAATGGCCGTCTCTTTTTCTGATAGATTCCTTCATTATTTTCAGAAACTTCTTGTCCTCAAATGAGTTTTCTGTTTGCTCTTCGTAGGTCAATTCTGGAAAGTCTTGATTGTACTGTTGGATCAGAAGATCCTCCAAACGAGCCACTGATATTCTATTGGTCGTTATCTGCGGTCGCCCATGCTTGTCAACGTGTGAGCTGATCCCCAATGGTCCATTCACTATCCATCCCAGGTGTGTTAGGACAGCATATGGGCCATTGTCTTGGCTGTTGATAACCTTAAGAGGTTCCATGGCCTTGGGGACGTTTACACCGATCAGCAGATTGACCTCGGCCCCAATGGACTTCAGCTTGACCTCATCCAGGTAAGGCCATTGCTTGATATCATCTTCGCTCGGAATGTTCAGACGGTTAACAGGAATGGTCTGCTGTGTAAAGACTTCTGGAAGTTCAATAAAGTCATTGCCATCGAGACAGCATACTTCCAGTCCCTTCAATTTATAGCTTTTCACAGGTCCTTCGTAATTCATTGTCTGTATCAGAATTTCTGTTTTCCTCCCTCTGACAGACAGTTGTTCCATTAGTTTTTCTGTACAGAAGGTTGCGGAACTCCCGGGATCCAGGAATGCATACGTTTCTATGGACTGACTACCCTTGGCTGCCTTCACTTGTACAGGTACAATAGCCAGTTTGTGGTCAGTATTGCCGGCCCCTGTTTGGTCAGTTGATACTAAAGCAACAGTGACAGAGTTGGATTGGACAGAGTTGGATTGAACGGCTGTACCACTGCTGGGATATTTCGTGGCTATTGTAGGTGTCTTATTATCTGTGGCGCCATCTCTAGGTGGGTAGTTCTCAATGTGCAAGATGGTAGGGTGTTTCTTATCACATGAGCGACATGTCAGGCGTTTCTTACATGTCTTACTGAGATGTCCTTTGATCAAACATGCAAAACAAAAGCCATTCCTTTTAAGAAACTCTACCTTTTGTTCATGTGGAAGTTTTGACATTGTTTGACATATTTCCATTGCATGCTCTCTTTTGCAGAAAACACATGGTTTGGAAAAAGCATCTTTTGAATTGACAGTGGAGATAATCTTAATTTCATTTCCATTCTCTTTGGTATCAGAATCGTCAACAGCATTGCTTGGAGAAACCGCTGTGACAAAACTGCTCTTCTTACTGCCAGACCTCCAAGAGGGCGTGTCCATAGGCACCCTCACCTTTGATGGTTCTTTTCTAGCATCTTGGATGTTGCCAAAGACAGGATCCTGCATTATCTCTACCTGCCTTTCGACATATCTGACAAGATCGTTGAATGTAGGCCTCTGTTGTGTTTGTTCCGTAATGTTAGGTACCACTGCTCTCCATTTCTCTCTGAGTTTATATGGAAGTTTCGAAACGATTTGTTTCATATTGGTTGGTAAATCAAGTTCAGACATGTATTGAAAGTTTCGGGCAGCATTTGAACAACTTCTTAGATATAAGGCATAACTGTGAAGTGCGTTTCCATCATCAGGCCTGATTGTATTCCAGTTTAAGGCCTTCTCCATGTAGGCAGTTGTAATCTTAAAGTCATCTCCAAAGTGGCGTTTGAGCAGACGCTTTGCCTCAGCATAACCAGTTGGTGTATCCATATGAAAACAGCTTCTCACAAGCTCTTTTGGCTGTCCAACTGTGTACTGTTCGAGAAAGTACAGTCGGTCTTCATAATTGTCAGTTTTATCCTCTATGTTGTGTTTAAACGCTTGCATGAATGATTGATATTCCAGGGGGTCGCCCTTAAATACAGGAACCTCCTTTTTCGGAAGAGATGACTGTGATACAAAGGATACAAGCAGATTTGCCAGGTCTGTGTTATCTGGGTGTTCTGCTGGTTCCCTTCCAGGTGTCTGTTGAGTTCTCCTCTGTCCAGTAGTTCCGGTTGTTCCCCGGCTTGCCGTGTTTTGTGTTGTTTGTGCAGCAGTTTTTGGTCGTGCTGCAGCTTTATGATGTATGCCTATATCCATAGCTTCCTGTAATGGCGGCCTCTTAGGCTTAGCTCCAAGTTCCACAAAATCTATTTGAGACATGCCTGTCCTCCTTCTGCCTTCCACTGGTTTTGCCTCCATTGGCTCCCCTGTCCTTAATCCTCTCGGATATTGCTCAAAGTAGTCGTTCATGCCATCTCCTGAAGTCATGAGAGATCTCCTGGGAGTTAATTCCATAGGTTCGATTTCCTCCAAGGCCCGTAGTTTGGCGTTAGTAACATCAAGGTCCTCTCTTAATTGTAAAGCTTCCATTTTTGATTGTAGTCTAACTTTCTCCATTTCAACCTCGTGCTTTTCTCTCAAGGAGTTGGCTCGTGCCAGTAAACCAGCCTTATCCACAGCAATTTGCATGCGTACTGTTTTAGCTGATGATGCCTTTGAACCTTTAGATACCCTGGATATGCTATCAGTCACGTCCACAAGTGATTGCGGGTCCATTGGGGGTAGCTCACGATGACGTTTCAACCACATCTCCATTTGAGAAATAAAGTCGTCATATTTTGCCATCTTAGGTTCATACCAGTCAACATTTTCGTTCTCTTTCACATCATCTGGTAACAGCATTTGAACAGTCTCATGAAGGGCTTTAAACTCGTTCAATATTTCGTTAAATTCCTCCACACGTTCCTGAATATAATCAGGATTAAGATCCCACTGGATCCTTTCTTTAATTTCGTTCATTTTGCGGGTACAATATCCAAGTTTGCCGCGACGCGTTGCGCTGAGCGCTCGGATATCTTGTTTGGGCTCATCCATTGTGTCTTCCGGGCCTACGACCTCCTCTTCAATTCCTTTCTCAGACATGATCCCAGTTCTTTTTGTTTCGTTCGGGTGGTTTTTCTTGCGTCCTTATCCACTACGATATGAACAGTGCTGATGCCCTTTGTCATTCGTTCGCCTGTTCATCCATCCAGTGTAGCGTCTATTTCCTTCATCCAGATCGTTGCAATCACGCATCTATCTTGTCCCATCAAACATTTCGAAGCTCCTCATATCATGTCTGATCGTACCTGGGTCTGAAGACAATGCCAATCACCAGGTTCCACGAACGAAGTAAATGTTGATCCTAGTTTCCAAGTTTGTAATCCACTGGTGTTCCAGTTTGTCTGAAGTTCCAGGCAATTTTTCAACTTTATGTAGGGGCAGCTTTCCAGCGGCCACTTCTGAGGGCGGAATAATCCAGACAACGCGCGTCTTCAATCATAGAGTGTTTTTATTTGTCATATAAGTATCTCTCCATCGCATTAACGCGGTTGAAAAAATTGTTTGCCACTTCCGCTCTACCTTGCTCGGCACTGGCACAGACCTATATATCACTGGTCAATTAGACGTGTGTCAATTATTCAATCACGGCCAGACAATTGACCAGGTTAGAACATGGCAATCACAGAATTAATCTTTGCATCATTTCAAACCATAATTCGGATGTTTCATTAATTTAACCTAAACTTAAACATTAATAACTTGGGTCCATTTGGAAACTTAAAT
>CAEFZP010002836.1:0-28234 GCA_903064625.1 Mallotus villosus
GTGTCGTCTTCTTTCTGCTGTGTGTGGGCGTGGGGCTGTGTTTCTGCTGTGGCGGTTGTTTCTTCTGCTGGTGGAAGGTTTTCTTTTCTTGCTTTGTGTTGCAGTCAGGCAGTGCGTTATCGTGTTTCTGTCTGATGTGAGCGTGTTTTGTCCTTTCTTTTCTTCTGTGTTGCATGGCAGGGGTTTTTTCTCCCTGTGGTGTTTCTCGCTGTGGTAGGTGGTTCTGCTGTGGAGTGTTTTCCTGCTGTGGCGGTTGTTCTTTTCTGCCTTGTGTTGCAGTGGAGGTGTCTTCTCTTCTTTTCTTTTCTGCTGGGAGGTGTTTCTGCTTGTTTGCAGTGGAGGTGTTCTCTGCTGTGGAGGTGTTTTCTGCTGTGAGGTTTTTCTGCAGTTGAGGTGTTTCTGCTGTGTTGCAGTGGCTGCGGTGTTCTTTTTCTTGCTGTT
Organism: Mallotus villosus; assembly: GCA_903064625.1. Classification (NCBI taxonomy): domain Eukaryota; kingdom Metazoa; phylum Chordata; class Actinopteri; order Osmeriformes; family Salangidae; genus Mallotus; species Mallotus villosus. The sequence continues at coordinate 442 of CAEFZP010002836.1, forward strand.
TAGGTGTTTTCTTCTTTCCTGCTTTGTTGCAGTGGAGGTTGTTTCCTGCTGTGGAGGTGTTTCTGCTTTGTTGCAGTGTAGTTTCTGATCTGTGTGGAGTGTTTTCTTCTGCTTTGTTGCAGTGGAGGTGTTTTCTGCTGTGTGAGGTGGTTTCTGCTTTGTTTGCAGTTTAAGGTGTTTCTGCTGTGGAGGTTGTTCTCTGCTTTGTTGCAGTGGAGGTGTTTCCTGCTGTGGAGGTGGTTTCTCTGCTGTGTTGCTGTGGTGTTTTTTCCCAGGCTGATGTGAGGTCTGGTGGTGTCTGACAGCCATGCTCTTCCTGCTGCTAGAGGATTAACTCTCTCTCTCTCTCTTTCATCCTCTTGTCACGCACATCTAAAAATCCCCTTCTCTCTCTCCCCCTCCACCATCTTCTAACACACTCTTCTACCCCTCTCTCTCCTCCTCCCAACTCCCCATCTACTCTAATATGGCCTAACCAGACCACTGGAAGCAACTTGTGTTGACCGCATGATATCGCTAGCTCAACTATCCTGGTTTTTGCTAATCCTATCCATCCCTATACAAATCGCCTAATCTCCCAATCTCACTTGCGTTTTGAACATGACGCCTCAGAAGTTCTCTCTGTGGCAGACCAGGTGTCTGGCTGGTGGACTGGTGGTGATGAGGAGTTCTCCAGCCCTGGAGCTGTGTGGTATGATCTCTGACATCAATAATTACAGATGTATAAATCATGCAGACCAGAGAGCAATCTGGCGTTTTAGCATTCTTCACATTCCATGACAGGAACGGGGAGTAATCCATTGACGTGATACGTGAAGAGAACAGTTTCACTGGATCTGAACTCATCTGAACAAGCCCGACTTATATGTACTATTAAACACCCTCCCAGCGTACAAGATTGGCTAAACGTGTTTTTTCGATAAATCAGGAGAGATTCACTCAGTCTAACTACTGAGAGACGGATCTGTGTGTTGGCCTAACTAAGCAGTAAGGACAACCATACTATTCATTCCAGTAACATTCCCTTCTAAATCAGGCATCTATACTTCTACCAGAAGCTTCTCTGATGTCCTTGTGCAGCAGGTGGAATCAGTCCTGCTTTTAGAGCATGACTCTCACCTCTAAACCCCCTCTGGTATTCAGCCTCATGAGATCATTCAGACCACAGCCAGAACACAGCGCTGGTTCCAGCAGCTGATCGATAGCTTCTGATCAATCCCTTGGCTTCCCAGTCTGGACAGCAGTGATCAATACACCTGATTCAGGGTGTCCCCACCCTGAGCCACCATGGGCCAACCTGGGTCCACAGTGACTCAGCATACAGGGATGGGAGTCAGCTAAGCCCCACCCACGCCACACCGACACCCACCCCCACCACACACACACACGTCCCTCCACCCCACCCTCACACACCACACCGTCCTCCCACCCCACCCCTCCGATTCAGTTGAAATTTTGAGTAGGCCATCTACTCAGGTGGCTTAACCACCGTACACCCCTCCAACCCTGCCCTGTTTGGAGTTGGACTCCTTCACCGACACAAATCATTGTTTTTCGAATACAAAGGAAACGGCTGAATGATTTCCCATGTTTCCTGCCGTCCTGACTGAGCTCCCCACCTTCGAGGAAACTACCTCTGGTCTCTCTGCTAGGCTGAGAGTAGAGACTACCTCTGGTCTCTCTGCTAGGCTGAGAGTAGAGACTATCTCTGGTCCTCTCTGCTAGGCTGAGAGTAGAGACTACTCTGGTCTCTCTGCTAGGCTGAGAGTAGAGACTACCTCTGGTTCTCTCTGCTAGGCTGAGAGTAAACTAACTCTGGTCCTCTCTGCTAGGCTGCGAAGTAGAGACTAACTCTGGTCTCGTCTGCTAGGCTGAGAGTAGAGACTATCTCTGGTCTCTCCTGCTAGGCTGAGAGTAGAGACTACCCTCTGGTCCTCTCTGCTAGGCTGAGAGTAGAGACTAACTCTGGTCCTCTCTGCTAGGCTGAGAGTAGAGACTACCTCTGGTCTCTCTGCTAGGCTGAGAGTAGAGACTACCTCTGTCTCTCTGCTAGGCTGAGAGTAGAGACTAACTCTGGTCTCTCTGCTGAGGCTGAGAGTAGAGACTATCTCTGGTCTCTTACTGCTAGGCTGAGAGTAGAGACTAACTCTGGTCTCTCTGCTAGGCTGAGAGTAGAGACTAACTCTGGTCTCTCTGCTAGGGCTGAGAGTAGAGACTACCCTCTGGTCTCTCTGCTAGGCTGAGAGTAGAGACTATCTCTGGTCTCTCTGCTAGGCTGAGAGTAGAGACTACCTCTGGTCTCTCTGCTAGGTCTGAGAGTAGAGACTACTCTTTCTCTCTCTGCTAGGCTGAGAGTAGAGATAACTCTGGTCTCTCTGCTAGGCTGAGAGTAGAGACTATCTCTGTTCCTCTGCTAGGCTGAGAGTAGAGACTACCTCTGGTCTCTCTGCTAGGCTTAGAGTAGAGACTAACTCTGGTCTCTCGTTCTAGGCTGAGATAGAGACCTACTCTGTCTCTCTGCTAGTCTGAGAGTAGAGACTAACTCTGGTCTCTCTGCTAGGCTGAGAGTTAGAGACAACTCTGGTCTCTCTGCTAGGCTGAGAGTAGATACTACCTCTGGTCTCTCTGCTAGGCTTGAGAGTAGAGACTATCTCTGGTCTCTTTTTACGTGCTCGGTCCTGAGCAGGTAGAGACTAACTCTGGTCTCTCTGCTAGGCTGAAGTAAGAACTATCTCTGTTCTCTCTGCTAGGCTGAGAGTAGAGACTAACTCTGGTCTCTCTCGCTAGGCTGAGAGTAGAGACTAACTCGGTCTCTCCTGCTAGGCTGAGAGTAGAGACTAACGCCTCTGCTTCTACTCTGTCTCTTCTCTCTTCTGCTCTGGCTCTGAAGTAGAGACTAACTCTGATCTCTGCTGGCTGAGAGTAGAGACTACACTCTGGTCTCTCTGCTAGGCTGAGAGTAGAGACCTAACTCTGGTCTCTCTGCTAGCTGAGAGTAGAGACTACTCTCTGGTCTCGTCTGCTAGGGCTGAGAGTAGAGACTACTCTGGTCTCTCTGCTAGGCTGAGAGTAGAGACTATCTCTGGTCTCTCTGCTAGGCTGATAGTAGAGACTACTCTCTGTCTCTCTGCTAGGCTGATAGTAGAGACTAACTTGGTCTCCTCTGCTAGGTGCTGAGAGTAGAGACTATCTCTGGTCTCTCTGCTAGGCTGAGAGTAGAGACTACCTCTGGTCTCTTTCTAGGCTGAGATTGAGACTAACCCGGTCTCTGCTAGGCTAGAGAGACTAACTCTGGTCTCTCTGCTAGGCTGAGAGTAGAGACTAACTCTGGTCTCCTCTGCTAGGCTGTAGTAGAGCACTTAACCTCTGTCTCTCTGCTAGGCTGAGAGTAGAGACTTACCTCTGGTCTCCTCTGCTAGGCTGAGAGTAGAGACTATCTCTGGTCTCTTTGCTAGGCTGAGATAGACTACTCGGGTCTCTCTGCTAGGCTGAGAGAAGCTATCTCTGGTCCCTCTGCTAGCTGAAGTAAAGACTTCGCTTCTCTCTCTAGGCTGAGAGTAGAGACTTCTCTGATCTCTGCTGGGCTGAGAGTAGAGACTATCTCCTGATCTCTGCTGGGGCTGAGAGTAGGACTATCTCTGGTCTCTCTCTGCTGGGCTGAGAGTAGGTTGCAGATTCAATCCCCCTGTAAATGGCTTTGGATAAAGCATCTGAGAGGTCATCCTGTTGGGGTGATGGTCCTAAGCAGAAGGAGAGCTCCGACTTTCACTGTTTGACTTTGTCAACATCCCCATTGTTGGATAAAACTTACAGACAAAAGGAAAACAGCATCAACCTTAAAGCTAAGTAAACTTGACCACGACCATCGAGGGTTCCTCCAGGGATGCCCACGGAGCGTTCCTGGTTCTCAGCTTGATCCATCCTGACTTCAGAGTGACGGCTGAAAGGATCGGAGGTGTTTTCCTCCTCCCAGATGACATGTTACCCTCGTTTCTCTCTCTGCCTTCAGCAGCGTCAGTGTGACCCCGTCTGCTCCTCTCCCCAAGAAATTCCACAACAAAGCTGGATGAGTTTGAATAAACTAAATTCCATTCCCAAAGCTTCTTTTTTATGACTCATCTTGCTGATTCGTGAGACAGCCAGACGACTGTGGAGGGTGGTCCTCACCTGACTACAGAACGAGAGATTGCAGTGTTCAAATCCCTCCCCCGCTGTGTGGACACGTCATGGGCAAGCCGTGCTAGAGCCCCAACCACACAGTCCTGTTTCTAGGAGTTCAACCTGGACAAGCAACTGAGAAGCGTTTTCTCCCACAGTGGAGCGTATCGGAGGACATTTGTTTGATTTACAGTGTCATACATTCACTCAACACACCACACACACAGTTCCATCTGTATAATCAAGAGCTACTGACGCTGAACGCACGATGATTTAAATCATATCAGGGACAACGTCTATATGGTCGCCTCGAAACCCCAGACTGCAGCCCTGAAGACACAAAGAGCTGTTTTATCTCCCTACTAGCAGACTAGAACAGACCTTCGCTTCATGTGAACACTCTGCTATGAACCAGACCAGGAGCACTCCATGTCCATGAATGCCTGCTTCAACCTTCACTACTCTGGGGAACGTTGAGTGATTATTTACAAAATAAAATATGTTTTAAAGTAGTATATAAAGATATAAGTTGCGACATAAGTGTTGCAAAGCTGGACTGAAATGACAGAAAATAAACACCACAAAATGAACACAGGGTTCTTTGTGGAATAAAGATTTCAGATTACTAATATTACACTCACATCGAACTATAGTGGCTATAGCTCCCTGGCATGCCAAGCAATATAGTAACAAAGTATACATGCTGTTGGCCTGGGATCCATCCCATAATAACGGCACCGCTGGGAAGGCCCACCTCTGATTCCTGTCTGTAATCTGCGCTGGATTTGCTGCCTAATCCAGCATCTGGATGAAGGGAACCCTCTCTAATAACCAACCTAATCCCCGCTCTGCTGTTCCTCATTTTACATTTCATCAATATCTCAAATACGCAAATCTGTTTGGGTCTGTGGTGAGGGCTGAGAGAGAAGTGAAAGCTGGGCCTGAAAGGAGACACAAGTATGAATACTGTAACTAGGCCTGTAGAAACACCTACTTATCGTGACTTTGAAACATACGTTAACGTCTCTGTGCTCCGGTGTGTACCGTCAGTCATAAAACAAACAGTTTGCCAGGCTACAATGGAATACGGGATTATGTCATGTTTCCCAAAGTCTAAGGAAAGATCGCGTTTCGATACTAACAGCAGCAGCGACACGTTAAACTTTGCTAGCTACAAACGTTTGCAGCGCCAACCGCGTGTTTACACATAAACGGACAAATTATAATGCTTTACAGAAAGTCCCAACAGAGCTAAGGTCAGGAAACACGAAGGCCGTTTAAAATATAACCTGTGCTAGTTATGTGCATGGCCTTACACACACAGTCAAGCTAGCATAACTTTGCCATGACCAGCTAGCTCCTGCGCCGTCACGCAGCCTCTGGCTATGACACCGCAACTTCACCATGCACTCCTCGCCTTGATGCGGTGCTAAACGCTCAGTCATCCAAAATCACCGTTTCCCCTCTGATAAATCGACAACCCCACTCGAGAATTACACGGAAAGCGCTTTTAAAGTGCGCCGCTGGATACATACACAAGAAAAAGTAGTTTTATTTGGAGTGGACTCACCGTTTGTTGACTATTTTTGACAGTTTTGTTGGGAGACTCCTACGTCGCTGTCACAGATGATACGCCCCTCCCGTTCTTGCACTTCAGGGACCGCGAGGCTACGTTAACTGCCCATTGAAAGTTTACTCCAATCAAAGCCCAAGACGAGCAGCTGACTTCCGTGTTACCCAATAATAATAAAGATAAAAGCAACGTGACAGACGCCAACTCCAATCAGGGCTTCGTTGTCTACATGCGGGAACGCCCCGGACAGCTTCCTAAAACTGGCCAGGTCGTCACTAATGTTCTGCTGACAGACAACCGGAACCTACAATGAACACGTTTGACTCCTTTTACGGTAGAACGGGGCCCTGTCCCCTTGAAGAGCACCCGCTCAGAACTACAAACACTACAACTGCGATCACTGATGCTGGCATCCAACCGGTAGCCTAAACGACAGATGGTTTTAGGGCATCGCTCCAAATCTAGTTTATAGCTTCGTGACATTTTAACAAGCCGTGTATTCTTTACAAGGCTTAGCATACTCAATAATAGAATAGAAAGTCACTTGTCAGATCTAACTAATTCAGTACCGTGTCGTTATTGTGTCATAGTCTACTACACAAAGGCGTTCAAAACCATATAATGTTAAACCAAAGCCTCTATCAACACAGACTTGACAACTAAAGCTGCCGTTTGTCTTGCTGCGATTCGTTATAAACTCAATACCGTTACAGCGCCACTACTGGAATACAGGGATGGGCTACATATGCACGTTCTTGTTGCCACCGTGTGTGTTGGTGAGCAGTGTAGCTATAGCAACCTCGCAGTGTGATGGCGCTGTGAGTTTGCTGGAATCAAAATGACATTTCCCAAGACTTTGCCTGATGATTCTACTCGTTTGTGGGCTGATTAATGCCGTAGAAATGCTCAAGATTATGGAAGCAAATCAGTTCCATAATGTTTAAATTTTTATTTACTTTTATTTACTTTTATTTACTTTTTCAGATCGAATTTTTTAGACTTAAATTTGAGCAACCTGAATTTTATTTTACATTGAAATATATTCAGATGAGAATTCAGTGTTGTTTAAATTTCAATATTAAGTATTCGATGACTTTTAAAATTCAAAACATGATGTCACTGATTTGCTTCCATACAATATACTGTCAGTGTCATCTGTTTATCTGACACAATGCTATGCCTTTCTTACAAGAACAAAATATGTTAGATTTAATTCTCATAACAATCAATGCAAACAATGAGAGTGAACACATATGACCACCCATGTTTTCAAAGAAGTTTATTGAAAGAAATATTTGAAATGTTATAAAGTCAACCATTTTATAATGCTATCACACAATCAAGTTTTTGAGTGGTCATTCTCCGGTAGGCTAGCTGTGTTTTGATATGAACAAAGGTGACACAGTATCCATGACAACCTGGTTAAGCTATAATTGTGAATCATAGCAGTTATTAACTAGCCTAACATTAAGTTTCCAGACACTGAGACTTTGCTGACCATGGCCATAGCCCCACCACGCGCCACACTTAATGTAACAGTACTTTACAACTCATAGATATATAAATATATCTATGTTACAACTGGCTTCCATGACCTGGAAGTACATTATCACTCACCATGACCCGGAAGTGTACAGTGTGTCGTTCTACACAGTTCACAAGCATACAGCTTTACCAGCTGTATTGCGAAACTAACCCTCTCATGTCTGAAAGGTTCTAAGTGCAGCATGCAAATAAAATGTATATAAAGCTGTTTTTATCATTATTATGATCATTTGCCATCATTGCTATTATTAACAATATTATCATCTTTATTCACAAATTATTATAAATTTGAACAGGCCTATTTTTTTCTCATCTACAGTTATTTTTCTCCATTTCAAAGCATGCTTAACATGGTCAGAGTCTGCATAGTGCTGGCTATATGGGGGCCAAGAACACATTCATTTACAAGACTTTAATGTACAAGGGTGACAGAAAGAAACCAGTGTAAACATGAACCAGAAAAACAAACTTTTCCAAATATCTACAAACATGTCGAACAATCACTTCTCTAACTGGTCTTAAGTGTGATATTATTAACATTGAGAATTGTACATGTGTGTCTCAAAACGTCTAGTAAGATGCAGGTATGTGTGAGTGTGTGTGTGTGTGTGTGTGTTGAGTGTGTGTGCCTACAGTATTTTGAGGGTCATTCGCCCTCCTGTCCTCCACCTCAACACGTCACACCTTGTCTGTTCATCGGTACGTTAGGAGTTGTGTCCTTTCCTTTCTTTTGAAGCGTTTTACGAACCATAACTCAACACATAAAACATGGTTACAACCTCACGGGTCATTCCTCTACTGTTATACACAGAGGGCTGGAGTCATCCACTACGCAGTCAGCAGGACAGAACACAGCAAGGAAAACATATGCGTTGGGTATAACTCAGGGGTAGATAATGTGACCACAGATCAACAGGTTCAAATTCCCCCCTGTATGTGGCTTTGGACAAGAGCATCTGCTAAATGAACACGTTGAAGATCAGGAAGACCTGGAACTACATCCTAACACAGGAAACACAATTCTGACTCACACCAGGCCAGACGCACACACAGCAGCTGTTCATGTCACACAGACTCACAGACACTTATGCAACATCTGACTTCAGAACGTGTGTGTGCGTGTGCGTGTGTGCGTGTTCCGACCAAACATTAAGCACAGGATGCTAACATCAGGTAAAGTTCTGATTATATAGAGGAACAACTGATAATAATAATAATGGTCAAGGTGATAGCAACAAGTCCAAGCAGCTATAAATCTTGATGAACATCTCGATTGGTTTAAAATGTTTGGAAAAAAACTAAACAAAACAACACCACAGGGGGAGTAAACTATTAATATACGCTCAGAAGCCCAGAAGCCCAACTCCTTTCATCAGACTTACAGTAGGGTGGCCTTCACAAGATGATCAATCCTAATCCTAAAACCAAATAAATAAAGAGCTCTGACCAGCTAGCAGTAATGTATATTTACAAGTCTGCGTGTGCTGGCTTCCATCGCACCTAGCTGTATAATCTCTGTTTCTGTTTACAAACCCCGTGCTTCGATAGCCACGCTAACGCTTTAAACTGAAGCACTGTTCTAGAACACTCGATAACATCTGCTGTTCTAGAGTGTTGTAGAACATCCTTGGATTCTATACAGTGTTCTAGAGTGGATGTTTTCCTGCCATTGGGTAAGGCCTGCCAGTAGAGGTTAGGAGTGTGTTAAGAGTTTCTCGAGGGGGGGGGGTAGACTGGCAGGTGTAAGAGTGTGAAGCGCAAACACACAAACACACACACACACACACACACACACACATGTGTTCTCCTCAGTAGTGTGGGGAGGTGGACGAGGAGTCAGACCCAGTATAGAGGTGTGTCTCTGTTCCTCCTGGTGTTTAGTATTGCTGTGGTGCTCAGATCCTAGTGGTGCTCAGATCCTAGTGGTGCTCAGATCCTAGTGGTGCCAGAGATAAACACCAAGACAGTTCCGTAAACCTGCAAGCTAAACAAGGACGAGTGTTTTCACCTGAACGGATCAAACATTTATGTATAAGATCAAAACCCTCCTTTTGTCCTGCCAGTGTTGCATATTGTACTGTACACATACTCCCCGTGCTGTCCACAACCTCTATTGGGACAGGGATCTGATATGTTCTTTGAGAATTCATGGCTTTTAACCCTTCAGCCCCGCCCCTGAGGTGCAAACCAGCCAATCCAGTGTGCTCGTTGGGGCTTTGGCTCCTCCTCCAGGGTAAAAGGACCAATGGCAGGACAGGACACCAGGTCTCAGTTTAGGCCAGCTAACACTATAGTTCAAAGGGCAAGTATTCGGAAGCTCCATGGACATGCAAGATAGAATATTAAAGAGGATATCTGTACATTTCAGTGCAAGACGTAATGGCTACTTGAATAATGATCATGTATTCGTTTGTGTCCCTTCCTGTTCTCCTGGACGGGTTCCCAGACTGTGATTCAGCAGTAAAGAGACGTTTCTACGTGTGTGTGAGCAGCTCTGTCAGAGCCAGCCGCCTGGACCGTGCTCTCTCTAAAGTCTGTCTGTGGTTTGGTTACGTTACGGTCGAGATTCTGAGGTGAACCGTTCATGAGGAACACTCTCACAGGGGAGGAAGAATGCCTCGCGCGTTGCCACGGAGACGTCGCCGTGGAGACGTCCCCAGGGCGACCGTAGGTGAGGCAGCAGAGGTCAGTGCTGAGAGGTGAAGGTCACCCAGAGCCCAAGTAATGTTCCAGAAGCTGAGTGGATCCAGAGGCCCCCCCTGCCTCCCCCCCCCTCACTATCTCGTTGCCATGTCTCCCTCCAGGAACCAGGAAGGAAGGGGCTGCATAAGATGAAATCATAAAATAAGAAAACAGAGCCTCTTTCTTCCTGCTTGTTCCATCCCTCCCTCCCTCCTCGTTTCTCCTCCTCCCCTCCCTCCTCCCTCCTTCTCCCCCTCCCCCTCCCTCCTCCTCCCCCTCCTCCCTAGCTGCCGCCAGGGCCTGAGCCGTGTCTGTGTGGTGTCCGTGAGCCCAGGGGGGTCTGAGGCTCCTGCAGAGACGACCTCCTCTCGACCTCCACATCCCATCTGTATACAGCCACCTCCCCTGCCCCCCGCCCCCAACTCCTGCTTCCTACCTCACCTCTACCCTCGCCCCCTTCCCAAACACCGCCCTTGCTTTCTGCCCCCGAACCCGACCGGCCATGCCTCCAACCCTAACCCCTGCCTCCACCACCCCCTCCCCGTCCACCCATCTCCACTCCAGGCCCACCTGGCCCACCCGGTCCCCGGGGGTTGTTTGTGTGTCTGGGGGGCTGTCAGGAGGAGGGTCCTGGGATGGCAGGCTGCCATCAAGCCCCCCTGTACTGCTGGGTAAGGAAGTGGAAGTCCCTCCGGATTCCAGGAATCTGTGGATGAGACTTGGAGCATCTGTCAGGATGGCGTTGGGGCTGCTCTAGGTTTGGTTATCTGTGTTTTGTGGGCTGGTGGGGCTGCTCTAGGTATTTTAGAAGGTAGTATTCGGTTTTAATGTTGCTTGTGGCTGTTTCCTTTGCTGAGTACCAACATTCTTGTGTGTTCTTTTTTTGTATTATGGTTCTTGTCTCTCATTTTTTTTTATCTTTTTTTTTGTTTTTATCTTTTTTTGTTTTTTTACCTTTTGTTCTCGTCTCCCCCACCACCCCCTTTTTGGCACTCGGTTCCCATCTGAGTATCTTGGTATCCCTTTCTTTCGTTACCCCGGTGCTCTCCAGAGTTTCTCGTCCTCTCCCCTCGTATCGTGAGGACCCGGGTATCAACCGAACTCGTCGTTTCTTTTAGTTTGTCGGTCCCCTGTGGATTCGCTTTGCTCTTTGCTTTTGGATCTCTGAATAGAGTCCTACAGCCCGCTTTATCTAAACCCCAGGCCCTTCCCGGCGAGCTTCTCGTCTTCCCGTAAATTAGGTTCGCTGTTTGAATCATTTGTTGAGTAGATGCGTTTTTGTTTCATCTATTGTGGAATCGCCCGTCCTACCCTTCGGCTCGTTTTTTTTGCGTGTTTTTTCTATATTGAAGTTTACTGCGTAGTCAGGTCTTTCATCAACCGAGCTTGTTGGACTCACCCTCGTTAAGTTCTTTCGTATCACCCTGCTCCTTTCTCCATCTTCCCCCCAAACAACGACATGAAAACGGACCTGTAGGGTGGTCGGGTCGAGCAATAATTGAAAGTGAGCCCCAATGGTCGCTATGGGGGAGGGCGTAAATGCAGATTTAATTGGATCCTTAGGTAATACCCTGAAGGGTGAGATGTTGGCCAGGATCTTAGACTTGCGTCCGCAGGTGCTCAGTTACGCTCAAAGCAGGGATTGAAGTCGGAGGTGACGAGTACTGAGGCAGCGCCAACCTACCCTATTGCCCAGCCGGTCTATACGTATCGGACCGAGGAAACCCAAGGAGAGCGCGGGGCACCGTGTCTTTAAAGTGATATGCCGCGCCGAAAAGTTATCCACCGGACCGAGGCATCAGAACCGGGAAACATAAGGTATGCCGTAAGTACTTGGAAGGGTCGACGCACCAGGTACGCGAGAGAGGAATAGTAAATGGTTAGGAAGGTTTGGGGTAATGATAATTAGAGGAAGAGTTAGTCGGGGTATACTTTCATAGAGGGTACGCGGCGGGTTTGCAGCCACACTTACGAAATTGGATCGATCATAGCATCAGAGAAGTTCTTCAGAGCCGCCAACGCCACATCCACTCAGCTTCAAGATGAGTCGCTCGAATTTCTGGCACCAATATAGCGAAGCATGGAGTTCGTTGCATTTGCACGTTCCTCCCTTGAATATTCGAACTCCACCCCCTGTAACCTCTGAGAAGTTATATAGCGTCGTGGGGCATACCAGGCCATCACAGAACAACGCTATTCCTAAACGCTCGGACTGAAGTCTGGGGACTAGACCCAGGGGAGGAGGGGCTGCGTGCTAGACGAGAGTAGGATTTGACTACTGTTGTGAGTGTCCAGAGTCCGCCCGGTGAGAGTACAGGTTGCAGACAGCTCTTCGGTGGATATAATACGAGGGGGTCAGTGAGTCGGGGCTACGATACGAGAGCGGGGGGACCAACGCACAGCGGGGCCTGTGAGGAAGTTCGGCAGACAATTTCGCTTCTAGTAGGTGTGTCTCTTGCCTATCCGCCCATTGGGCGGGGAGCGATTTAGCCCTGCCCGTTAGGCCTTGAGAGTGTAAAAGCAAATGCACGTCTTTGGCGTAGGAATTCCACGGAAAAATACAAGGTGTTCTCGTCGTTATAGCCAGTAGCCTTGCTACGTTGCGTGAAATACAAACGGCACCCAGTAGCAGCGCCTTGTATCAGAAAGGGATCGAAAGGTGACAGCCCGATGAGAAATGAGTACACATACAGAGGTGGAATAAAGAAACCATCGGTTGGTAAGTGTCTGGGTGGCGCTACCGCGCGAAGAAGATCGCAAGTGACGGATAGTGAAAGGGGATTGCGGAGTTGAGAGCTGAGTTGGAGGATCCCGAGTGGCGCGAGTGTTGTTGGGACACCATCGACCTCTTACAAGGGGCGGAGGGATTGTAAATGCCGAGAGCACGAGGAGTGTCGAGAGGCTGAGACCGACAGCGGCGGCCAATGAGGTCGGAGGTTCTTGGGTGCCACGGCTCGTCCGGCCGTGCTCTACATTGCCAGGGCAGGGGGAGCTCGGCTAATGATATTTGGGTTACTTCCTGTATGTACCAGAGCCAGATATGTGGGGTTGTCCCGTCTAATTTAAGACCTACAGGCTTGCTATCAACTTTTTCTCGTCCTGCTAACCCCCATCGATGAAGATTTACGTCTTCAATGGCGTCTCCTTCCGGGACTAACCAGTCGGGAGCCTGGCTTTCACCTGTTTTCATTTGTGGTTTGGCTTCGATTTGTGCTCGAGTGATCGGATCATGCTGCTTTTGATCTTCCGTGCCTTGAAATGGAAGCCCCTTTGCAGTTTTTTAAGTTCAGGTATTGCATCTGGTTGTGTAAGTAAGTTTTGTATTGCTCTCCGTTTCCGTTCTTCGTTCCTTCCAGTCACTGGCGTTTTCCCGACTTCGTTGGAAGGCCTTGCCATTTTTTTCCTGTACTTCTTACTTGCCTTTCCTTTTTGTCCACTCATCTTCTTTTCTACATTCTTCCCGCTCGTGCGATCATCTCTTCGTAGACCATTTCGAGTCTGCTGCCTGGGTTTAGGTCTACCTCTACTTGCCTTTCATTACATTCAGATCTCGGTTCCCATCGTTCTCCCAGTCGTCTTTGCTTCGGTCCAGTTCACTACTCTCTGCCCTCTCATCATGTTCTCCTCTTTCTTTCTTATCTCTTCATCTCTATGTTCTCGGAAGAAAGCAGTCGGAAGATTCAGGGCGATCTCTTTCTCGCTTCTCTCTCTGTTCTTCGCCCTGCTCTCTTTCACACTGGCTCACACACTCATTTCATTCCTTATTCAGTTCTCTTCCCTATCTTCATCGCGCAGTTACCTACTTCTCTCCCTTAGCTCTCTTTCCAGGGCGATCTTACGTAATACAGGACGGTTCCGCGCGGGTTCCCATTTTCCCCTCCCCCCCACGACAGACACCACACACACACACACACACACCCCCCACACACACCCCACACACACACACCCACACACCACACAACACACACACATCCACCACCACAACAACACAACTCACACATTTAACCATATCCTCCACAACTTCCCCTTCGTTCATTTCTTCACACATCACAATCTTTCCCCTTTTTGTATGGGCCCCGTGGTTGTAGCGCGTGATCCCAGGACACTTTATCCTATATCTGTCACCCCACTCAGACGTTCTCCCCTCTGCGAAACACATAATAAAAGGCTGCTGTCACAACAACAGCCTGAACATGCCCGAACTGCCCTGACATGCCCTGAACATGCCCCTGAACTGCTCTGAACATGCCCTGAACATGCCCTGGACATGGCCCCTGCACACGCCCTGACCACAAGGCCCTGAACATGCCCGAACATGCCCTTAAACTAGTCCCTTAACACCCTTCCCTTAACACTCCCGAACACGACGCCCTTAACCCGCCGCCCTTAAACACGCCCTTAACACGCCCTTAACAAGATTCCCTGAACAGTCTGTTTCAGGTAGCAGAGCTCAGGCTGCTGTCAAACACCATCAACATGGGCCCTCATTGTGCCATCTGTCGGGGGCTTGGACCCACACGGCTTGGCGTGCCCAGTACCACCTGTGTACCTCCCCCCCTCCTGGCACAGGGAAAAAGGAGAATGAACGGGGAGCGCGAGAAAAAGGCGAAAAATGGAAGGTTAATAGAGACAATCATAAAACTCGTACTGAACGTGGCAACGTACAGACAGTAGAGATGGAAGAAGGAGGAGACATCAGCATGAAGAGAGAGACCGAGGGGATGCGCAGCAAGAAAGGGAGGAGTCAGGAGAGGAATTGGAAAAGGGCAAGGGGGAGGCAAGGATAAAGGACCAACGAGTTTGGATAAAAATCCATGAAGGCCTTGGTGCTACGGGAAGGTTAAGCCCGCCGCCTGGGTACGCCCTCGGATACGAGCTAGGAGGTACCAGAAAGAGGAAGAAACATGGTTGCCGCACACCGGAACGACGCACACACCTGATGGGTAGGCGGGCAGAAAATCCAACAGGCCCTAAGCGGTGCAGATTTAAAAAAAGGGAGAGGAAGGTAGGTGGAGAAAGGTAGAAATAAAGGGTGTAGTGGGTGATCCGGTGCGGTAGAGAAGTGGAGGGCTGGGAGAGGGAAACGCTTGGAGTAAAGAGTGGGAAGTGGAAGATAAAAGGATAGAAATGTGGAAAATGAATAGGTCGTGCATGTAGGGCTTGGAGTGGTGCTCCGTTGTTCTAATCTTCTGTAGAACATTCTGTGCCGAAGGCGGGGAATATGCCGTGGGCTCCAAGCGCATGTTGTAGCCCTCGTACCAGTAGTCATCTCCCTGGAGTAGGACCAGCAGGGGGTCGTCCACCTCCAGCTCCAGCTCATCGTCATGGCGAGGGATGAACCTGGGAGGGGAGGGGGATGACAAACAGACAATCAGCTTGTGTGTTGGATTCAGAGCGGAAGCTGTAGTTTGATGATGTGATGGTGTGATGGTGATGAAGATGTATCTGACCTGTACACAGCCCTGTGTGTCTGGTCCTTCTCCTCTCCGTTGATCACACAGGAGACCAGGCCGAAGGACTCTGCGCCTGTAGGGGGAGGAGGGAGGGGGGGGAGGGGGGGACATGTGACATAAACTGGCAAATCCCTGCAGATCTAGCTGCTTGGTGCATGGTGCATGGTGCATGGTGCATGGTAGCAGGGGTTGAAGAGCTGTCTCCCTCCTCGCTCGGCGGCTGGGTGAACAGCAGGGTGAACATCTCAGAGCTTAATGCTCATTGCTGTAGAATGGGCAGAATAATCGGTACTAAGAAACATGGACCGCTTCCAGGACGAAGCTAAGGACTGTGAACACACACACACACACACACAATTTACTGGACGACCAGTGGATTATATCACAGGGGATTCCCAAGGTGACTCAGTGACACTCTGTCTCCCTCTCTCCCTCTCTCCCTCTCTCTTTCTCTCTCTCTCTTCCTTCCCCTTATATGTTATATATATATTTTTTTTAAATCACTTCCTTTGTAATCCATTATTAATCCTGTATTATAAAATGTGTATTTTTGATTACAATGTTATTATGCCATTTGGCAAATGTTCTGTACCTTCATGTACTAAAAGAGTATCAATGTTGCAATGTATGGTTTGTACAAAAAAGAAGAAGGTCTCCCTCTCTTCCTGTGTTCCTGTGTTCCTGTGTTCCTGTGTTCCTGCATGTGTTCCTGTGTTCCTGTGTTCCTGTGTTCCTGTGTTCCTGTGTTTCCTGCATGTGTTCCTGTGTTCCTGTGTTCCTGTGTTCCTGTGTTCCTGTGTTCCTGTGTTCCTGTGTTCCTGTGTTCCTGTGTCCCTCTCTTCCTGTGTCCCTCTCCCCTCTCCCCCTATTTGCCGCAGTTACTGGTGAGCAGTAACTTCAGATGTCCGCCCTCCTTGTGGGTGAGGTGTGGAGTGTGGGGTAAACACACACAGCCTTACAGGACAACCAGTTAATAATAACATCCCATCAATCTCTCCTTCACTCTCTCTCTCCTTCACTCTCTCTCTCTCTGCCATTCTCTCTCTGTTCTCTCCGTGGGGTTGGAGTGGAGGTTAGAGTGGAGCTACTTACTGGAGGAGCGTGAGCGTCCGTTGAGGAAGACGTTGAGGAACTTCTTAGAGAAGTTCAGGTCTGCCTCTGGGGTGGAGTCATCAGAGAGACAAGCGCTAGCCTCTCTCCTCACCCCTCCCACCCTAGCTGGCTCCTCCTCCTCTTCCTCCTCCTCCTCTTCCTCCTCCCCCTCCTCCTCGTACTCCTCCCCGATGGCCGACTCATACGGAGACGAGACGCAGTTGTCGTACACGGTTGCCGTGTCGCTGTCGTCGCTGTAACCTTGGTAACACTGCCGAAGGCTGATAAGTTCCAGCTGGGCGTGTTCGTCCACCACCAGCGTGTATTTCACAGAGTCGTAAGAAAGTCCGCTGGCCTCCGAACTCATGGAAGTCCGAGGTGGGGCCCCCGACCCCCCCCGGCCCCCTGCCTGCCCCCTGCCTCCCCCCACCTCCCCCCTCCCCCCCTGGTCCGTCCCTCATCACCCTGTCCTCCTCCTCATCCTCCCCCCCATAGTCATCCACGTACTGCACCCCCAGTCCCGCCCCCCACCACCCCCCAGCCCCGCCCCCTGCAGGCTCAGGTCCAGGGCGGAGTCCCCGAGGGGGGCGGGAGGGGTGGCGAGCGCCTCCATGCACGAGGCGTAAGAAGGGGGCGGGGCCACGTACACCACGTCCCCCTCGCTGATGCAGGGATTGGTCCGGTCGGGGAGAGGCTGGTAGGGAGGCGGGCCTTCAGTGTCTGAGCTGAGGGGCTGCTGCTGGGAGGGAGGGAGGTCTGGCTGAGCGTGGGCGTGCTCGTGCTCGTGGGCGTGCTCGTGGGCGTGCTCGTCGGGGGACTCTGTGGAGCGCAGCACGGGCGTGAGGTAGATCTCCTCCGTGGGCTCCAGACACACTGTGTCCGTGGTGTAGTGTATCCTGTCCTCCGCCTCGCCCCCCCTGGAGCGCAGGGACGCGGGGGCGTAGTCCTGGGGGGGGGGCGGAGGGGGGGGGCGGCTTCCTGTCCTGCAGCTTGGAGCGTGTTCCCGTGGTGACGGAGGCGTGGCCGCGTCGGCAGGGGCCGTCCGTGGACGTGCCGCAGTCCTTGGTCTGGGCCACGCCCACCTGGGTCCCGCCCCCCTGTCGCTGCTTGTCCTCGTCACTCAGACAGGTGTGCTCGTGGGGGGGGGAAAGGTCACCTGGAAAGGGGGGCGCACACACAGGCAGGTACACACACACAGGCAGGTGCACACACACGCAGGTGCACGCACACACACGCGAGACACAGAGATGAGCCAGACAGAGAGAGACAAGATGAGCAGACAAGCAAGACACACATATACACACAGACAGACACACAGACAGACACACAGACAGACAGACAGACAGACAGACAGACACACAGACAGACAGACACACAGACAGACACACACACAGACAGACAGACAGACAGACACACAGACAGACAGACACACAGACAGACACACACACAGACAGACACACAGACAGACAGACACACAGACAGACAGACACACAGACAGACACACAGACAGACACACAGACAGACACACAGACAGACACACACACAGACAGACACACAGACACAGACAGACAGACACACAGACAGACACACACACAGACAGACAGACACAGACAGACAGACAGACACACAGACAGACACAGACAGACAGACAGACACACAGACAGACACACAGACAGACACACACACAGACAGACAGACACACAGACAGACACACAGACAGACACACAGACAGACACACAGACAGACACACAGACAAACACACAGACAGACACACAGACAGACACACAGACAGACACACAGACAGACACACAGACAGACAGACAGACAGACACACAGACAGACACACAGACAGACACAGACAGACACACAGACAGACACACAGACAGACACACACACAGACAGACACACAGACAGACAGACGGTCGACAGGCAGATGCACGCACACACACGTGCACAATTCACACATAGACAAGACATGGTGTTGGAACACACAATCACACACCGCACATACAACATACAGCCAACAGCACACATACGAGCGGAGACACGAGGGAAAAGAGAAATGAGACAGCAGCAACATGTAGCTTGTTAGGTAACACACAAATACTAATCCACAGTACTCAACATATTCAGCGCAGCAGAAGACATGAGATTGCTTTATGATGTCATAATCCCCATCCAGACTGTCTTTGGGGTTTGCATTCCGTGGGGGTTCAAACTTCATGAAATACTTTAGTCCAGTTCTTCTATTAACGGTTACGTTTGTAAAGTTTATACTCAAAACTCGAAAATCTTTCATTTTTGTGGCTAGTAACTTTTCAACCATACTGCATATGTTTGTTTGCAAAACCCAAACATGCATGTAAAATGTAAACATTTTGCTGGGTGCAGTGCCTGTGCTGGGTGCAGTGAGCTGGGTGCAGTGCTTGTGCTGGGTGCAGTGCCTGAGCTGGGTGCAGTGAGCTGGGTGCAGTGAGCTGGGTGCAGTGCCTGTGCTGGGTGCAGTGAGCTGGGTGCAGTGAGCTGGGTGCAGTGAGCTGGGTGCAGTGAGCTGGGTGCAGTGAGCTGGGTCGAGTGAGCTGGGTGCAGTGCCTGTGCTGGGTGCAGTGAGCTGGGTGCAGTGCCTGTGCTGGGTGCAGTGAGCTGGGTGCAGTGAGCTGGGTGCAGTGAGCTGGGTGCAGTGAGCTGGGTGCAGTGAGCTGGGTGCAGTGCCTGAGCTGGGTGCAGTGAGCTGGGTGCAGTGAGCTGGGTGCAGTGCCTGAGATGGGTGCAGTGCCTGAGCTGGGTGCAGTGAGCTGGGTGCAGTGCCTGTGCTGGGTGCAGTGAGCTGGGTGCAGTGAGCTGGGTGCAGTGAGCTGGGTGCAGTGAGCTGGGTGCAGTGAGCTGGGTGCAGTGCCTGTACTGGGTGCAGTGAGCTGGGTGCAGTGCCTGTGCTGGGTGCAGTGAGCTGGGTGCAGTGAGCTGGGTGCAGTGAGCTGGGTGCAGTGAGCTGGGTGCAGTGAGCTGGGTGCAGTGCCTGAGCTGGGTGCAGTGAGCTGGGTGCAGTGAGCTGGGTGCAGTGCCTGAGCTGGGTGCAGCGCCTGAGCTGGGTGCAGTGAGCTGGGTGCAGTGCCTGAGCTGGGTGCAGTGCCTGTGCTGGGTGCAGTGAGCTGGGTGCAGTGAGCTGGGTGCAGTGCCTGAGCTGGGTGCAGTGCCTGTGCTGGGTGCAGTGAGCTGGGTGCAGTGCCTGAGCTGGGTGCAGTGCCTGTGCTGGGTGCAGTGAGCTGGGTGCAGTGCCTGTGCTGAGTGCAGTGCCTGAGCTGGGTGCAGTGCCTGTGCTGGGTGCAGTGCCTGTGCTGGGTGCAGTGAGCTGGGTGCAGTGCCTGAGCTGGGTGCAGTGCCTGAGCTGGGTGCAGTGCCTGAGCTGGGTGCAGTGCCTGTGCTGCGTGCAGTGCCTGAGCTGGGTGCAGTGCCTGAGCTGGGTGCAGTGCCTGAGCTGGGTGCAGTGAGCTGGGTGCAGTGCCTGTGCTGGGTGCAGTGAGCTGGGTGCAGTGAGCTGGGTGCAGTGAGCTGGGTGCAGTGAGCTGGGTGCAGTGAGCTGGGTCGAGTGAGCTGGGTGCAGTGCCTGTGCTGGGTGCAGTGAGCTGGGTGCAGTGCCTGTGCTGGGTGCAGTGAGCTGGGTGCAGTGAGCTGGGTGCAGTGAGCTGGGTGCAGTGAGCTGGGTGCAGTGAGCTGGGTGCAGTGCCTGAGCTGGGTGCAGTGAGCTGGGTGCAGTGAGCTGGGTGCAGTGCCTGAGATGGGTGCAGTGCCTGAGCTGGGTGCAGTGAGCTGGGTGCAGTGCCTGTGCTGGGTGCAGTGAGCTGGGTGCAGTGAGCTGGGTGCAGTGAGCTGGGTGCAGTGAGCTGGGTGCAGTGAGCTGGGTGCAGTGCCTGTACTGGGTGCAGTGAGCTGGGTGCAGTGCCTGTGCTGGGTGCAGTGAGCTGGGTGCAGTGAGCTGGGTGCAGTGAGCTGGGTGCAGTGAGCTGGGTGCAGTGAGCTGGGTGCAGTGCCTGAGCTGGGTGCAGTGAGCTGGGTGCAGTGAGCTGGGTGCAGTGCCTGAGCTGGGTGCAGCGCCTGAGCTGGGTGCAGTGAGCTGGGTGCAGTGCCTGAGCTGGGTGCAGTGCCTGTGCTGGGTGCAGTGAGCTGGGTGCAGTGAGCTGGGTGCAGTGCCTGAGCTGGGTGCAGTGCCTGTGCTGGGTGCAGTGAGCTGGGTGCAGTGCCTGAGCTGGGTGCAGTGCCTGTGCTGGGTGCAGTGAGCTGGGTGCAGTGCCTGTGCTGAGTGCAGTGCCTGAGCTGGGTGCAGTGCCTGTGCTGGGTGCAGTGCCTGTGCTGGGTGCAGTGAGCTGGGTGCAGTGCCTGAGCTGGGTGCAGTGCCTGAGCTGGGTGCAGTGCCTGAGCTGGGTGCAGTGCCTGTGCTGCGTGCAGTGCCTGAGCTGGGTGCAGTGCCTGAGCTGGGTGCAGTGCCTGAGCTGGGTGCAGTGCCTGTGCTGCGTGCAGTGCCTGAGCTGGGTGCAGTGCCTGTGCTGGGTGCAGTGAGCTGGGTGCAGTGCCTGTGCTGGTTTGCAGTGAGCTGGGTGCAGTGCCTGTGCTGGGTGCAGTGCCTGAGCTGGGTGCAGTGAGCTGGGTGCAGTGCCTGTGCTGGGTGCAGTGAGCTGGGTGCAGTGCCTGTGCTGGGTGCAGTGCCTGAGCTGCCGAAGCTGGTCTGGAAGCTTCTGTAAAGAGGCTGAAAAAGCTTGGCAGCTCTGGACTAGCTACGCCCCAGCTGGCTGTCAATATGACTTAGCCTAGCCTAGCCTAGCTGGTTATGGTTTAACATTGCTCAGCCTAACAAGGCCAATCATAGCCAAGCCCAACCGAGCATAACCTAGAATTACAGTGGCAACTTACCGTTATGGTTACAGGCAGTACATATTATAGCCTAGCGTAGCCTAGCGTAGCCACTGTTACAGTTATATACGGCTGGACTAAAGATTGAAATAAAGCTCTGGATGTGTTCCGTGGATGTGCAGTATTTATATTTACACAATCCACAAATACGTGATTTGTGTATGACAGAGTTAACCCGCTGAACAGCACAACATCCTGACAGGCAGATCCTTTCATGCTGAGGTGTCCTGTGCTTCTAAAACTGTTAATTCAGCATCGCACCCCTAAAGCAGAGCTCTGGTGGTACGATCCAGCCGTCTCTTGAGGAGAGAGCAGCAGAACGGAGCGGCTCACCTGTCTTCAGGGGGGAGGACGACCGAGACACTTTCTCCTGCCAGCTGTACTTCTTACCAAACGAGTTGTTGTTGAGCGTATCCTGTCGGTCCGACATGGAGACAGAGAGATGGAGAGATGAGAGAGAGGATGGAGGGATGTAGAGCGAGGGAAAAGAGAGAAGGAAAGAAGAAAGAGTGAGGTGGAGGATAAAAGGGAGAGAGAAAGGGGGAGAGAGTTAGTGGGAGAGTTCTGGATGCACAAACTCAATGTACAGAAAATCTGTCGCTCTTCCACACGCACACACACACACACACAGGCTTTCATTCTGTTGAATGAGCAGGGATTCTTTTGTCCAGGATTCTGGTGAGCATTTAAAGGGAACCAGCGCCCCTTTTCCCAGCTGGGAACACACACACACACACACAGACACAAACACACACACACACACACACAACACACACACACACACACACACACACAGACACAAACACACACACACACACCACACACACACACACACACACACACACACACACACACACACACACACACACACACCACACACACACACACACACACACACACACACAGACACACACACACAGACACACACACACACACAGCTTGTTTCTCTGTCCTAGTGGAACCGTTCACCTCACCTTCAACCTGTCTCTGACCCTAAAGCCCTTAATGTCATCCTAACCCTCAAACCAGAGAGGTGGGTCCCATCATAGGGTCCCACAGGGTCCCAGCACAAGGTCCCACAGGGTCCCACAGGGTCCCATCACAGGGTCCCATCACAGGGTCCCATCACAGGGTCCCATCACAGGGTCCCATCACAGGGTCCCACAGGGTCCCACAGGGTCCCACAGGGTCCCATCACAGGGCCCCACAGGGTCCCATCACAGGGTCCCACAGGGTCCCATCACAGGGTCCCACAGGGTCCCACAGGGTCCCACAGGGTCCCATCACAGGGTCCCACAGGGTCCCATCACAGGGCCCCACAGGGTCCCATCACAGGGTCCCACAGGGTCCCATCACAGGGTCCCATCACAGGGTCCCATCACAGGGTCCCACAGGGTCCCACAGGGTCCCACAGGGTCCCCATCACAGGGTCCCATCACAGGGTCCCATCACAGGGTCCCACAGGGTCCCACAGGGTCCCATCACAGGGCCCCACAGGGTCCCACAGGGTCCCACAGGGTCCCATCACAGGGTCCCACAGGGTCCCACAGGGTCCCACAGGGTCCCATCACAGGGTCCCACAGGGTCCCACAGGGTCCCACAGGGTCCCACAGGGTCCCATCACAGGGTCCCACAGGGTCCCACAGGGTCCCACAGGGTCCCACAGGGTCCCATCACAGGGTCCCACAGGGTCCCACAGGGTCCCACAGGGTCCCATCACAGGGTCCCACAGGGTCCCACAGGGTCCCACAGGGTCCCACAGGGTCCCATCACAGGGTCCCATCACAGGGCCCCACAGGGTCCCACAGGGTCCCACAGGGTCCCATCACAGGGTCCCACAGGGTCCCACAGGGTCCCACAGGGTCCCACAGGGTCCCATCACAGGGTCCCACAGGGTCCCACAGGGTCCCACAGGGTCCCACAGGGTCCCAGCACAGGGTCCCATCACAGGGTCCCACAGGGCCCCACAGGGTCCCACAGGGTCCCATCACAGGGTCCCACAGGGTCCCACAGGGTCCCATCACAGGGTCCCACAGGGTCCCACAGGGTCCCAGCACAGGGTCCCATCACAGGGTCCCACAGGGTCCCATCACAGGGTCCCACAGGGTCCCACAGGGTCCCACAGGGTCCCAGCACAGGGTCCCACAGGGTCAGGTTTGTCACATGTCACTATACTTGCTCCCACAAGGTGAGTTAAACAAGACACACACAGTCAAACCACACACACACACAGTCAAACACAAACACACACAGTCAAACACACACAGTCAAACACAAACACACACACAGTCAAACCGCACACACACAGTCAAACACACACACAGTCAAACCGCACACACACACAGTCAAACACACACAGTCAAACACAAACACACACACACTGCTGTCTGACGCTGAAGGTGTTGGACACATCAGGAGGAATGGGAGTCTTGTTCTCTCTTGTGTGTGTGTGTTTGAGTGAGTGCGTGTGTGTGTGTGTGTGTGAGTGCGTGTGTGTGTGTGAGTGTGTGTGTGTGTGTGTGAGTGTGTGAGTGTATGTGTGTGTGTCATAACTGATGAGGTAGGTGATGGCTCCTGTAGAGCCAGTGACGATTTGAACCCCCCCGTCTTCTCTGACTCACCCAGTGATGCTACAGACAAGAAGACCTGTCACCATGGAGACCCTACCAGTGATGCTACAGACAAGAAGACCTGTCACCATGGAGACCGTACCAGTGATGCTACAGACAAGAAGACCTGTCACCATGGAGACCGTACCAGTGATGCTACAGACAAGAAGACCTGTCACCATGGAGACCGTACCAGTGATGCTACAGACAAGAAGACCTGTCACCATGGAGACCGTACCAGTGATGCGGCAGGTGGAGGGAGAAGACGTGTACCTGTGTGCGGGTGCATGCACGTGTGTGTGTGTGGTGTGTGTGTGTGGGTGCG
Organism: Mallotus villosus; assembly: GCA_903064625.1. Lineage (NCBI taxonomy): Eukaryota > Metazoa > Chordata > Actinopteri > Osmeriformes > Salangidae > Mallotus > Mallotus villosus. The sequence goes on from CAEFZP010002836.1 coordinate 24,784, forward strand.
TGCAGGTGTGTGTGTGTGGGTGGATGGTGCATGCAGGTGTGTGTGTGTGTGTCTGAACAGTATAGAGGGACCCACAGTAAGAGGGGAGACTCACACACACACACACACACACTCACACACTCACACACACACACACACACCTGTGTTATAATCCCAGCAGTCTGGGTTGGAGGTAGAGACACCTCTACACTTTAATTAATTAAGGATTAGATCAGATTAGGTGGAGGACCCCTGCTAGCTGGGTGGAGGAACTCTCCCTCCAGAAACACACCCCTCCCTCCAGAAACACACCCCTACCTCCAGAAACACACCCCTACCTCCAGAAAACACCACCCCTCCCTCCAGAAACACCCCCCTCCCTCCAGAAACACCCCTAACCCCCAGAAACACACCCCTCCCTCCAGAAACACACCCCTCCCTCCAGAAACACACCCCTAACTCCAGAAAAACACCCCTACCTCCAGAAACACCCCCCTCCCTCCCAGAAACACCCCTCCCTCCAGAAACACACACCCCTACCTCCAGAAACACACCCCTAACTACAGAAACACCCACCCTACCTCCAGAACACACCCCTAACTCCAGAAAACACACCCCTAACTACAGAAACACACCCCTACCTCCAGAAACACACCCCTACCTCCAGAATCACACCTCTCCCTCCAGAAACACACCTCTCCCTCCAGAAACACACCCCTCCCTCCAGAAACACACCTCTCCCTCCAGAAACACACCTCTCCCTCCAGAAACACACCCCTAACCCCAGAAACACACCCCTCCCTCCAGAAAACACACCCCTCCCTCCAGAAAACACCCCTCCCTCCAGAAACACACCCCTACCTCCAGAAAACACACCCCTACCTCCAGAAACACACACCTCTCCCTCCAGAAACACACCTCTCCCTCCAGAAACCACACCCTCCCTCCAGAAAACACACCTCTCCCTCCAGAAACACACCTCTCCCTCCAGAAACACACCCTACCTCCAGAAACACACTCTCCCTCCAGAAACACAACCCCTACCTCCAGAAACACACCCCTACCTCCAGAAACACACCCCTCCCTCCAGAAAACACCCCTAACCCCAGAAACACACCCCCCCTCCAGAAACACACCCTCCCTCCAGAAACACACCCCTCCCTCCAGAAACACACCCCTCCCTCCAGAAACCACACCCTCCCTCCAGAAACACACCCCTCCCTCCAGAAACACACCCCCTCCCTCCAGAAACACCCCTACCCCCAGAAACACACCCCTCCTCCAGAAACACACCCCTCCCTCCAGAACACACCCTCTCCCTCCAGAAACACACCCCCTCCCTCCAGAAACACACCCCTCCCTCCAGAAACACACCCCTCCCTCCAGAAACACCCCTACCTCCAGAAACACACCCCTCCTCCAGAAAACAAACCCCTCCCTCCAGAAACACACCCCTAACTCCAGAAACACACCCCTCCCTCCAGAAAAACACACACCCTCCCTCCAGAAACACACCCCTCCCTCCAGAAACACACCCCTCCCTCCAGAAACACACCCCTCCCTCCAGAAACACACCCCCTCCCTCCAGAAACACACCCCTAACTCCAGAAACACCACCCCTACCTCCAGAAACACCACCCCTACCTCCAGAAACCACACCCCTACCTCCAGAAACACACCCCTCCTCCAGAAAACACCACCCCTCCCTCCAGAAACACACCCCTCCCTCCAGAAACACACCCCTACCCTCCAGAAAACACACCCCTACCTCCAGAAAAACACACCCCTACCTCCAGAAACACACTCCTAACTCTAGACAAAACACACCCCTAACTCTAGAAACAAACCCAACCTAACTCCAGAAAACACACCCCTACCTCCAGAAAACACACCCTACCCCAGAAACACACCCCTACCTCCAGAACACACCCCTACCTCCAGAAACACACTCCTAACTCTAGAAAAAACAATAAGAACACAAAACACCATAACAAACACACCCCTAACTCCAGAAAACACCACTCCCTCAGAAAACAAACCCCTAACTCCAGAAAAACACACCCTACACATCAGAAACAACCCCCTCCCTCCAGAAAAACACACCCATACCTCCAGAACACACCTCTCCCTCCAGAACACAACCCTCCCCAGAAAACACCCCTACCTCCAGAACAACACTCTCCCTCCAGAAACACACCCCTCCCTCAAAGAAACACACCCCCTAATACAGAAACCCCCTACCTCCAAAGAAACACCCACCTCCCTCCACAGAAACAAACCCATCCAGAAAACAACCCCAAAACAAAAACCACCACCACCATCAACGCCAAAACAAAACACCCCTAACTAACGAAAAAAAACACGAATAAGAAAGAAAAAAACCCCCTAACTCCAAAAACACACTTCCTCAAGAAAACACCACCCTAACTCCAGAAAAAAAACACCCCTCCCTCCAGAAAACACACCTCCCTCCAGAAACACACCCCTACCTCCAGAAACACACCCCTACCTCAGAAACACACCCCTAACTCCAGAAACACACCCCTAACTACAGAAAAAAACACCCCACCCTAACTCCAGAAACACACCCCTACCTGCCGAGAAACCAACCCCTCCCTCCAAAAGAAACACACCCCTAACTCCAGAAAAAACACAAGCACAACAGTAAAAACACATCAAAACGAAAAAAAACACAACCTAAAGAAAAAACACAAGCCCGAATGCAGAAAAACACAACCCTCCCTCCAGAAACCACCCTAACACTCCAGAAACACCAACAAGAAAGAAAACACACCCCTCCATACAGAAACAACCCCCATCCTCCACAGAAAAAACCCCTAACTCCAGAAACACACCCCCCTCCAGAAAAACACACCCCTAACTGCAGAAACACACCCACCGCGAAAACACACCCTCCCTCCAGAAGAAAACACCCCTAACTACAGAAAAACAAACCCTACCTCCAAAAAACACACCAATACCTGCAGAAAACAACCCCTAATAAAGAAAACACACCCCTCCCTCCGAAAACACCAAACCCTCCTCCAGAAACACACCCCTAACTCAAGAAACACCCCTAACTCCAGAAACACACCCCTCCCTCCAGAACCCACCCCTACTCCAGAAACACAACCCTAACTCAGAAACACACCCTCCCTCCAGAAACACACCCCTACCTCCAGAAACACAACCCTCCCCCGAGAAACACACCCCTACCTCAGAAAACCAAACCCCATCCCTCCCAGAAACAAGAAACAACACCCCTCCCCCAGAAAAAACAAACCTCAACTCAAGAAAACACAAACCCTACACTCGAAACAAAAAAATACATCCAGAAAAACACACCTCCTCAGAAACAAAACCCCTCCCTCCAGAAAAAAACACCCATCCCTCAAGAAACACAAACCCTAAAGCAGAAACACACCCCTAACCTCCAGAAAGAAAACCACAACCCTCCCTCCAGAAAACCACA
>CAEFZP010002837.1:0-97500 GCA_903064625.1 Mallotus villosus
CACCCTTTTGACATCAACCAATGACGTAACTGAAATCATTTTGAAAGGCAGTTTGTGACCTTTGTGAGGGACTATGTCACAGTCTTAAGGGGCTTGTTAAACCACCAGAATTACTCTATTTTGGTTTCATCAATACCACCAGTGACATTTGAATTATATGGAGGTTAGATTCAGATGGGTTTGAAAACACTCATGTTTTATATTTGCACCAATAAGTCTTAAATCCTTAATCCACCTCCCATGGACACAGAATAACAGTCTGAAATTCGTTCATCACATTGTTTACATGAGTGAGTCTGCAACACTCAAGTGCACCTGTTGAACTCAGTGGTGGGGCCACTTTGTCAATCCATTTGAGCCACTTTCCATCTCTTGTTCTCACTCCATCCACTGCACCATTACATCTCCACAACAAACCTCCTAACCCTGGAATCAAAGAGCCAGAGGGGTCACCCTAACCCTCCTAGTCACAGAGGGGTCACCCTAACCCTCCTAGTCACAGAGGGACCATGTGGAGAGGAAGGTTCAGGAAGGGGAGTCTGCTTAGTGCTGAGCTGTCACCCTTCATGCTCTCCAGGCCTGGCTCCCAGGTGCCCTGGCTCCCAGGTGCTGGAGGTTCCACAGATCCCCTGGCCCAGCCAGGTCTCCAGGGGTGGAGATGGGCAGATCCTCTCCTCCCACAGCAGCAGGGGGCTTGGCGGAGCGTGGCGGCATCATTAAGACTGGAACATTAACCGTAAATCCACCCGAGAGCCTCTGCTTGCAGGTGGGGGTCAGTCTGCAATAAAAGGCATTTCATGGCCCTGACTCGGCCGTGACAGCAGCCACCTCCCCTCTGCTGCGAGCCGTTAACTTCCCTCCTTTATGGAGAGCAGGAGACTGGTCAGCAGGCTCCAGCAGCCCTCCCTCCACCTTCACATGACCTCCTCAACCCAGACACACAGGAAGGTGGTGAGACAGGAAGATGGTGAGACAGGAAGGTGGTGAGACAGGAAGGTGGTGAGACAGGAAGGTGGTGAGACAGGAAGGTGGTGAGACAGGAAGGTGGTGAGACAGGAAGGTGGTGAGACAGGAAGGTGGTGAGACAGGAAGGTGGTGAGACAGGAAGGTGGTGAGACAGGAAGGTGGTGAGACAGGAAGGTGGTGAGACAGGAAGGTGGTGAGACAGGAAGGTGGTAAGAGTCCATCCATAGTCTCAAAAAGCAAAAAGCTCATGAACTAAAAATTGAAAAAAAACAAATAGTATTATTATGTTATAATCTTCACATAATGACAGTGCTCTGGATAAGAAACATTTGGGTAATGGACTCTTATGTCCTTGGTCCCAGGGCTGTGCAAGGGCAGGCTCTCAGATCTATATCAGCCTCAGGTTTTCACGATGGATTGTTACGCTATGTCCCCAATGTTAACCCTAACCCCAGTTCGTTCAGTACAATGTGTTTCCAAACCATGAAAAAGTCATTACCCCTTCAAAGCTCTAACAGCATGCCAGTGGGGACTGCATATTGGATGTGACACATACAGCTGTGGGTTATCATGCTGAAACCAAACTCAACTGATAGCAGCCTGCAAGCCTGGATAAATCCCACATCTCGATACCTTCTCAATCCCTGATCCCAATCCCCCCACAGCTCCCTGCTCTCACATCTCAGTATACGCTGCCTAGAGCGAGTGTGTGTGTGTCTGTCTGTGTGTGTGTGTGTCTGTCTGTGTGTGTCTGTGTGTCCATCAAGTGATCGGGATGAAAATGTCAGGTTGCACAACAGGAGACCTGCCTGCCATACTAGTAACAGATAACACACACACCCATCACAGACACACACACCCATCACACATCCAACACACACTAAAATATCCTCATCATATAGGCACAGACACTCTCCCAATCCTTGCTTTCTTCATCAGTTCTGTGTGCACTAGATGGCCTCCTCTGTCATGTGTACAGTAAAAAGAGAGTTTGGTACATCAGCAGTCCCTGCTGTATGAAGCATCCTCCTGTGATGCCAGAGGAGGGGGTAGAGATCTCCTCCCCTCTTCTCTAAATCTACTCCCCTTGGGGAGGGAACAGAATCTCTACGCATCCTGGGATCTGATTACCATATTCATCTCTATGTTAATGAATGACTGTCTGCACACTGGACCCTGCCTGTGTGTGTACGTCTGTCTGTGTGTGTGAATGTGTCTATGTGTGTGTGTGTATCTAGATATGCATGAATGCATAGTGTATTTATCTTTCTATTCTATGTCAGTCTGCCTGCCTGCCTGCCTGCCTGCCTGCCTGCCTGCCTGTTTATTAGTCCACCAGTGCTGCCTGTTTCTGTCAGTGAATGTGTTCTGTTCTGACAGGAAGTCCTGGTGTGATGGTTTGAAACCAGCAAAGCTTCCATCACCCTCAAATCCACTCTGCTCCATCATGCTACAATCAACATCTTATCAAATTGACTCCCAACTTGCTCTTGATCTCCATTTCCTTCCCTTTCCTTAAATACAATTGATCTGACCGACATGTTTTGGATACTGACTCTTGAGGCCTAAATTCATCAGAACTAATGTGCTTTCTGATCAGTTGTGCCGTGGCTGCTTTCCATGCATCAGAGCCGGCAGGCTGGGGGACTGGAGGAACCGCTCACATGCAGAACCAGGCTGCCCTCTTCAGGTCACATGCAGAAGTGGGGGTGGGGGGGTTATGTTGCGGAGAGACACTGCTAAGAGAAGAAAGCAGATGAAAGGAGATAAGGAGAGGATAGTGTGTGTGTGTGTTTGTGTGTTTGTGTGTGAGACAGAGAGAGAGACCAGAAGGAGATTTAGAGACCATTTAAAGGGCTGTTATAGTATCCTGCTGGGAATGCCTCTACAGGAAATAGAGCAGCACCTTTCCGGTTGGCCTGTTTCATTCAGCTGGACCGTCTGGGGAACTGGACGGCCAAGGAGAGCCACAAGCCTCTGATATTCTTAGATATTCTGTCACATCTGATGTCATTGTGCATCACACGCACACACACACACTAACAAACTCTCACACACACAGGTCTGTGGTGGAGGAGGGGGTGCACTCAATGGGGTCTACAAAAATATGTGAGGCCATAAGACGTTTGGATTGGTCCAATCTTTTATTCACAAGCTAATATTGTTGGGGTGCTCCGGGTTACAGGAGAGAGTAGCTCTGCCAGGTCTTGAGAGTGGAGTTCAGAGGCACACGGCTTCAAAGCAACATCATGAATATCACACCTGGACCCCTCGGAGCTGAAATACCTCTGCTATTGTTCTGTGTAGTAAGACAGCAAACATTTAGCATGATCACATCTGGTCTGGTCTGGATGTGAGGAACTGAGATGTTCATGGTGCTGGAGAAACTGCCCCTGAAACAAGAGAGACAGAGAATAGAGAGGGAAAGAATAGAGAGAGAGAGAATAGAGAGAGAGAGACTAGCGAGAGAGAGAATAGAGAGAAAGAGAACAGAGAGAGAGAGACTAGAGAGAGAGAATAGAAAGAGAGAGAGAGAGAGAGAGAGAGAGAGAGAGAGAATAGAGAGAGAAAAAGAGAAATAGAGACAGAAATAGATGATCAGAACGTCTAGAATCCTCTCTGCTTTTGGACTTCTCTCTCAGGGACAGAATCCTCCTGCTTTAGGAGTCCTCCTCCTGATCCTCCATGACAGGTGGCTCATTAGCAGCACACTGGCGGCCTCACACACCAGCCTCACACACCAGCCTCACACACCGGCCTCACACACCGGCCTCACACACCACCCTCACACACCACCCTCACACACCAGCCTCACACACCGGCCTCCCTGGGAGAGGGTTACCACTCTACCTGAGAGAGAGAGAGAGAGAGAGAGAGAGAGAGAGAGAGGGAGAGGGAGAGGGAGAGGGAGAGGGAGAGGGAGAGGGAGAGGGAGAGGGAGAGGGAGAGGGAGAGGGAGAGGGAGAGGGAGAGGGAGAGTGAGAGGGAGAGGGAGAGGGAGAGGGAGAGGGAGAGGGAGAGGGAGAGGGAGAGGCGTATTTGCCATTTGTTTGTACCTTTTGTACCATTTATACAATAACCAGTTTTAGGTTGGTACTCCCGGCCAGTCTTGTCAACCAAGATAATAAAATCAGTTGTAATAATGTAATGACAGCTACTGGAAGACCTTATGAAGTATGTCATGATGTTCCCTTCACACTCACCTGGCCCCTGTGATGTCTGTGTCTCCTTCCTGAAGGCAGATGGCTGATCTCCCTCCTCCTGATCTCCCTCCTCCTGATCTCCCTCCTCCTGATCTCCCTCCTCCTGATCTCCCTCCTCCTGATCTCCCTCCTCCTGATCTCCCTCCTCCTGATCTCCCTCCTCCTGATCTCCCTCCACCTGCCTGGCTGATCTCCCTCCTCCTGATCTCCCTCCTCCTGATCTCCCTCCTCCTGATCTCCCTCCTCCTGATCTCCCTCCTCCTGCCTGGCTGATCTCCCTCCTCCTGATCTCCCTCCTCCTGCCTGGCTGATCTCCCTCCTCCTGATCTCCCTCCTCCTGATCTCCGTCCTCCTGATCTCCCTCCTCCTGATCTCCGTCCTCCTGATCTCCCTCCTCCTGATCTCCCTCCTCCTGATCTCCGTCCTCCTGATCTCCCTCCTCCTGATCTCCCTCCTCCTGATCTCCCTCCTCCTGATCTCCGTCCTCCTGATCTCCCTCCCCCTGATCTCCCTCCTCCTGATCTCCCTCCTCCTGATCTCCCTCCTCCTGATCTCCCTCCTCCTGATCTCCCTCCTCCTGATCTCCCTCCTCCTGATCTCCCTCCTCCTGATCTCCCTCCTCCTGATCTCCCTCCTCCTGATCTCCCTCCTCCTGATCTCCCTCCTCCTGATCTCCCTCCTCCTGATCTCCCTCCTCCTGCCTGGCTGATCTCCCTCCCCCTGATCTCCCTCCCCCTGATCTCCCTCCTCCTGATCTCCCTCCTCCTGATCTCCCTCCTCCTGATCTCCCTCCTCCTGATCTCCCTCCTCCTGATCTCCCTCCTCCTGATCTCCCTCCTCCTGATCTCCCTCCTCCTGATCTCCCTCCTCCTGCCTGGCTGATCTCCCTCCTCCTGATCTCCCTCCTCCTGATCTCCCTCCTCCTGATCTCCGTCCTCCTGATCTCCCTCCTCCTGATCTCCCTCCTCCTGATCTCCCTCCTCCTGATCTCCCTCCTCCTGATCTCCCTCCTCCTGATCTCCCTCCTCCTGATCTCCCTCCTCCTGATCTCCGTCCTCCTGATCTCCCTCCTCCTGATCTCCCTCCTCCTGATCTCCCTCCTCCTGATCTCTCTCCTCCTGATCTCCCTCCTCCTGCCTGGCTGATCTCCCTCCTCCTGATCTCCCTCCTCCTGATCTCCCTCCTCCTGATCTCCCTCCCCCTGATCTCCCTCCTCCTGATCTCCCTCCTCCTGATCTCCCTCCTCCTGATCTCCCTCCTCCTGCCTGGCTGATCTCCCTCCTCCTGTTCTCCCTCCTCCTGATCTCCCTCCTCCTGATCTCCCTCCTCCTGATCTCCCTCCTCCTGATCTCCCTCCCCCTGATCTCCCTCCTCCTGATCTCCCTCCTCCTGATCTCCCTCCTCCTGATCTCCCTCCTCCTGATCTCCCTCCTCCTGATCTCCCTCCTCCTGCCTGGCTGATCTCCCTCCTCCTGCCTGGCTGATCTCCCTCCCCCTGATCTCCCTCCTCCTGATCTCCCTCCTCCTGATCTCCCTCCTCCTGATCTCCCTCCTCCTGGGTAACGTTTGTTTTCTTGACATCTCGTCGTCACGGCGAGCGGGGAGCCCTCTCTGACGTCCCGGTAACCACTGGTAACCACTGGTAACCACTGGTAACCACTGGTAACCACTGGGATGCGGCACACAATGACATTACGGCCGTATCGATGCCAGCTATTACCCACAAGGCCTGGCCTCTTCTGCAACCTGTGTTGGCCTGGAAAAAGAAGGAAAGAATAGGGGAAACGGCAATAATAACTACTTACTAACCGAGAGTGAGGTCATGCCGGGAAATATCAAACGAGACTTGAACGTATCGACCGAGCGATAGCGAGGTTGATACGGCAAAGTCGAGGTTTGATATTTCCCGGCATGACCGAACGGTCGAGGTTAGTAAGTTGTTTATTATATGGCATTTTAAGCTCTTTTCATTTTGTAAATTGTAGGCTAATTGTAGCTAGCTAGGCTAGCTCTCAAGTCTTCTCACGGTGTGTTTCAGGTGTTGTCTAGCAACCAATTACTTTTGATAGAAAGCGGACAGTACGGTTCTGCTAAAATGGCTTTAATTCCAACACAAATAACGATTATTTTAGAAAGTTAACAATTTCTTCGTCGCTGTTGATGTCTTCAGTATCGTCTGGACTCAGTTGACTTCGATATCGCTAATTTTGAAGATGACGTCAGAGGAGGGCAATAACAATACTTATTGGACCGCTGGTCAATACGGGTTTGGCATGACTACCCATTAGCCAATCAGAAGGCTCGTACTGTCGTTGCCATATAATAAAGGCCACTTACAAAGATGTATGTTGGTGATTTCAATAATTCTATATTCAGCCATTTTCCCCAAAATGCTTAACGCACAATAGCATGTGTTGTGTTGGGAAGCCTTGCAGTAGTTTGGACTGTCAGTCCTGATGTAATATCATTGTCTGAAAGAACCCCCCCATGCTTCTCATCATCTCTACCCAGGGTTCAAGGGCACAACTCTCCAACTAAATTATTATTGCTAAAATACGTTGCTAGAAAATGTATTATGAACAAAATATTTTTCTCAAGTTAAACCATGAGAACTGTCATGGACAGTTGCATGGGAAGAGTTTCCGGGGCTTTCTGTGTCTGTAAACTACCTGAATAGATGTTTAACTTACATACAACCTTGCAGCTCTTGCTGTTAACTAACCAAACAAATGTCCTCTTCAGAAAGGTCCAAACATGCAGAAGGTAGAGACAACAAGCTGCTGGGGTTCAAGACCTCCACCTCAAGGTCTCCTCATGACTGTGGGGGGGCTGCCAAGCCAACGGCAGTAGAAACAAATGATCTGTTTCAAACAGCTATGACTGGGTCAGTGTCTTTGATTTATTGCCATGGTGACAAAATGAATGGCTGTACCGGTGTCCTGGTCATCTGGGAGGAGTCTTCAAGCGTACCTGGTGGGGGAAACAGGAAGCAGAAAACTGAGATCTCTAGACAGAGGTTTACAAGGAATTGTGGGAGCCCCGACCACAGAGGAGAGCGACTGGAGGCATTAATCAAGGAGAGCCAGGGAGCAGAGGGCCTTCCTGGGCCCACGCACGCTCACCTCCCCCCAGTGATGGATTGGTGTTCTTTATCTATTTATTGGAACATGTTCTCTGTAATGCGTTGTCACCAGGTGCTCAGGAGCACCACGGGTGTAGTCTCACAGGTACATCATTAAGCACACACAGATACTGGCTTCCACTGGGCCATTCTTACATTCTAAAATAAGAACTCCAAATTAAGGGGTGGCAGGAGGATTTGGACTCAGAAGACTAATTGATTATAAACTCACATAAATCAGTTACTTGAGTAATTGTGTTGCACCATGAAGGAGCAATATGCTAAATTGGGTTTATAGGTCTTCCTTTAAACTTTGAAGGGAATTACAATCATCAACAGTCAAAACCACTGAAGGGCTATGATGGATATCTTTTACTTTTTGCCGAGGCACTTGACCTTTGTATGTCACAAGGAGAGATCTAATGAAAGAGCATCCTTGTCTGCTGGCATTGGGATCCTAACAATGACCGCCTGTGGTTGGCCTCATGCTTGACTCACATGGTATCCGACCATGAGCATTTCTTTCAAGAGAATCCCCCTTTGTATTTGTGAATACCACTGCACCTCGGAGAGACTGCAAACCCCTTGAGAAAAATAGTTATTATTTAACTGTTGACTCTGAGTTACTTAAGCCCACTCAGATATGGCCTCCCTTTATCTTGGATTCTCATTTCCTCTTGATTACTGTGGAGCCCCTCTGACTCCCACCACAGCGACTGCATCACCTGGCCCCCCTGGCCTGTGCACAGCCAGACACATGAATTAAACATCCACATTCCGCTCACAGTTTTGCTCCCAGAGTTCGGCTCACTAAACCATGTTTGAGTGCATGACTGCCCATCTCTATTCTGATCCGGAGGGGCGGGGTTAGTCATGTCATTGATCCAGAGTGGGGAGAGGGGCGGGGTTAGTCATGTCATTGATCCAGAGTGGGGGGGGAGGGGCGGGGTTAGTCATGTCATTGATCCAGAGTGGGGGGGAGGGGCGGGGTTAGTCATGTCATTGATCCAGAGTGGGGGGGAGGGGCGGGGTTAGTCATGTCATTGATCCAGAGTGGGGGGGAGGGGCGGGGTTAGTCATGTCATTGATCCAGAGTGGGGAGAGGGGCGGGGTTAGTCATCACATTGATCCAGAGTGGGGAGAGGGGCGGGGTTAGTCATGTCATTGATCCAGAGTGGGGGGGAGGGGCGGGGTTAGTCATGTCATTGATCCAGAGTGGGGAGAGGGGCGGGGTTAGTCATATCATTGATCCAGAGTGGGGGAGAGGGGCGGGGTTAGTCATGTCATTGATCCAGAGTGGGGAGAGGGGCGGGGTTAGTCATGTCATTGATCCAGAGTGGGGGGGAGGGGCGGGGTTAGTCATATCATTGCAAGGCGAGTCGAAGACGTATAATAGCAATTTTGAAGCTCTTACAACATAATCACGTCTCTGCTCATGAGAACATATTTAAGAAATAAGCTATCTGGTCCATGACAGGGGCAAATGACATTATTTTGTGTTTACTTAATTAAACATTTATTTTGAGCGTGTGTGTGTAACTAATGTACACTATATATATGTGTGTGTGTGTTTGTGTGTAACTACTGTACACTATATATATGTGTGTGTGTGTTTGTGTGTGTGTGTGTGTGTGAGTGAGTGTATAACTACTGTACACTATAAATGTATCAGGTCAATATAGATTTTCCAGCACATTGACTAAAATGTCTGAAATCCCCAATGCGCTACACAGTCTATGGGGGCTCTGCCTTCAGGGTGCTAAATCATTAGTGTAGCCGCTGTGCGTGTTATACATAGTGGAGCTGAATCATTGGCTGCAATAAAATCGCTCTATGTTGTTAGCTCAGGCTAATCGCTTTCCTGTAATTTAATATTTTCATAAGCGTAAATGGCAAACTATGAAATATGGTGAGGACAGGAGAGGCGAACACGGTTTCTGCAGCGCTGGGTGGTGATTTGTCACCTAATGAAGCCATTGACCTCCATGCTGATAACCAAACTCAATGCAGACAAAATAATGGTTGAATGATGTGACTGTGAGTGGGTGCTGTGAACAACAACAGCATAAGACGAGACGGGGGCTCCAGGGTGGTTCATTCATCTGTTGGGGAAAAAGCATGTCTGCATCAAATGCATGAATCATACTTTTGTTTTGTTAAAATGCAAATAAACTTTAATTCGAAATGTGACTGCCTTGGTTTAGAAAGAAAAATGAAATGGTATTGAAGACAAAGACAGTAAAACGTTTTATAAACGTTGAGCATTTCAGTTCAAAACAGAGAAACCTGATTCCAGGAGTAACAACGTGGTTTCCTCCTGCATGTTGTAACAACACGGTTGATAACTTGTTTTAATTCAAAGTTGCTAATTGAAGGAAGACAGTTGCATCCCAGCACAGAATGAAAATGTTTGGTTCAAAGGTCACTTGGGTCCTTCCATCAATTACTTCTTGTCTTCTCAAGAAGACTCTCTCTCCCTCGCTCTGTCAAGACTCTCTCTCCCTCGCTCTACCAAGTCTCTCTCTCCCTCGCTCTGCCAAGTCTCTCTCTCCCTCGCTCTGCCAAGTCTCTCTCTCCCTCGCTCTGTCAAGACTCTCTCTCCCTCGCTCTGTCAAGACTCTCTCCCTCGCTCTGTCAAGACTCTCTCTCCCTCGCTCTGTCAAGACTCTCTCTCCCTCGCTCTGCCAAGACTCTCTCTCCCTCGCTCTACCAAGACTCTCTCTCCCTCGCTCTGTCAAGACTCTTTCTCCCTCGCTCTGCCAAGACTCTCTCTCCCTCGCTCTGCCAAGACTCTCTCTCCCTCGCTCTGTCAAGACTCTCTCTCCCTCGCTCTGCCAAGACTCTCTCCCTCGCTCTGCCAAGACTCTCTCTCCCTCGCTCTGCCAAGTCTCTCTCTCCCTCGCTCTGCCAAGACTCTCTCTCCCTCGCTCTGCCAAGACTCTCTCTCCCTCGCTCTGCCAAGACTCTCTCTCCCTCGCTCTGTCAAGTCTCTCTCTCCCTCGCTCTGCCAAGACTCTCTCTCCCTCGCTCTGCCAAGACTCTCTCTCCCTCGCTCTGTCAAGTCTCTCTCTCCCTCGCTCTTCCAAGACTTCCTCGCTCTGCCAAGACTCTCTCTCCCTCGCTCTGTCAAGTCTCTCTCTCCCTCGCTCTTCCAAGACTCCCTCGCTCTGCCAAGACTCTCCCTCGCTCTTCCAAGACTTCCTCGCTCTGCCAAGTCTCTCTCTCCCTCGCTCTGCCAAGTCTCTCTCTACCTCGCTCTGCCAAGACTCTCTCTCCCTCGCTCTGCCAAGTCTCTCTCTCCCTCGCTCTGCCAAGTCTCTCTCTCCCTCGCTCTGTCAAGTCTCTCTCTCCCTCGCTCTGTCAAGACTCTCTCTCCCTCGCTCTGTCAAGACTCTCTCTCCCTCGCTCTGTCAAGACTCTCTCTCCCTCGCTCTGTCAAGACTCTCTCTCCCTCGCTCTACCAAGTCTCTCTCTCCCTCGCTCTGCCAAGACTCTCTCTCCCTCGCTCTACCAAGACTCTCTCTCCCTTGCTCTGCCAAGACTCTCTCTCCCTCGCTCTGTCAAGACTCTCTCTCCCTCGCTCTACCAAGACTCTCTCTCCCTTGCTCTGCCAAGACTCTCTCTCCCTCGCTCTGTCAAGACTCTCTCTCCCTCGCTCTGCCAAGACTCTCTCTCCCTCGCTCTACCAAGACTCTCTCTCCCTTGCTCTGCCAAGACTCTCTCTCCCTCGCTCTGTCAAGTCTCTCTCTCCCTCGCTCTGCCAAGACTCTCTCTCCCTCGCTCTGCCAAGTCTCTCTCTCCCTCGCTCTGCCAAGACTCTCTCTCCCTCGCTCTGTCAAGTCTCTCTCTCCCTCGCTCTACCAAGACTCTCTCTCCCTCGCTCTGCCAAGACTCTCTCTCCCTCGCTCTGCCAAGACTCTCTCTCCCTCGCTCTGCCAAGACTCTCTCTCCCTCGCTCTGTCAAGACTCTCTCTCCCTCGCTCTACCAAGACTCTCTCTCTCTCGCTCTGCCAAGACTCCCTCGCTCTGCCAAGACTCTCTCTCCCTCGCTCTGCCAAGTCTCTCTCTCCCTCGCTCTGCCAAGTCTCTCTCTCCCTCGCTCTGCCAAGTCTCTCTCTCCCTCGCTCTGCCAAGACTCTCTCTCCCTCGCTCTGCCAAGACTATCTCTCTCTCGCTCTGCCAAGTCTCTCTCTCCCTCGCTCTGCCAAGTCTCTCTCTCCCTCGCTCTGCCAAGACTCTCTCTCCCTCGCTCTGTCAAGACTCTCTCTCCCTCGCTCTACCAAGACTCTCTCTCTCTCGCTCTGCCAAGACTCCCTCGCTCTGCCAAGACTATCTCTCTCTCGCTCTGCCAAGTCTCTCTCTCCCTCGCTCTGCCAAGTCTCTCTCTCCCTCGCTCTGTCAAGACTCTCTCTCCCTCGCTCTGCCAAGACTCTCTCTCCCTCGCTCTGCCAAGTCTCTCTCTCCCTCGCTCTGCCAAGACTCTCTCTCCCTCGCTCTGTCAAGTCTCTCTCTCCCTCGCTCTACCAAGACTCTCTCTCCCTCGCTCTGCCAAGACTCTCTCTCCCTCGCTCTGCCAAGACTCTCTCTCCCTCGCTCTGTCAAGACTCTCTCCATCGCTCTGCCAAGTCTCTCTCTCCCTCGCTCTGCCAAGTCTCTCTCTCCCTCGCTCTGCCAAGAGCTCCTCAGGTAAATCCCTCCTGGTAACTTTGGTGTGTCCTGGCTCGTTCCACTGGGTGACACAGTTACACCCATTAATACATCATTCATTAGATTATGGAAAGCCATTAGTGTCAAGATTGGGAGCTTGCAAATTCATTGTGGCTCCTCACTTAGCATATAAAGCAGATCCAGGGCCCCCTTTTTGCCGCACTAAACAGTGATGACAGCGCTGGTTATGTTTGATGGACGATACTTATAATTAGATGGAGGGTTTGCTTTGGACTATTAATGAGATTTGTGAATAAATCCTCCCCCTCCCATTTGACCAATGTTTGCCTCCTATTATGGTTGCCACAGCAATGTCCCCATGCTGGCTCAGTTTCTCATGAGCAGACCAGAGGAACCATCTGAGAGGGGCTTCAAACCAATAGATAATGGTCATTTGAACTTTGTGGCACTATTGGATCGTTGGTTTCTGTATATTTGGGGTCATGGAAGTTTCTGAACCTTTGATATCCTACCCTACAACCTTAATGATAAAATATATGGTCTGGTCTATATGGTCTGGTCTCTATGGTCTGGTCTATATGGTCTGGTCTCTATGGTCTGGTCTATATGGTCTGGTCTATATGGTCTGGTCTCTATGGTCTGGTCTATATGGTCTGGTCTCTATGGTCTGGTCTATATGGTCTGGTCTATATGGTCTGGTCTATATGGTCTGGTCTATATGGTCTGGTCTCTATGGTCTGGTCTATATGGTCTGGTCTATATGGTCTGGTCTATATGGTCTGGTCTATATGGTCTGGTCTCTTGAAATTGAGCACAGATGTACTCTGTCTCTCTCATTGATGTGGCATTAATGTTTGCCAATGTCAGATCAATCCTGTAAATCTTTTGTCAATTGAAGAGTCAATCCTAACCAAATCACACTTATATACAAACATGTTCCTCTCCTGACAGTAAGGGATTGATTTCCATTTTCATTGGCCTTTAGACTTATAGGCTACAGTACCTCTGTTGGTGCAGCATCGTTGATGTTACACTGCAGGGTTTGAGGAACCTCTGCGTGCTGGGATTATTTATTAATGTCTTCCTAAAATGGCGTCCGTTCTCCACGCAGGCGAAGACCAGCAGGAACACAGAGCAGAGCTGCTCTAAACTCACCTTATACATTATGAATCACTGTGTTCTTTGTCTGATGATTCCCTGTTTATCCTGTTGATACCCGAAGAGAAGCTTCCAAACATACCATAAACAACTAGAGAGAGTAGGGTGTGCCTGCTTGCATCGGTTGCAGATGGGTCCATTTATTAACTGTAATTACAACTGATATTTCTGTATATTTCATATAAAAATACCTACTTATTATTTATGAAGATTGCATAGATTTAAAAGCAAACGTTTTTTGCTGCTCATTTACAATTCAAACTACAAAAAGTTGTACAAAAAGTTCTCATTTCCCCTGCAAGAGGGAATAGTGATAAACTATAGAAGCCTCAGTTGAAAAGTTGGATCAAACATGATGTCAGTGATTTGCTTCCATACCAGGCCTGGTAATCTGGCATACCGGAAAAATTCCCTGTGGGCCAACGCACTTGGGGACGATATGATATTTAAAATATCTATAAATCTTTATATTTAAAAAAAAATAAACTTACAATTGGCCAACACCCGCCCATAAAGCAGAACAGCAGCCCATTGGTTCTTTTTCCATAGTGACACCGGGCTGGCCCAATCACATCTCTTAACTATATTGGTGTACTGGTGGGTGGTCACACCGTGGGCCGGGCCAGCCCTGTTCCATACTACATCTAGTTAACAGTCCTGTAGTCCTAAAACTTGTCAAAAGAAGACAATATTTTATTACTTAAAATTAAAAACATGATGTCACTGATTTGCTTCCCTAGGCTACTTAGACTCGAGAAGTGTCATACTTTATTAAAAACCATCAACTGCATTGCATGCAAGTCTTCTCCTTCTCCACACTAACAAATGTGCAAGAGATAATACCAGTTGACTTCCGAAACAACAGCATCATCTGCAACCTTTTGACCTCCAAGCTCAAATTCCCTGATGATTCCATAAATGGCCACTTTCCGTGAGCTGTCTGTGTCGGACTATCTTTTAGACATATTCCCCTCATGCCACGGCAGCCCAGACAGATGAGAAATGAGGCACGGTCTCCTTATTGAATAACAGTGCTGCCGCTCCTGGCTAAGCACGCTTGTGATCTTTCAAATTAAACTGACGGATCGTGACGGCACGTGGCAAAACGGATTTGGGGTGTCAGAGGAGACGGCGTGGGTCGTCGCAAAAGTGGTTTCCATAACAAATGTGACGGGAAACTCGTAAAATTATGATAATGATTTGGGAGCGTAATAAAATCGGTATCTATCAAATCACCTCTGTATTATTCTGCTTTGTGCTGTGTGTATGTGCGGATGAGTGGGCAGGGGTCGGTAGATGATAACATGGGGAAAATAAATGTTCATTTTAGAAAAGGAAGAAGTAGGAGATGAAGTTCAAGTTAAGGTGATATCAAAATGTCCGTCATGATTCTTCTCATGTAGGCTACTTTGGATGTATGTTGTAGGCCTAATCTTTAATCTTTTCTACTTTTGATTTGTATCTGTCCTTCAGGTATACAAACATTTGAATATTTGCAGGGAAAGATTATCACAATTCATAACCTGGTAAATCTACATAATTGCGTAATACATATATTACTATCATCCTTAGTTTATTTTAACTGATAAAGTAGGCTATATATGTGGATATGGGTGGAGTGTAGGATTATGGGTACCTGTTTGAGAGTGCGTGTGTTACAGTAGATACCGAGTGAAAAACAACAAAAAGAGACAGAGATGGAAACAAAAACGAGAAGAAAACAAAGATGATCCTCTTTTTTGTATAGACATAAATATGTCATCAACTGGTGTGAGAGGTTGTATTTCGTACTTACAGTTTACAGTTTTTTCTTCGTGGTTTGATGAAGTGGCCCATTTGGACACACAGAGCAAGGCCAACCGGTGTTGGTAGTGTGGGGGTGAGGGCTGCGTCAGGTAGATGGCCTCCAGACCAAAACCACTTGAGATCAGTTCAGGAAATATTACCACAGTAATCTGCAACAAGAGGCATTTTAGCAGGAAATGAGTCCCCGCGCAATGCACTAAATATGGCAAGATTTCTTCAGTCAAGCTCGTAACTCAATGAAGTTGTTGTGGAAGAAACTCGATACCAGATACTGGCTAACTTCTACTGTTAGCAAAGTTTAATAAACACTAGACAACGAAAATGAGAAGACGTTGTTGAGGCAATTGTTTAATTGTAGAAAACAAATAGGCGAAGTATTTTCGCAAATATTGGGAGACATAAACATAAACATCCATTTAATGGCAAACTATAAGAACAATCAAAATCCAGTCCTGCGATAGGTTATGTGACACACCTGATAAGCAAAAATAAACGCCTCGTATTTTAATAAATGTTGGTTACAAAATAATTATGGTTACGTAGGCTGCGTAGACATGGCTGGGCGCGTTATTTTCAGTTCGCAGTGGGTTTGGTGAATCCGCTTCCGCAGACACCCTGGCGGCCTGGCCTCATGTTGATCTGCTGCTGAGCTGCTCGGCTGAGGGTTTTTTTGGTACCGAGCGGAGAGGAGATGCACACGGCACTCGTGTGAGGTAACTATAAAAAACCCCATTTGTTTTCATTCACTCCCACAACATGGAACCGGGCAGCATTTGCAACAACATGCATATGTAGTTAGCTTCATTTGTGGGTGTTTTTGACGGGATATAGTTGTAATATTAAATCGCTTGTCTTTGTTGTTAGCTAATAAGCTAATTTCCTTTGAATCTTCTGCTAGCACGCTAGCTAGCTATGTGGAATCCTGCCGACTACTGTGTAGTCAAACCAACGTTTTGACGCCAAACCAGCTAGCCAACTGTTATGTGTTATGTGATGTCTATTTTGTGGCTAATCGCATTTGTGTACATTTGAAAAATATTACTAATCCGAAGCGGTGGAGCACTGCAGGAGCTTTTGAATGGAGGCACGGCTTGTAGAGCTAGCGGGGTTTACACGTTTTAGCAAGCTGGCCACTTTCAACCAGGTTCCGCTTGAATGGGTAGACAAGCTAGCCGTGTAAGTTAGCAGTATATCCTAGCCAACGATACATTTAGATATATACTATTAGTTAAGTGTTGAAATCTTAAACGTTTGTGGTTAGCATTTGACAACCGGTATTTTGATGTTTTTAGCTAACCATGTTTGTGTCTTGTGAGTTAAGGTTAGCTAGCTAGCAAAGTTAGCAAGTCATCCACGTGCTTGCGATTGAATGTCACTGTTAGCTATTAAGTTGGGTCCACAGACAGAAGTCAGTCCAACAGTATATCGCCAAATAAATGTTATTACGATGCGTGTTAGTGAACTCAATGCATATTTAGCGTTAGTTTACAGTACTACCCGGAGTAGGCTACTCGCTTGTTGGGATCTGTTGACAGTGAGTGGGCGTAGCGGTAAGGAAGCCTTGAGCAGCGCCTGATGCACAGTGTGTCAGGTCCGAATAGGGTTAGGAGACGTGTAGCCAAGTCATTGGGTCATAAGGACTGTTTTAACGAGGTTATGTCTAGTGTAGATGGGCCTTTCGTGATACTTCAATGTGCCAACGTTGCATTTAAGAATGTCATGTCAAACTGTATGTGAACTTTACAATGCATTTGTGTAGTAGCTGTCTGGCTTTCCTTCTTACAAGCTTACATGTCTAAGGCTAACTGCATCACTGGCCCCATATAGTAGATGTCTACACAGTATTATAATCATAAGTTTTCTCACTCATTTAGGACTAACCCATTGCCAATCCCTACACCCAGAGTTAAATACCAAGTCAGGGAATGGTCTGCTCCTGAACACAGCTACGGCTAGTAGACGCTGGCCATCCCGTCAAAGCACATTCAAACCCAGCAGCACATCTCCTGAACAGATAAGTCGCAGTTGGTAGAACTCAGATCCACAGCCAAGGGAGAGAGATCAGCCTATAATCTTCCCCACCTTGTCAGCCGGGTAATGCCTTATTGATTTGGGACGGAGTGATGCTCCAGTAAGGAACACGTCCTGTCTTCCATGGGCTGGAGAGGGAACCTGAGGGGTATGGTGATGCTACCCAGGGGCTGGAGAGGGAACCTGAGGGGTATGGTGATGCTACCCAGGGGCTGGAGAGGGAACCTGAGGGGTATGGTGATGCTACCCAGGGGGGCTGGAGAGGGAACCTGAGGGGTATGGTGATGCTACCCAGGGGCTGGCTGTCGTACATGCCTTGTTTCTGTACAGTACAGTAGGCTCTTGCAGTGCAGCATTAAACAATGTACATGGTACAGCTCATTAGTAGATTGTGCTGCTTAGTCAAATACATGGTCTACCAACAGTATGATCCTGTACGTGTAAGGAACAGTCATACATAGTGTGCCACATGTACAGCCACGTCCACAAGGCCAAGTGGCGAGCAGGTTAGAGCACATCACCTTGTAACAACCCCAGAAACATGTCTACGGCCCTTTCTGCTCATAATCTCTCTTCTTTCATGGATGAAGTTCCAGAGGTTTACCAGTGTCCCCTGTGCTGCACGTGACAGAGCTGTGTAGTTGTATAATAAAGCGTTTCTTAATATCCCTCACATGATGCTTCAGTGTTGTTCCTAAAGCGTGCGGTGTAGCGGAGCGGCTGAAGGCTGCTGTAGACTACAAAACGACACTATTCAAAAACTAGGGAAGTGCAAAGTGCTCAACAATTTTGTAGACACAGGACCTCAAATCCTTTAACCAGGATGTGATTCACTGGGGTAGGGTGCAGTATGTCGGTCCATGGATAGCTGATTCTGCACACCCCTGGTGGAAAACTGCCCTGACAGCCCCCCTCCTTGTTCTCTGCTGCTCCTGGTTTCTCTTCCTCTTGCTGAGCGCTCGTATCTCGTGATGTGTGTGGTGACGTATCCCATGATTCTGTCTAGATCCTTAACAGTTTTGTCCTTGTTCATTTCACTCCCCCTTTTTTCTTTCTTGCCTTTCTCCCGCTCTCCCCCTCATCGCTCTGCTGCTTTTCTTTCTCTCTCCCACCATGTCACTCTTCCTCCCTTCATCCCTCCTTCTCCCCACTCTATCCCCCCTCTCCTCCCACCCTCCCTTCCTCTCGCCATCTCTCCCTCCCTGCCCTCTCTCTCTCATCCTCCTCTCCCTCTCTCCTTCCTTCCATCCCTCCCTGTCTTCCTCTCGCCCCCCACCCTCCCTCTCTTCCTCTCCCCATCACCCCTCCCTCCTCCCCTGTGTACCTGCTCTGTTGCTGTGCTCAGGAGCTTGTTGCATAAGGTGCCAGGGGGTCGTCACACATGGCCTGTCCAGACACATGTATAGATCTGCACCAATCAGCTGATCACACGCACACACACACACACACCTCCTGTAAGTGACCGGTTCAGTGGCTGATTAACTCTGATCCCAGACCCAACACCCCCCGCCCCTTACAGGGCTCCTCACTCACCGGTCTGTCCCCTCCCTCTGCCCTCCACCCTGCACAAAGAAGTTCAGTCACCTGACCTACAGACTTCAAAACATCCAACCTGTTCCTATGTTAGCTCAGACCAGAGGGAACGAGGCGAGGATAGAGGAAGAGCCATCCACTCTAGCTGCTCTGCCCTCTCTCTCATCACACCAGGGTTCCACAAGGTAGGTTGCTCCTGCAGTCTGAAGGAATGTCATTCTGTGGCTGATCTCCAATTTTGTGTCGATTTGAGTGTGTTTGGTCTGGGCTCCTCACTACTGCCTCCGTTCCAACTCTGACTGCATCAGCACCTGCTCTCTCTCTGTCTCTCTCCCTCTTCTCTCTCCCCTCTTCCTTCTCTGTCTTATCTCATGTCTCTTCTCCTTCTCTCTCCCTCTCTCCCTCTCTGTCTCTCTCCATCTGTCTCTCTCCATCTCATCCTCTCCCTCTGTCTCTCTCCTGTCTCTCTACTCTTCTCGGTCTCTCTCCTCTCTCTCTCCTCTCTCTCTCTCTCTCTCTGTCTCTCCCTCTCACTCTGTCTCTCTCTCTGTCTCTCTCCCTCTCTCCCTCTCTGTCTCTCTCTCTCTCTCCCTCTCTCCCTCTCTGTCTCTCCCTCTGTCTCTACTCTGTCGCTCCTCCACCTCCCTCTCCTCTCTGTCTCTCTCCTCTCTCTCTCTCTTCTCTACACTCTCTCCCTCTCTGTCTCTCCCTCTGTCTCTCTCTCTGTCTCTCTCTCCGTCTCTCCCTTCTGGTCTTCCTCCTCTCTCTCCATCTCTCTGTTGTACCCTCTCTGTCTCTTCCTCGCTTTCTCCCTCTCGTACCTTTTTTTTCTCACTCTCTTTTTTTTCTTCTCTCTATCTCTCTCCACTCTCTATCTCTCTCTCATCTCGAATCTCACTCCTCTCTCTCCTGCCTCCCTCTCTCGCCTCTCTCATTGTCTACTCTCTAGCTCTCTCTCTCTCAGTGCCTCTGCTTCCGTCAGTTCTCGGAAACGTCATCGTATCGTCCTCGTCTCTCTCTATCCTCGGTTGTAGGAAGCGTCACCCTATCCCTCATCTCGTCTCCTGCATGGGGTTCGGTGCGCGCATCTCCAATCCGATGCAGGTCTCGTGTGCGTTCGAGCTCTCTCCGACCGTTCCAGGATCATTCGGCGTACTTCTCGTCGAGATCCAGTCTGGAGCAATCAAATGGTCGAGTGCTCTTACTTACAGTCTCGGCTCAATCACGTGGGGGAACCTAGGGAGTCTTCCTACTCGAGGAGACTCTCTCCGGTCTCTCTCTCTCTCTCTCTCTTTCTCTTCCGCCCCTCCCTCTCGTTCTTTCTCTTCTCATCTTTCGTCCCTCTCTCTCTTCCTCTGTCTCGAGTCGGGAAGCGTCTCTCTCCCTCTCTACTCAGGTCTCTGCTACTCCTCTTCTGTCCCTTCATCTCTTCGTCTCTCTCTCTCTCTGCTCCCCTCTCTCCTCTCTCTTCCCTTTCTCCCTCTCTCAGGGAACACAACGCCCTCTCTCTCGTTGCTCCAGGTGAAGCGTGGGCAGTCTTCTGTGTGTGTGTCATCATGGTTGTCAGGCTGGTCAGATTGGGCATGTGTGCCATCATGGTGTCATCAAGGCGGTCAGATAGGGCCTGTGTGCCATCATGGTGTCAGATTGGGCCTGTGTGCCATCATGGTGTCATCAAGGCTGGTCATATTGGGCCTGTGTGCCATCATGGTGTCAGGCTGGTCAGATAGGGCCTGTGTGCCATCATGGTGTCATCAAGGCTGGTCAGATAGGGCCTGTGTGCCATCATGGTGTCAGGCTGGTCAGATTGGGCCTGTGTGCCATCATGGTGTCTCAGGCTGGTCAGATAGGGCCTGTGTGCCATCATGGTGTCAGGCTGGTCAGATAGGGCCTGTGTGCCATCATGGTGTCATCAAGGCTGGTCAGATAGGGCCTGTGTGCCATCATGGTGTCAGGCTGGGTCACACTGTGGCTCTACACACAGGAGACCTCACCCAGCTGACGGGGGAGCAGAACACACAGGTGTAAAACTCGCGCTGCTTTTTGAGTTGGTGACGTGTCACTGGTGTGCTGTGAAAGTGAACTTGCTGAGCAGCCAGGCAGTCAGTAGATTAAAGGGCTGTTATGACTCGCTACCAGGAAGGGAACTGTTCATCCTGAGGTTCCCACACTGCTAGAAGCTGTCCTCTTCACCTCATCTCCTTCTGTCTGTGCAGGAATGCAACAGCAGACTGCACACACACACACACACACACACACACACACAGCACACACACACACACACAACACACCACACACACACACACACGCACACACACACACACACACACACACACACACATGATAGGGATGATGCCATGTGGGGATCATATGATCAGGCTTAAGGGCCATTCTCCCCTCCTGTCCTCCCCTCTCCTGTTCTCCCCTCCTGTTTCTCCCCTCCTGCTCTCCCCCCTCCTGTTCTCCCCTCCTGCCTCTCCCCCCCCTCCTGTTCTCCCCTCCTGTTCTCCCCTCCTGTTCTCCCCTCTCCTGTTCTCCTCCCCTCTCCTGCTCTCCCCCCTCCTGTTCTCCCCTCCTGCTCTCCCCCCCTCCTGTTCTCCCCTCCTGTTCTCCCCCTCTCCTGCTTCTCCCCCCTCCTGTTCTCCCCTCCTGCTCTCCCCTCTCCTCTCCTTCCCTCCTGTTCTCCCCCTCTCCTGTCCTGTCCTCTCACGTCCTACCCTCTCCTCCCCTCTCGTCTTCTCCCCTCTCCTCTCTTCTCCTGTGTCCAGAGAGCAGGAGTGATTGAGGGGGCGGTTGTGCCTGCCTCCCCCTCACCAGGAATGTGCTGCCTCTGTCTCAGATCACGCTCTTACGGGTCCCTGCAGATTAGCAGCTTATATCAGACCTCAGAAACCTCCAGCTTATATCAGACATCAGAACCAGCCCAGGAGCCGCAGACTGGAAACTAATTGTAGGGGATGAGCAGTGCTAATTGGGTAAAATAACATTTCCCACTACAAGGTCCGAGGTTCACGCCAACTTAAACTTGAATAGTTGTTGATCACTGCTCTTTTGTTTCACATGATGACTGAAGGATGATTGAGCTTTTTTTTTGCACAACTTGTGCTCTAATGAGAATTGTTTTTCTTTGGTGAATTTGTATGTAAATGTTGTAAAGTCCGTGTTCATAATGCTCCTCTAAACCTTCTGAGCTGCAGGTGGGGACAGCAAGGAAGGCAGCTTCACTAACACCTGCATGTTTCTCTTACAGCGCTAGGGGGTATTTCTCAAGAAAGACAAGCCCCTACCCCATAATAATCAGGACCGGGGGTCAAGAAGGTTCAGTAGAATTACGGTAGGCTATACTAAGGTTTCTAAAGTCAAAAAATTGCCTTGTCATGGCTCAATTGAATATAATCGACATGTGTAACTTTCAAAAGATGAACTCTGTGAACTTGT
The DNA here is from genome assembly GCA_903064625.1 of Mallotus villosus. Lineage (NCBI taxonomy): Eukaryota > Metazoa > Chordata > Actinopteri > Osmeriformes > Salangidae > Mallotus > Mallotus villosus. Next base: position 21,925 of record CAEFZP010002837.1, read on the forward strand.
GGTTTCAGCAGGTCCTCTTTATGAGCAGAGCCTAAACATACTCTCTCCTGAGACGCCCCTGGGGAGGGCCATGCTGTTCTGTTTGTTTGTGGGAATGTGTCTGTGTGGTAGGGCATGTTTTGTTGTTTGTGTGTGTGTGTGTGTGTGTGTGTGTGTATGAGAGCTTAAACTCTAAACAGTGAATCGATCTTTTCATTCCCAGTTGAGTTGAAGAAGGGAGCCCTTTGATCTGGTGAGTCCCACCTGATCCCCCCCTAGGGTTAGGGTTAGGCTCTGTCCTCCTCCTGCCTAGGGTTAGGGTTAGGCTCTGTCCTCCTCCTGCCAAGCTCCTTCTGCCAAGCTGAACACACAGTGACCGGATGACACTCGGTCACACGTCACACACACCGTCACACACACACACCGTCACACACACACCGTCACACACACACCGTCACACACACACCGTCACACACACACACCGTCACACACACACACCGTCACACACACACACAGTCACACACACACACAGTCACACACACACACAGTCACACACACACACCGTCACACACACACACCGTCACACACACACACCGTCACACACACACACTGTCACACACACACACTGTCACACACACACACCGTCACACACACACACACACCGTCACACACACACACACACACACACACACACACACACACACACACACTGTCACACACACACACACAGTCACACACACAGTCACACGTCACACACACAGTCACACGTCACAGTGGATGTCTCTTAATGAGGATGGTTGTAGCAACATTGTCCTGCTTAAATCCGTAAAACCCTTTATGTAGGGGGACACACCCTACCACTGTGAACACAGATCATATTGCAACGGTCCGCTTGCTTACAATAGTGAATTCCTATTTGAACATCCAAAACCAGGAAAAAAGCTACAGTAAAGTTTGTTAACGTTTACAGTAACATTACTGTTATTGTGAATGGACAGGAAAAGCCAATATTTGTTATGAATGAACTGCAGTACAAGATTGTGGTCTGTAGGATCTCAGTATTCTGGGTGAACTAAGATCGTCATCGTTCATACCTGACCTCACAAGACTTCTGTGAGTAATTTAGGGTGAACCAGCTGATGTTCTGCACAAGACAACATGCCTAACCCTAACCCAACATGCTTACACACATCTTAAGGAATACACTCAAGACAGATGACCACTCGCATCTTTCTGAATAAAGACCAGACTTATTTTCCAAATGTTATTTCCTCAACAAAGAGTGTATTGTGTTGTGGGCGTGCTCTCCAGTAGCTTCCGGTGTTTCCCTGTCCTATCTGGACTGCGTATCATAGGTCACCCGTACGGCCACGCCTCATGTTTATAAACAGTGTGTTGTCAGCAGCCCGTGAAGCAGGCTTGTAATCACATTAATGTTCGCAACAGAGTCTTAACTGTTGTGACACACTTCTTCACCTAATTCAATTTCCCTCTACTCGGATCAGGAAGACCCGGTGGTGAGTACCTCCTCTACTCTCTGGGGCCCGCTGGGGTCGTTGAACCTGACCTGCAGCACGCTCCAGTGGACACCAGTCCCTTTCATTAGTCCTGATGGGATCTGTGCTAGTCTGTTATAGCAGCTCCAGTCCTGATGGGATCTGTGCTAGTCTGTTGTAGCAGCTCCAGTCCTGATGGGATCTGTGCTAGTCTGTTGTAGCAGCTCCAGTCCTGATGGGATCTGTGCTAGTCTGTTGTAGCAGCTCCAGTCCTGATGGGATCTGTGCTAGTCTGTTATAGCAGCTCCAGTCCTGATGGGATCTGTGCTAGTCTGTTGTAGCAGCTCCAGGTGTTTCAGCCCAGTAAAGCAGAGCAGGGTCGTCACAGGGGCAGTGTGGAGGGAGGTGGGAAGGTCTGGGAGACCACAGCTAAAACACCTGCAGGGTTAACTCACGTGTTCTCACCTTGGTTAGTGCTCCAGCCTACCTGCTGATTGGCTGTAGATAAGGAAGTCCTGTGTGATGGTTAGCTCCTGGCGGGCTGGGCTGTCTACAACATGCAGCAGTAGTGGGGGGTCCCCAGGTGCAGGTTTAACACTGCAGTAGTGGGGGGTCCCCAGGTGCAGTTTAACACTGCAGTAGTGGGGGGTCCCCAGGTGCAGGTTTAACACTGCAGTAGTGGGGGGTCCCCAGGTGCAGGTTTAACACTGCAGTAGTGGGGGGTCCCCAGGTGCAGGTTTAACACTGCAGTAGTGGGGGGTCCCCAGGTGCAGGTTTAACACTGCAGTAGTGGGGGGTCCCCAGGTGCAGGTTTAACACTGCAGTAGTGGGGGGGTCCCCAGGTGCAGGTTTAACACTGCAGTAGTGGGGGGTCCCCAGGTGCAGGTTTAACACTGCAGTAGGGGGGGTCCCCAGGTGCAGGTTTAACAGAGTAGGGGGGGTCCCCAGGTGCAGGTTTAACACTGCAGTAGTGGGGGGTCCCCAGGTGCAGGTTTAACACTGCAGTAGTGGGGGGTCCCCAGGTGCAGGTTTAACACTGCAGTAGTGGGGGGTCCCCAGGTGCAGGTCGTTTAACAGTATTCTGTTGTGTTTGAAGCTTGTTTGTTCTACTGTTGTACACTGCAATGCAGATCATTCAACACTGTCCAAATGATATTTGGTGTAGCCAGATAATGTTTCCTTTCTTTAAAGTGGGGCCGTGTCGGTCTGTAACAGAACATTACATGGGTCCGGGGTGACTACCAGTATTATTGTGGAGATTTGATTATGATTTTGATGTATTTATTATGCTAGATTAGTTTATTATTTTGTTATGCACCGTGCATCCGTATCTATCAAGGGATATATAGCCTATTAAAAGAGCATTATTACTATCGTAATGACCTTTTTTCATATTCATTGCTATTGAAATCAAAACATTGACTTACTTATGCATATTAATCCATGTGAACTGTGGGCTTGCTTCTGGCTAGTGAGAAGTCACATGTCTGGTTCAGCCAGTTTCAAAGACTGATGTTCACCAGTGAGTCTTGATTTTTCATCAGTTTCATGCGTCAAAAGGTTTGCTCATAGATGCTGCCAAAAAGTGTGGACAACTTCATAGCATGTTTGTGTAAGTCTCGTTAGGGAGGGCAGCATAGAGACTGTTGGGCTTAATGTGTCTCAGAACATCCCAGTTCTGTAACTTAGCCAACTCAAACTGAGAAGAAGGCGGCTTCGTCAATGTCGGCAGCAAAGGGATTCGGAAAAAGAATTCTTTAGCGTGTAGCTCACGGAACACGTAGCTCACGGAACACGTAGCTCACGGAACTCGTAGCTCACGGAACACGTAGCTCACGGAACTCGTAGCTCACGGAACACGTGACATTTTCTAAATATGTCTGGCATTGTTCAGAGGGCCGGTCCAGTGTGGGCCCGCGGGGCCCCTGATCTAGTAGATAATGGACTGTAACTGGACTCGTAATGACTGGTCTATGATGCCGTCTGGCCAGTAAGGTGCCAGAGGTCAGTGATGTGACTGTTTGAACTGTTTGGTGTACCAGAGGTCAGTGATTTGACTGTTTGGTGTATTTGTTTTGTTTTAGTTGGAGTAATGTAGTAAAGTGAAGTAACCACATTTGAAGTGAAGGTGGAGCCCATAGCTTTTCCAGTGTGACAGCAGTAATGGGTCTGATGCACCAGCACTGCCACCAAACACTTAAGATGACATGTGTCTGTGCCATGTGTCTGTGCCATGTGTCTGTGCCACTCTGCAGTTGTGGCTCTTGAGTGACTTCTAGACTCTCTGGCCATCAGGAATTTCTGAGCTCCGTGTGAACGCTGGAAACCACCTCCCACCGCCGACAGGAGCAGAGCTCACTAGGGTGTGTGTGTGTGAGTGTGTGTGTGTGTGGTAGGAGTGTGGGGTTGATGATGGTCATCTCATGTTGTCCTGGTAATCCTTACAGTGACTGCAGCTAGTCATAACCCCATATGAGGGTCATGTGACAGTACTGATTTTGCTGCTTCTGGCTTGTTGGCAAGAACAAAACAAGCAATTCCTCTCCCAGACACAGCCTCTCCCCCTCTGCTCTGTGTGGATCTTAGTGTTCTAAAGGCTGCACAAGCTAAAAGGCTGTTTGTCCTGACTGTTTTAATCTTCTGTAGTGAGTTATTAGGAGACAGGTAGGTAGTTGTTACAGTAAGCGGGAACTGAACCGTGTTTCTGTATGTGTGCTCCTCAGGGTTCCCAGAGTGAGGAGACCATGCGTGTCCACACACACACCAAGCTGTGTTTCCTGTGCGTGCTCACCTTCCTGTTCCACCATGGCAGCCACTGCCACGGTGACGGCCATCACCACCACGGGCATCACCACGGCGACCACAGCGAGCATAGCGACCACGAGGGGCACGGTCATGCCCACAGCGACCTGCAGCTGACCCCCGCCCCCAGGACCCCCCCCGCCCCCAGGACCCCCCCCCAGGACCCCCCCCGGCCGGCAGCACGCTGGAGGAGGAGCAGCGCTTCTACATCGCTCAGTTGTTTCGACGCTACGGCCAGCGGGACCGGCTAGACTTTGGGGGCTTCCAGAGCCTGCTGCTCAGCCTGGGTCTGGGGGAGGTGAAGCTGGTGGGGCTGGAGCACGAGGAGCTGGGCCACGACCACGTGGCTCACCTGGACCTGCTGGAGGTGCAGGAGGGGCTGCACCACCACACTCCCACCCGAGAGGAGGGGCTGCACCACCACACTCCCACCCGGGAGAGTCACCATGGCCACGGCAGGGCCAGCAAGCACCCCCACCCCGAGCATCACCCCACACACTCCTCCACCTCCTCCCCCTGCCACCCCCCTCCAGGTCAGCCCCACCCCACTGCTCACAGAGCCCCCTCCCACCACCTACACACTGGGGAGGATACTGACCATAAACATGACCACGACCAAAACCCCGGTCAGGTACAGGAGATGGACCACACACATGACCACGATCATGACCACGATCATGACCACACACATGACCATGATCATGACCACACACATGATCATGACCACACACATGACCATGACCAGGCTAAAGAGCACAAAACTGACATGGACAAACTGTCTCTGAACCAGGAAGAGCTCAGCTCCAAAACCCCTGCCTCAGGAACCCCACGCCCCCCGACCACCTCCTCCCCCTCACACCCAGGGGGGAGCAGACCCCCCCCTCCAGTCACCCGGAGCAGCCAGCAGCCTCCTCAGAGCCCCCCCCAGCCGGGAACTGCCCCCCCCTCCACTGCCCCCTCGACCACTAAGCCCAGGAGATCCAGGAAACCCGGCAGAGGAAGCAGGAATCAGCAGAGAACATCAACACCATCACCTCTCACTACCACCCCCGAACAGAATAACCACAGTGGTCAAGACCATGACCATCACCACGGACACCGGCACGACCGCGGTTCCGAACATGGACCCAGTCATCCCAATAAGAAGAAGCGTGAGGCACCAGGCGAGGCGCCCAGCCCCACGAGGGCAGCGCCCGCCCTCCCAGAGCACCCAGCCGGGGGCGCTCACCAGCATGAGGAGGTAGGCTAACACAGGTCAACATCACCACCATGAGGAGGTAGGCTAACACAGGTCAACATCACCCACCATGAGGAGGTAGGCTAACACAGGTCAACATCACCACCATGAGGAGGTAGGCTAACACAGGTCAACATCACCCACCATGAGGAGGTAGGCTAACACAGGTCAACATCACCAGCATGAGGAGGTAGGCTAACACAGGTCAACATCACCAGCATGAGGAGGTAGGCTAACACAGGTCAACATCACCAGCATGAGGAGGTAGGCTAACACAGGTCAACATCACCAGCATGAGGAGGTAGGCTAACACAGGTCAACATCACCCACCATGAGGAGGTAGGCTAACACAGGTCAACATCACCACCATGAGGAGGTAGGCTAACACAGGTCAACATCACCACCATGAACCCTAACTGTTAAGTTCCTGAATTGAAGTCGGGAGGGGTCCAAGCTACATTTGAACCTCAGTCTCCAGTTATTCTACAGCCCGTGTTATTGACCACTGTTGATCCCTTCTGACGTGAGCCCTTGTTCTCCCCCTCCATCCCTCTCTTCTCCCCCTCCTCTCTTCTCCCCCTCCTCCTCTCTCCTCCCTCCCTCTCCTCTCCCTCTCCTCCTCTCTTCTCCCCCTCCTCCTCTCTTCTCTCCGCCCTCCTCTCTTCTCCCCCCTCCTCTCTCTCCTCCTCCCGCCTCCTCTCTTCTCCCCCTCTCTCTTCTCCCCCTCCTCGTTCTCCCCCTCCTCTCTCCTCCCCCTCCTCTGTTCTCCCCTCTCTCTTCTCCCCTCTCCTCTCTTCTCCCCCTCCTCTCCTCTCTTCTCCCCCTCCTCTCTTCTCCCCCTCCCCCTCCTCTCCTCTCCCTCCTCCTCCTCCTCCTCCCCTCCTCTCTCCTCCCCCTCCTCTCTCTCTCCCCCCCTCCTCTCTTCTCCCCTCCTCTCTTCTCCCCCTCCTCTCTCCTCCTCCCCCCCTCCTCTCTTCTCCCCTCCTCTCTTCTCCCCCTCCTCTTTCTCTCCCCTCCTCTCTCCTCCCCCTCCTCTGTTCTCTCCCCCTCCTCTCTCTCCCTCTCCTCTCTTCTCCCCCCTCCCTCCTTCTTCTCCCCCCTCCTCTCTTCTCCCCCTCCCCCTCCTCTCCTCTCCCTCCTCCTCTCTCCTCCCCCTCTCTCTCCTCCCCCTCCTCTCTTCTCCCCCTCCTCTCTCTTCTCCGCCCTCCTCTGTTTCTCCCCCTCCCTCTCCTCGCTCCCCCTCCTCTCTCTCCTCCTCTCCTCTCTCCCTCCTCCTCTCTCTCCCCCTCCTCTCTTCTCCCCCTCCTCTCTTCTCCCTCTCCTCTCTTCTCCCCCTCCCCTCCTCTTCTCCCCCCTGCCCTCTCTTCTCCCCGCTCCCCCCTCCTCTCCTCTCCCTCCTCCTCTCTCCTCCCCCTCCTCTCTTCTTCTCCCCTCCCCCTCCTCTCCTCTCCCCGCCTCCTCTCTTCTCCCCCTCCTCCCTCCTCTCTTCTCCCCCTCCCCTCCTCTCTCCTCCCCCTCCTCTCTTCTCCCCCTCCCCCTCCTCTCTTCTCCTTCTCCCCCCTCCTCCTCTTGCTCCCCCTCCTCTCGTCTCCCCCTCCCCCTCCTCTCTTCTCCCCCTCCTCTCTCCTCCCCCTCGCCCTCCTCTCTTCGTGAGTCCTCCTCTCTCCCCTCCTCTCTTCTCCCCCTCCTCTCTTCTCTCCTCTTCTCCTCCTCTCTCTTCGTCCCCCTCCTCTCTTCTTCTCTCGCTTTCTTCTCCCCCTCCTCGTCTTCGTTCCTCTCTTCTCCCCCTCCTCTCTTCTCCCCCTCCTCTCGTTCTATCTCCGCCCTCCTCTCTTCTCCCCCTCCCTCGTCTTCGCTCGCCCTCTCTCCTTTCTCCCCCTCTCTCTTCTCCCCCTCCTCTCTTCTGACTCTCCTTCTCCCCCCTCCTCTCTTCTCCCCTCCTCTCTTCTCCCCCTCCTCTCTCTCTCCCCCTCCTCTCTGCCTTCCCCTCTCCTCTCTTCTCTCCTCCTCTCTTCTCCCCCTCCTCGTCTTCTCCCCCTCACTCTCTTCTCTCTCTCTCCGTCTCTTCTCCCCCTCCTCGTCTTGCTCCGTCGAGCGTCGCTCTCTTCTCTCCGCCCTCCTCTCTCTTCTCCCCCCTCCTCTCTTCGTGCTGCCTCCTCTCTTCCCGCTCTCCCCCTCCTGCTCTTCTTCTCCCCCCTCCTCTCTCTCTCCCCCTCCTCTCTCTCACTCCCCCTCCTCTCTTCTCGCCGCCTCCTCTCTCCTCCCCCTCCTCTCTTCTCCCCCTCCTCTCTCTTCTCCCCCTCCTCTCTTCCTCCCCCTACTCCCCTCCTCTCTTTTCTCGCCCCTCCCTCTTTCTCCCCTCCTCTCTTCGTCCCCCTCCCCCTCCTCTCTCCTCCACGCCTCTCTTCTCCCACCCTCTCTTCTTCTTCTCTTTCCCCCCTCAGCGCTCTCGTTCTCCCCTCCCTCCTCCTCTCTTCTCCCCCTCCTCTCTCCTCCCCCTCCTCTCTTTCTCCCCCCTCCTCTCTTCTCCCCCCTCCTCTCTTCTCCCCCCTCCTCTCTTCTCCCCCTACCTCTCTCATTCCCTCCCCCAGTGCTGAACCTGACCCAGCTCCTCAGCTACTATGGCCTGAGTTCTGAGTCTCTCATCTCGCCGGCTCAGTTCACCTACCTGTGCCCGGCGCTGCTCTACCAGATCGACAGCCGGGTGTGCATCCGCCACTACCACCAGGTGGAGGTGGAGCAGGCTGCACTGGAGCCCCCCCAGCACCGGTAACTACAGACAATCTGTCGCCACTAGCAACACTCTGTCTGTACAGTGGACCCACCCCATGTTGACTAAACCCAACTGCATCCTAAGCTAAGTCCAAACATACCTGGAGGCAAGTGGGCCCCTGAAGGCCCAGTGACAGCAGAAACAGACTGCAGTATTTACTACTTGAACAGTAGAAGGAGCACGACTGAGAACCTCTCGGACAGGACCAAACACCCTGGAGTCGTCAGGCACCATAAGAAAACTGCTCTGTCAACATTTTGGAAGTGTCTAATCTACTTCTGATGGGAATCCTTTAGTTGCACATCATCATCATCATCATCTTTATTGGCAGACTCATGGTCCATATACAACACACACAATAAATATAGACATAACACAAGAATATAAAAAAAAAGGAGACATCACAACAGAGATTTGTACCAGAGCTTCCATAAGGAAGACTGGTATCGCACACAACTACATGCAGGATTCACCAGCATCTGCACAAGACTGTTCTTGCAATCGTTTAGGCGGAGAATAAATCTGTACATTATGTGTCTCAAGAGAGCTTCAAAGGTGTAAACATTAATACTGCAGAACAATTGACTGGCACTAGTAGATCTGGGCTTTTTCAACAGGATCCTCATAGCATCGTTATAGGCCACTCGAAGTTTCTGTAAACTTGCTCTCTTGTACTTACACCACAATGAAGCGGTATACAAGGGAGTACAATAGGTTTTAAACAGTTTGATTTTAACAACATCAGAGCACATATGAAATTTTCTAGCCAGAGTATTTGCTTGGGCATAAAGCATGCGACGCTGGCGATAGATATCATCATCATCCCTCAGCTGATCTGTGATAAAATGCCCCAGATATTTGGTTTTACAACTTGCATTTAACTTCTGGCCAGACAAATAAAAATCAGGAAAGCACAAATGTTTATCCTCTGTAGTACGACATATTAAAACAGCACTCTTTTTTGGGTTAAAATTTACATCGTATTGTAAACCATAATCAGAGCATACATTTAGCAGTTGTTAAAATCCAGCACTGCTGGGAGACAATATAGCTAAATCATCAGCATACATAAAATGATTAATCAGCATTTTGCCAACAACACACCCAGTTGTCCTCATGTTCAGTTGAACAGACAACTCATCCATATAGAGATTAAACAGAGCAGGTGACAAAAGCCCACCCTGTCGCACTCCATTACTCACTCCAAAAGAGGCTGAGGTTGCATTTCCCCACTGCACCTGCATCCTCTGATTGGAGTACCAATATACCAGAAGTCGTACAATAGTTCCCGGGGCACCTCTTTGACTCAACTTATTAAAAAGCTTAAAATGGTTCACTCTGTCAAATGCTTTGGATGCATCAAGAAAGCCAATTAGTATTGAGGAGTTTTTTCCTAAATACATCTGTGCAGTCTCCTTCAGGCCATAGATACAAACATCAGTTCCTAATTTAGATTTAAAGCCGAATTGGTTTTCAGTTGTGCAAAGAAAGGGACCTAGGCGATCAAGTAGAACCCTCTCCAAGACTTTAGACACTACACTAGCCAAGGCAATAGGCCTATAGTTGTCCCGGCTCCCAATTCCACCTGCTTTGTCTTTTATGACGGGCACCAGGGTAACAGATAGGAGAGAGTCTGGTAAAAAACCATGTGCCATGAACCCTGAGAAACACATGGCAAGTAGTACTGCTGTTTTCGGACTCGCATACTTGAGATGTTCAGCTGAGATACGGTCAGAGCCAGTAGACTTATTGTCAGCCAGGTGGGCTATGGCTTGATGAATATCAATAGGGGTGATCATGACATTATTGCCAGCACTCTCCACTTTAAATGGATCACTTTTAACACTGTTAAAAAGGTCAGAGTAATGTTGGCCCCACAGCTCTGCTATGTTATCCATCCCAGACACTCCGTCCACAACACTGGGCACGATGGTATTGACTCTGTTTAGAGCTCGTACTTCCTTCCAAAAGTCCATAACATTATTAGAAGACAGATGTTCAGCCATCGAGTCAGCCCTCATATTGTGTTCACCTTTAACAACGTAGCGAATGGCATATTTGTACCTTGCATTTGTGAGCTTCTTGTAGTCAAGGACTGACCCAGCTCTGGGCCTACCTGCTTGCACCCATGCTTTATAGGCTTGTTTGGCCTCAGCATGATGTGCTGCTACATGCCTGTTCCAGCCAGGCTTGATGTTTTTAGACCTCATACATGTAAGGATGCACAGTAGGATGTTTTGATGAAATGTGAATGTCTTTTTTGGAACTGACGTCACATTCATGTTCTAGTTTACACTCATGCTAACAGAGCAGTACAGGGGGTTGGAGAGGAGACCCCCTCGTCCTGTTCTCCTACAGAAGCACTGAAGGGTTACAGCTTTTGGCTCATTGATAGGCTTATTTGGGTAAATTGTGTGGACCTTTATAAGACTGTCCTCTGAAAGAACCACTTGTTACGAGACAGGTTAGAGGTTGTTTTTAACGACGTGTGGTATGTCAACAGTCCAGATCTCCTACAATAATGAGTTTAACAGAGTTGCTCATTAACATGTTTCCCCTGGACCAGCCAGGGGGGCCAGCCAGGGCCCTGCCAGCCTGCTGCACAGCCTGGCTTAACAGACCTGCTCCCTAAGCTAACAGCTAAATGTGTGTGTAATTAGCGCTTTAGCACCCAGCTTGGCCTCCTTCAGTCAGGTTTCTTTCAGGTCAGACACCAGCCTCCTGTGTTTCAGGACAGACACCAGCCTCCTGTGTTTCAGGACAGACACCAGCCTCCTGTGTTTCAGGACAGACACCAGCCTTCTGTGTTTCAGGACAGACACCAGCCTCCTGTGTTTCAGGACAGACACCAGCCTCCTGTGTTTCAGGACAGACACCAGCCTCCTGTGTTTCAGGACAGACACCAGCCTCCTGTGTTTTGAAAGGGCTGTTTGTGTAGAGAGGGTTCCGTGTTTGGGGGAGAGTTTTCCAACAGCGTTTGGAAATCGTCCAGCTGCTTAATGTGTCAGGATCTGCTCCCCTGGAAGCAATGTTAACCTGCTGGATACTTGCTCTTCATGAGGGAGACCACCCGAGACAAGTTAGTTGATTACAAGTGTCTTAGTTACTGCAGTGGGATTTATCTGCAAGTTGGATAGAATCAATTAGAAGTCCCAAACCTTTCTCATTCAGTCAGCCAGTTTTCTAACCTGTACTCTGGTACAATGTTTTCTTCACTGTTGGTATTGACTTACTGTGACCGTAAAGATTGAAGTTTCAACCCCCACTGACCCTTTTGAATAGGAGCGTACGCCGCGTACACACGAATGCTGAGAGGGGAGGATGTGTCCGTGTTCTGGCCTCACTGTAGGACAGGTCTGCTCATGGCCTCGCTGTAGGACAGGTCTGCTCATGGCCTCGCTGTAGGACCGTAGGCCTCACCATGAGGTCGTCTCATGGCTTATAGGCATTTAGAACCCAGACGAGCTATGTCCAGCGCTACTATTTGTCATGCCATTCCAGCCTAGGCAAAGCAATCTCCTTCAGGACTGTAATCTAACGCTAGTTTCAGAGAAGCTAACGTACCTCAGAGCCCCGTGAGTCAGGGGTCTGTAAGATGAAGAGCAGAGAAGCTCAGAGCTGGCACACCGGCGGCACTAGAGGACACACTTGTGTGACATTGAATTTCACACAACATTAAACAGCTGTCCTCTCTCGGGCACTAGTGCAGAAAACATTTCTTCTGTAGTTTACCACCTCCAGACACCGTTGAGCTGATGCTTGTGTGATGAGGCTTGGAGGTTGATGTGTCGAGCAGTTGCTGTAAGGAGGAGGAGGAGCACTTGAGGATGAACATGGCTGATGGTGAACTAAACAGCCTTGCAGTGAGCATCTCACCGTCTTCTGCTGGAGTCAGGATATTACAGTCTTGTCTGTCAGTTTCAGATCACAATCTCAATTATTTTGGTTGAGGATGCAGTGCTCCAAAGCTGATGTCATAAACCAAGCCTCATCTGGTGGTTTGACGCCTTTCAGGATACCGTGTATTTCAGTCTGCTGATGTGGGGGTGAAATAAATCTGTCTCACTACAGCCCAACTTCTTCTAGTCAATCTAGTCAGACCAAAGTTGCCATCAATCTGTTTACCAGTGATATTCAGCTGCCACAGGAGACGGGTTCAGAAACCACAGTTTTAAATTCACTGCGGAATAGTGTGGTGAATAAGCATGTGAGATGTACTGAGCATGTGTGAGATGTGCTGTGCTGAGCATGTCCAGTACTGAGCAGGGTCTCGTCTCTCCTCAGTGTGGATCTGGGTGTGGGGCTTCGTGTCCATCTCCATCATCAGCCTGCTGTCCCTGCTGGGGGTCGTGCTGGTGCCCATCCTCAACCAGGGCTGCTTCAAGTTCCTGCTCACCTTCCTGGTGGCCCTGGCCGTGGGGACGCTGAGCGGAGACGCCCTGCTGCATCTGCTGCCCCACGTAAGGACAGCACACACTCTCACAACAGCTCGCACAATCTGTTGTTGTTCAGACTGAATGCCTGCATGTGTGTGCATGACCGCTGGTCAGCTATAGAGCAGAGAGGCGTGCACGCGGTGATCTGTCTGATGGTCCACCCCCCTCCACCCCCCTCCTCCCCCCTCCTCCCCCCTCCTCCAGTCGCAGGGCCAGCACGACCACGCCCACCCCGGGGAGCAGAGCCAGGCGGAGGAGCAGGACCTGCTGACTGCCTTCGACGGCGTGTGGAAAGGTCTGACGGCTCTGGGCGGGATCTACCTGCTCTTTATCATCGAACACTGCCTGGGCATGTTCCAGCACTACCGCGACCAGGGGGTAAGACCTTGTCTAGATACAGCTAACCCTAACCCTGGTCCAGGGGCAAGACTTAGCCTAGATACAGCAAACCCTGTATAGTCAGCCTCCAGGACAGTTAGAGGCTGTGCTGTATAGTCAGCCTCCATGTGTTTCCAGGGCAGCTTGTGTGGGGGGAAGAAGAAAGGCGAGGAAGCGAAGATCGGCAGGAAACTGTCAGATCACAAGCTGAACCGACGCTCCGACGCAGAGTGGCTCCACCTTAAGCCCCTGACCGAGGGTAAGAGGGGGTAAACCTTAACACAACCTGCTGTGAGGGAGTAGAGGGGGTAAACCTTAACACAACCTGCTGTGAGGGAGCAGAGGGGGTAAACCTTAACACAACCTGCTGTGAGGGAGCAGAGGGGGTAAACCTTAACACAACCTGCTGTGAGGGAGCTAGGCTTCACCTCTCACTACTCACATGAATCCTCTCCCTCCAGTCCCCGACCCTGTGGTCCTGTCCTGTGACAACGGCCACAGCGACAGCCAGCTCTCTGAGCTGCAGCCGCTTGACTCGTCCAGTAACAAGCTGCCACCAGCTGACGCCCCACACCAGCAGGCCGACTCCCCCGCCCCAGAGAACGGCCGGCACGCCAAGAAACACGGCCACTCTCACGGTCACTCTCACGGCCACGCACATGGGGGAAACTGCCACTCGGACCAGGAGATGAAGGATGCAGGAATTGCCAGCATCGCCTGGATGGTCATCATGGGGGACGGCATGCACAACTTCAGTGACGGCCTGGCCATAGGTGACTAGCCTGCACAGGGCTCCGGAGTTCACTAGCTTGTCTGAACATGCCACAAGCTTTGTTACAGGGCGTTCCTTCATTTCCTGTAAAACAGAACAACAGTTCAGAGTCCATCGTTTTAGCTGGGGGCATCAAAACACAGATCTGTCTTGGTGAACTGTTGATGTGTTTTGTAGGAGCGGCATTCAGCGCTAACATCACGGGAGGCATCAGCACGTCGGTGGCTGTGTTCTGTCACGAGCTGCCTCATGAGCTGGGTAAGTCTACATCACTGGATAGTTAGAGGCACGGTAAGAATCAGAATCAAGTTTATTTGCCAAGTTTACACAAATGGAATTTGCTTTGGTGGGTAGGTGCATACAATAAACGTAAGAGTATTAAAAGTGGCTGCAGTCTTTAATATAATATGTAGAAAATGCTAATAATTCCAAACAATACTGTACATTTTTTTTTACCTCACTGGACAGTTAGAGGCAGGGTGCGTCTACCTCACTGGACAGTTAGAGGCAGGGTGCGTCTACCTCACTGGACAGTTAGAGGCAGGGTGCGTCTGTCTCACTGGACAGTTGGAGGCAGGGTGTGTCTGTCTCACTGGACAGTTGGAGGCAGGGTGCGTCTGTCTCACTGGACAGTTAGAGGCAGGGTGCGTCTGTCTCACTGGACAGTTGGAGGCAGGGTGTGTCTACCTCACTGGACAGTTAGAGGCAGGGTGCGTCTACCTCACTGGACAGTTAGAGGCAGGGTGCGTCTGTCTCACTGGACAGTTGGAGGCAGGGTGTGTCTGTCTCACTGGACAGTTGGAGGCAGGGTGTGTCTACCTCACTGGACAGTTGGAGGCAGGGTGCGTCTGTCTCACTGGACAGTTAGAGGCAGGGTGCGTCTACCTCACTGGACAGTTAGAGGCAGGGTGCGTCTACCTCACTGGACAGTTAGAGGCAGGGTGCGTCTACCTCACTGAACAGTTAGAGGCAGGGTGCGTCTGTCTCACTGGACAGTTAGAGGCAGGGTGCGTCTGTCTCACTGGACAGTTAGAGGCAGGGTGCGTCTGTCTCACTGGACAGTTGGAGGCAGGGTGTGTCTACCTCACTGGACAGTTGGAGGCAGGGTGCGTCTACCTCACTGGACAGTTAGAGGCAGGGTGTGTCTACCTCACTGGACAGTTAGAGGCAGGGTGCGTCTACCTCACTGGACAGTTAGAGGCAGGGCGTGTCTGTCTCACTGGACAGTTGGAGGCAGGGTGTGTCTGTCTCACTGGACAGTTGGAGGCAGGGTGCGTCTACCTCACTGGACAGTTAGAGGCAGGGCGTGTCTGTCTCACTGGACAGTTAGAGGCAGGGTGCGTCTGTCTCACTGGACAGTTAGAGGCAGGGTGCGTCTACCTCACTGGACAGTTAGAGGCAGGGTGCGTCTGTCTCACTGGACAGTTAGAGGCAGGGTGCGTCTGTCTCACTGGACAGTTAGAGGCAGGGTGCGTCTGTCTCACTGGACAGTTGGAGGCAGGGTGTGTCTACCTCACTGGACAGTTGGAGGCAGGGTGCGTCTGTCTCACTGGACAGTTAGAGGCAGGGTGCTTCTACCTCACTGGACAGTTAGAGGCAGGGTGCGTCTACCTCACTGGACAGTTAGAGGCAGGGTGCTTCTACCTCACTGGACAGTTAGAGGCAGGGCGTGTCTACCTCACTGGACAGTTAACACCAAATCCACAACACTGCACACAGAGCTCCTTTTTTTTACGAACAGTAGTAAATGCACAAATTCATCTGACCAGATCCACACTTCAATGCTGTGAGAACACCCAGTGCTGTTGAATGTGAACAGTGTTGGATGTGGCACTAAAGGCCACCTTGTTTCCATTAGATGTACGTTCTGTACGCTGAATCATAGATCCATTCAGTTCACAATGCCTCCACCCACTCTCCCCGCCCCCTCCCCTCTTCCCCCGCCCCCTCCCCTCCTCCCCCATGGAGCAAGTGACAAATGAAGGCAGTGATGTGACCAGCACCACTGTGCCTCTCATCCCTCATGTCAGACAGCACCTCCCCCCTCCTGTCCCCCCCTCCTGTCCCCCCTCCTGTCCCCCCACCTGCAGCTGTGAGGCTGAGGCCAGAGAGATGACGCTGACGGCTCTTTAACACCCCGTCGTGCAGCTAATTGGCAGTGATGGGTGTGTTAATTGCAGCGGTGACTTGGTGGCGAGGCGCGTGACAGAGTGGAAGTGAGAGAGTGCAGCGTGTCTGAGAGCATCAGGCCGTGTGCTCCCTCATCACATTCCCCTCTTCCTCTTCTCCCTCATCACATCCCCCTCTTCCTCTTCTCCCTCATCACATTCCCCCTCTTCCTCTTCTCCCTCATCACATCCCCCTCTTCCTCTTCTCCCTCATCACATCCCCCTCTTCCTCTTCTCCCTCATCACATCCCCCTCTTCCTCTTCTCCCTCATCACATCCCCCTCTTCCTCTTCTCCTGGATTTGATTGATGGATGCTCGTACAGAGTCATATTTTATGGTCATATTTTCAGTGTGGCAATTAACGAAGAAAAGAGGACATTCATTCTGGAGGAAATGGAAGCCACCTCTATTCTTCTGTTCATTTCACTTTGAATCAATGATGTTTTCGGTGAGATTTGGGCCTTTTCCCACAGCTGTGCTGGCAGTGAGGAGGCAGCACTGTGTGTGCGCGTGTGTGTGTGCGCGTGTGTGTGCGCGTGTGTGTGCGCGTGTGCGTGTGTGCGTACCTACCTGTGTGAGAGAGAAAGGAAAGTGTTCAAGTTTTAATTGGAGAAGTGTATGAAAACTTTATGTACAGTACTGTGAAAGGTCTTGACAATTAACTTCAAGCATTTTATTTCACCTTTATTTAATTTATAATTAAATGAAAAGACAAAAAAGTTAAGTGGCACTGCCGCACAAATACAGAAGATAAAAAATAATAGGAGACAATATTCATGTGGTTGTGTATGTCAACATATTTATGTCTGAGCATGTGTGCCCCTAGGTGACTTTGCTGTGCTGCTGAAGGCAGGCATGTCTGTCAAGCAGGCCATCGTGTACAACCTGCTCTCCGCCCTCATGGCCTACGTGGGCATGATCATCGGCACGGCGGTGGGCCAGTACACTCACAACGTCACCAGCTGGATCTTTGCTGTGACCGCCGGAATGTTCCTCTACGTGGCTCTGGTGGACATGGTGAGTTGAGCTGTTGAGCTGGCAGTGGCTCACCTCTAGCAGGAAGCTGGCCCAGACTAAGATTCTTCATTTCAGCTACACACAATACAGATTCAAATTCCTCCACTTAATGTGTTCAGTAACTACTGTGGTGGAATCTCTGAATGAATGTTTTCATGCTTGATTCTAAAATGTCCCTCTCTCTCTCTCTGCAGCTGCCAGAGATGCTCCACGGTGACAGCGAGGAGCACAAGCGCTGCCAGCTGGGACACTTCGTGCTGCAGAACTGTGGCATGCTCACCGGGTTCGGCATCATGCTGCTCATCGCCATCTTCGAAGACCAGATAGTGCTGGATTTCGGCTTCTAGTTTGGGGATGGAGGGTGATGAGATGTGGGGTGGGGGTGTAAAGGTGGGGGGTTGAGGTAATGGAGGAGGAAAGGTATGTACACATGAGGGTACTTGTGCTTCTCAGCCTTAAAGCTTGTTTGTCTACGTGTTTGTCCTGCATGTGTGGTGGTGAATCTTGTTGCGCTTCTCAGCAGCAGTGGCTGATGCATATCTCATGGATCATAGCAGCAGATGTTTACACTTCACTCCTCTTTCCTCACTGTCTGGTCTGCTCTGTTTTCTACGCCAGAAATCTGTACTGAAGGATTACAATGAGACTACACTCCTTGCAAAAGTACTTCTCCTGCTACACCCTTGTTGTGGAAGCATACTACCTCTGTATCAGTCTAGTCTGCCTATAACAGGCCCTCTAAGACTGTGGTGGTCCCTTGCAGAATTTCATCTTAACAGGCATTTGGACACATTCTAATATGTTGCCATGCTGATTTGGCTCAAAGAAAATAAAACATTCCACTGCCGCCAGCTTACCTGGCTGTCAGCAGGACAGATGAGCTGTCTGATGGAGCCCCTGCCTCACCTGGAGAACCCAGCCAGACTGCAGGCTCTGAGACTCCTGTGGCCCACCCTGTACCCAGCCAGACTGCAGCTCAGAGACTCCTGTGGCCCACCCTGTAACCCAGCCAGACTGCAGGCTCTGAGACTCCTGTGGCCCACCCTGTAACCCAGCCAGACTGCAGGCTCTGAGACTCCTGTGGCCCACCCTGTAACCCAGCCTAGTGTCCCTGTCTACCCTGTAACCCAGCCTAGTGTCCCTGTCTACCCTGTAACCCAGCCTAGTGTCCCTGTCTACCCTGTAACCCAGCCTAGTGTCCCTGTCTACCCTGTAACCCAGCCTAGTGTCCCTGTATACCCTGTAACCCAGCCTAGTGTCCCTGTCAACCCTGTAACCCAGCCTAGTGTCCCTGTATACCCTGTAACCCAGCCTAGTGTCCCTGTCTACCCTGTAACCCAGCCTAGTGTCCCTGTATACCCTGTAACCCAGCCTAGTGTCCCTGTCAACCCTGTAACCCAGCCTAGTGTCCCTGTCTACCCTGTAACCTAGCCTAGTGTCCCTGTATACCTCACAACCCACAGTGGCCATGTGGTGCTTTTGTGATGCAGTCTTAACTTCCTGACATGCAGTGCTTCGTCTGGGCTGAAGCTAGCAGGCACAGGGGCCCCAGGTAGAAGAGCCTGTGAGTCTAAATACACCTTCAGACCCTGAGCGTACACCATCAACAGGGCTGAATAGTTCACCTTTATTTGCAACAATCTTTCCCTATTTATATTGTTTTGTTTAGGCCATTTTCTTGTATGATTAGATCACTTTTGGGTATTGAAGGTACACACCACTTGTTATTGAAGGATAAGTGTCCAGGTTCAGGCCTTAGTCACTGTGTTTGTACAAGATGCTGCCAGTGCTTGATTTCAAGCTTAGTTGTTTGATGA
The DNA here is from genome assembly GCA_903064625.1 of Mallotus villosus. Lineage (NCBI taxonomy): Eukaryota > Metazoa > Chordata > Actinopteri > Osmeriformes > Salangidae > Mallotus > Mallotus villosus. Next base: position 40,801 of record CAEFZP010002837.1, read on the forward strand.
CATCAAGAGTTATCTGATGTTTTGTTGGATTGACAGAACTGTATACCAAAACATCCATCAAAGCCCTTATGCTAGCATAGCCTTGAAACATGTTCACTGCCTGAATGGGAATCAAAATATTGTAGTTTCTATTGAGAATAGTTTTTAAATCAGAGTAGTAAGCGGCCTACAAAAGGCAGGTTTTGTTTTTTGTTTAAACTGCGTTGCTTTGGATTGTCAGTAAAAGTGTTATCATTCTAATTCTGCATCAAATTTGGGTATAAAGGATTATGTAGAAAATGTAGTATTCCGTTTTTCAGAATTCATGGAAATTACAACTGTCAAACCAGGTTAGACTTGTCTGGTATCTGCTCTGATTCTTAAATATATTCTCCCAATTAGCATACTTTGCACTTTTAATTGATTGTCAAATATCAAAGCACAGAACAAGCTAATCTTATGTTCCTAATGTCTTTGAATTTGTATTTGATCATTAGTAATTAAAAATAAATTAACGTTTTTTTATTTTTTTTATCCCGCACCTCCGTTGACTTGTCTTCTTCCCCCTGAGTGCTAAATTAGCGCTAGCTGCATTAGCCTTCTGCTGAGTGCTAAATTAGCGCTAGCTGCATTAGCCTTCTGCTGAGTGCTAAATTAGCGCTAGCTGCATTAGCCTTTTGCCGAGTGCTAAATTAGCGCTAGCTGCATTAGCCTTCTGCTGAGTGCTAAATTAGCGCTAGCTGCATTAGCCTTCTGCTGAGTGCTAAATTAGCGCTAGCTGCATTAGCCTTCTGCTGCTGCGCGTTAACTGCCCCCACCTGCTGGAGCACATTTTAATGTGCAACTATCCTGTCACCGTGTGACATCCATCGTCTTGTCTTATTGGGTGTGAATCATCGTCAATCACATTACACTAATGTATTTGATTGGATTGAATCATGCATGAGTGGTACAGAACAGACCAATGTCTTATAGGTGGAGTAGTTTTCATTTTTGTATAGTCAAATTCTAATAGGTTGTCGCTGAAAAACCCGTTGTTACATTTTTCTTTTAAACAGATGAAATGAGGATGAGGGATTGTTTGGGGTGTATAGTAACTGTCCAGTAGTCCTGTCGGCTTGTTGTCATGGTAATACGTGGATTTTCTAAGATATCAGTTGCTAATGGATGTCCTGGAGTAATTTGTTTTGGAAGGTTCATATAAATACTTTTAAAAGTAAAATAAGGACCATGTTTTTAGCTCGACTTTGCCAGGTTCAGTGATGCCTTAATTGCCATAATGTGGTTTGACTTGCCATTCTGAAACCATGAGTGTTTTAGTTTTAACATTTGAAGGTATTGTAGCCCAGAAGAGTCTCTCATCTCTCAAACAGTCTGCTGTCATTGTCTTCTAAAATTATGAAGGTACATTGTTTAAATTTGGTTCATTTTATTTTTGTTTATTAACTTGGATATTTAAAAGTGTTCATTGCATTTATCATCCACGCTGATTGTCTGTGTTATTCCCATTAAGAGAAAATAAAGTTGATTTAGAGCCTGTTTGTGATCATTTTGTAACGCTTATTTACTTGTGTTTGTGACGACATCACCCGGGTGGTTTAGCTTGGAATCTAGGATTGTACATCACACGTTTCATTAACACAATTCACAATTCATGTGAGCTAAAGCAGGGTGTTTATTGTGTGTAAGGAAGACATCAGGAGTTGAGCTGGCACATCAGGAGTTGAGCTGGCACAGCAGTGCTGCCCCCCGCCTGACCCAGTGCTCAGCCGGCACGTCGGTGTTGAGCGTCATGGCGATGACGTAGTTGGTGGAGTGTCCCGTGGTGGAGAGCGTGCCACGGCGCTCGCTGGTCTTGTAGACGGGACACAGGAAGTTGCTCCTCTGGGGGACGTCCTGGCGCCTGAGGGGCTGCAGCCACATCTAGGGGGGAGACATGGGTGACAAGGCTGCCTGGTGTACTGGGGGAGACATGGGTGACAAGGCTGCCTGGTGTACTGGGACGGGAGCAATAGAACACATGTACAGAAGAGTGACAAAGAGGGGTGAAGTAGGGAGAAGAAAGCTGAATATTTAACCACTGGGTAATCAGTTGCCCAAATGTTCCAGTCACTAGTTCAATATTTGTGGGGACATAAACTTTGATACAACAAAAAGTATCTAAAGGCCATTAGCACCCTAACCCATTTGCAGCATTGGTAAAACAAAAGGGATAAACTGGGCCACTTCTCACAAAACTAGTTTGTGGAGTTTCAGCCAAAGAAAAATGCTCCAGTTCAATAAGACGGTCCAATGAGATTAGTGTTTCAAAGCCACAGCCCTGCTGACTAAATTGTGATTTTGCCCAACAAATTATAAACACATTTTTTATTAAGTTCTGCTCTTGTCAAAAACTGATTTTGCTAATAAGTTCCCCTGAAATGTCTGAATATTAAAAAGCCGGTCTAGTGCATTATTCATAACCCCAACATGCATTGTGAGGGCAATCACAAAAAATATATTGAGGAAACTTACAAAGCAATCCGTTCTGTTTTGTTTCAGAGCTTCTGCACTTCTGCCACTAGCAATCTATTTTAATCTTTTACTTAATACAGTATTCAAACACCATATCGAGTCATAATTAAAACAATCCCTAAAAAGCGAATAAGAAGCGGGAGAAAGAAAGACAGGAGAAGGGGGAACTTAGTTTCAGGGTGTGATGAGTTTGTTGAAATTGCTCAGAGAGCCTTTGAACACAGCACCGTGAACATTCTTCTGGGCTGAACAAGACCCACTTTATTATTCCACAGTTTAAGGCAGCTCCTCTCCCTGGAGCCCTGGGTATTGTGCTCTGATAAAAGGAGGTGCCTTGTAGTTAACACGCAGCAGAATATATATAAGATCATCTGTTTCCATACACCCGAGTCTGCAGATACATATGTCCCTGGTCTCTCCTGGTGGAAATACAGAATCTTTCTGGTATCAGTACTTTACTTCTGGAAATTTCAGCCAAAAACGTCATACTACCCCTTTGGTATTTCTTTCGCCAAAAATTATTCATACTCCCCAGTTGGTATTTTTTGGGCAAAATGAATATTAAAGTTGTTTAAAATTATTTTTAAAAACATTTTTGTTTCAAGGTTTTTTTAATGTCATATCTTAAGTTTGTATTTTTATACATTTTATTTATCAGAAACAGCATTATCATATTTTTTGTGAGGAAATAATAAAAGGAGTCAGATGGCTGAGCAGTTAGGGAATCGGGCTATTAATCAGAAGGTTGCTGGTTCGATTCCCGGCCGTGTGAAATGGCGTTGTGTCCTGGGGCACTCAACCCTACTTGCCTCTGGGAATGTCCCTGTACTCGCTCTGGATAAGAACTTCTGCTAAAAGTGACTAACTACTTACTAACCGAGAGTGAGGTCATGCCGGGAAATATCAAACGAGACTTGAACCTCGCTATCGCTCGGTCGATACGGCAAAGTCGAGGTTTGATATTTCCCGGCATGACCGAACGGTCGAGGTTAGTAAGTTGTTTATTATATGGCATTTTTAGCTCTTTTCATTTTGTAAATTGTAGGCTAATTGTAGCTAGCTAGGCTAGCTCTCAAGTCTTCTCACGGTGTGTTTCAGGTGTTGTCTAGCAACCAATTACTTTTGATAGAAAGCGGACAGTACGGTTCTGCTAAAATGGCTTTAATTCCAAAACAAATCACGATTATTTTAGAAAGTTAACAATTTCTTCGTCGCTGTTGATGTCTTCAGTATCGTCTGGACTCAGTTGACTTCGATATCGCTAATTTTGAAGATGACGTCAGAGGAGGGCAATAACAATACTTATTGGACCGCTGGTCAATACGGGTTTGGCATGACTACCCATTAGCCAATCAGAAGGCTCGTACTGTCGTTGCCATATAATAATAAATGTAAACGACTGGATTTTTTCGCAATTTTTTTATATCGGCCGATCGGATTTTTAAATCACCAAATATTTGTATCGGCTTTAAAAATCCTTTATCGGTCGGGCTCTAATTATGACAAATGGCTTGAAAATGTATATTCACAAAATTAGGGTTAAAGTAGGTGGGTAATAGAATTCCTCTGGTCATTCATATTATCACGGGACTTCATTTTAGAATCCATGGGCTGGATATTATTTATCTCAGACAGTGTGTTCATTCCCCAGAAGGTGTGTGTGTGTGATGAGTGTAACGTACCACAGGCATGGCATCATGCAGCACTTTGGGGTGAGACTCAGCGAGGAGCTGGCTGCTCCTGTCCCAGCGGGCTCCGTCCAGGTACAGACCTCGGATGTACACCCCTGAGACCACAAGAGGAACACAAGCACAGACCCTGAGACCACAAGAGGAACACAAGCACAGACAACACATTTACTCTTCAGAGCTGAAATAGTTGCATGAAGAAAAGTGTCAAACCATCTTTGTTTCTGACCTATGTTGTCATGGGCACACACACACACACACACACGCAGGGTTGTCAGTGGCAGGCAATAGTGGAGGACGTAGGAGTGTGTCCCTCCTGGAGTAAGCAGCATCACGGCAGGCTGATGGCAGCAGTGGGGGACTGATGGGAATGTGACTCTAATGTGGATATTAGATTGAGTTTGCTAACGCCTTACTGTGAGCACGGAGAGGGGCTGATGCTGGGAGGGGGGGGCTGATGCTGGGAGGGGGGGAGTGCTGGTAGACTAGATCTACTATCATCCCAGCCAGACTAGATCTACTATCCCAGCCAGACTAGATCTACTATCCCAGCCAGACTAGATCTACTATCCCAGCCAGACTAGATCTACTATCCCAGCCAGACTAGATCTACTATCCCAGCCAGACTAGATCTACTATCCCAGCCAGACTAGATCTACTATCCCAGCCAGACTATATCTACTATCCCAGCCAGACTAGATCTACTATCCCAGCCAGACTAGATCTACTATCCCAGCCAGACTACATTTAGTCATTTAGCAGACGCTCTTATCCAGAGCGACTTACAGTAAGTACAGGGACATTCTCCCCAAGGCAAGTAGGGTGAAGTGCCTTGCCCAAGGACACAACGTCATTCGGCACGGCCGGGAATCGAACCAACAACCTTCTGATTAATAGCCCGACTCCATAACCGCTCAGCCATCTAGTAGACTAGATCTACTATCCCAGCCAGACTAGATCTACTATCCCAGCCAGACTAGATCTACTATCCCAGCCAGACTAGATCTACTATCCCAGCCAGACTAGATCTACTATCTCTCACCATCATCAGGGGGATGGTGGTACTCCTTGTCGTCCAACACCTGGAAGTCGAAACCGAGCAGGTCGATGGGGATGGTGTGTTTGCGAGCATAGTTCTGCTGGCCCCCAGTCAGGAAGGCCTGAGTGAAAGAAGAAACCAGACATCCAGAAGACGGCTGGCGTTCCCTCGTCATACCAGTCCTGAAAGGAAACAAAACATAGAAAAGGTGTTTGTTACCAGAATCTGGTATTGGTTTTGCCATTTAAGGATTTCATGGACACGTGAACATTCCTCTTCGTGGTCCCTGACCCTAACCCTAACCACTGTCTAGTAAGCTGTCAAACAAACCCAAAAGCTCCAGTGCAGAGAGAGTGGACTTGTTAGTAACCAGACTAAGTCTACACTATTATTACACCACTATACACTAACCCTAACCCCCAAATCCCACCAAAATGGTTGGATTTTATAGACATCAGCCTCTCACGCCACATCGGCCTCTCATGCCAACAACCTTGGATGTATCTGCAGTGGTCATGTCAGTGAGGAGTGGCAGAGCATTTTTGCGTAAAATAAAAAAATCACTGTTTGGGGACTTTAAATGATGTAACACAGAAAGCTGTGTCAGGCCCATCGTTCCCCTGCCAGTGAACCAGAGGTGCAGCAGAGCACTAGATAATGTGAGACAGCAATGTTAGTGTGGGAAGCAGCAATAGAAAGGCATTGTTTAGTGCCCGTGGTGTGTGAGGGTGTAACGCCCCATCAGCCGTGTGTGTTTGGGACACTATGAAGATGCAGCCCGCCCTCAGCTCTCACCAGAGCACTGACAGCTAACTGCTTCAACCTTCTTCACCAATTTCACTAAGTGTGTGTGGTGAGTGAGTGTGTGTGTGAGAGAGAGAAGAGAAAGAGAGCGAGAGAGAGACAGAGACAGAGACAGAGAGACAGAAAGCCTGGTACAGCGTGTGCCTGCTAGTCCGACTGTACCAGCCAACATCCAGAGTGTGTCTGCGTGCCAGACACTGCGGTCAGATGACCGGCTCATGATGTATCTCATGATGCTTCTCCCCTAGCCAGACAGGGTCTACCTGCAGGGTTTCATGTACAGTTGATCCTGTTGTGTAATAAGAACCAGACCGATCAGTCCTCATCTCCACTTGAGTGAACAGTGAAGTCCTGGTGAGCACCAGGACACACACACACACACACACACACACACACACACACACACACACACACACACACACACACACACACACACACACACACACACCATCCAAGCAGCAGAGAGAGCAGAGAGAAGGAGCTAGTCATTAGCGGAACTAGCAGACTGCAAACTCATACGAGGGGTCATTTGAGAAGATGGGGAAAGTACCCGATTTGCTCAATGCGTCTCTTTCAGAGTCCGCTAATGGTGGATATCGAAGAGAGCTCGTTCACATTTCTTTGGCTGTCTACACGAGGGGATTGGTTTTAATGAAAAAGTGTTGAAATACTCCTGTGCAGGCCTGTCTGAAACTGTAGCTTGGTTCCACCAGTGTAACTCAGCCCTAGTAACACTTGCATTTTTGTGCAATGTTAAGAAGTGTAATGTTAAACAATATGTAAATAAATGTCCTGTAGAATCAATTTCTATTCATGCTACAAGTTGGCCTACCACATACATACCATATCTTTAGTATATACCTTTGAAGGTGTGTGTGTATGCTATGGGCTTGGACAGACATACCTGGAGGAATTTAAGCCTGTCTAAGAAGTCGTTAACGTAGCTGCCCAGTGGTTTCAGGCTAGGATACGACCTCTTCATCCACATCCCAGGTATACGGCCCTTCAGAATGCTGTTTACCACCTCCTCTAGATCTGCAGACATCACCACCAGGCCCTACACACACACACATGGAAAGACAAAGTCAGGAATACAATACTCATCTGCTACATTTATTCATCCTAAATGTCTTCATGGAGGGGGCTTTACTGTGAGCTCTACTGGGGGAACTGAAGGGGGCTCTGCTGGGGGAGCTGAAGAGGGCTCTGCTGGGGGAGCTGAAGGGGGAGCTGAAGGGGGCTCTGCTGGGGGAGCTGAAGGGGGCTCTGCTGGGGGAGCTGAAGAGGGAGCTGAAGGGGGCTCTGCTGGGGGAGCTGAAGGGGGAGCTGAAGGGGGAGCTGAAGGGGGCTCTGCTGGGGGAGCAGAAGGGGGAGCTGAAGGGGGCTCTGCTGGGGGAGCTGAAGGGGGCTCTGCTGGGGGAGCTGAAGGGGGAGCTGAAGGGGGAGCTGAAGGGGGCTCTGCTGGGGGAGCTGAAGGGGGCTCTGCTGGGGGAGCTGAAGGGGGCTCTGCTGGGGGAGCTGAAGGGGGCTCTGCTGGGGGAGCTGAAGGGGGAGCTGAAGGGGGAGCTGAAGGGGGCTCTGCTGGGGGAGCTGAAGGGGGCTCTGCTGGGGGAGCTGAAGAGGGAGCTGAAGGGGGAGCTGAAGAGGGCTCTGCTGGGGGAGCTGAAGGGGGCTCTGCTGGGGGAGCTGAGGGGGGCTCTGCTGGGGGAGCTGAGGGGGGCTCTGCTGGGGGAGCTGAAGGGGGCACTTAACTGTCTAGCTACCACCAGAACACCAAAGTGTAAAAAGACTCAAAAGTAACAACAAACTAAAGAGTATCTCCAGAGGCCATGGGGCCTGTGTACCTTGATGGCCTTCTGAATGTTGATGCAGGAGTCCCGGATGACTCTCAGCAGGTTGTTGAAGCGGCCCATCTCCTGCACCAGCACCGTGTTCATGCTCTGGCTGTAGCTGGTGGGGAACCTCCTCAGGGACGCCTCAATGTCAAAGTCTGGTGGCAGCTTGCTCAGGACATCTGCTGCAACGTCATACACCATGTCGTCTGACGACTTGGCATCGCCCCCGGAGGGAGCGCGACTGGTGGTGTTAGAGGGTAGAGAGAGGGGAGAGAGGAGAGGGTACAGAGAGAGGGTAGAGAGAGGGTAGAGAGAGAGAGGGGAGAGAGAGAGGGTTACAGAGAGAGGGTACAGAGAGAGGGTACAGAGAGAGGGTTAGAGAGAGGGTAGAGAGAGGGTAGAGAGAGAGGGTAGAGAGAGAGAGTAGAGAGAGAGAGTAGAGAGAGAGGTAGAGAGAGGGTAGAGAGAGGGTAGAGAGAGAGGGTAGAGAGAGAGGGTCAGAGAGAGGGTACAGAGAGAGGGTAGAGAGAGGGTAGAGAGAGAGGGTAGAGAGAGAGAGGGTAGAGAGAGAGGGTAGAGAGAGAGGTAGAGAGAGAGGGTAGAGAGAGAGGGTAGAGAGAGAGGGTAGAGAGAGAGGGTAGAGAGAGGGGTAGAGAGAGGGTAGAGAGAGAGGGTAGAGAGGAGAGGGTAGAGAGAGGGGTAAGAGAGAGGGTACGAGAGAGGGTAGAGAGAGAGGGTAGAGAGAGGGTAGAGAGAGGGTACAGAGAGAGGTAGAGAGAGGGTACAGAGAGAGGGTAGAGAGAGAGAGTAGAGAGAGGGTAGAGAGAGGGTAGAGAGAGGGTAGAGAGAGGGTAGAGAGAGAGAGAGGTAGAGAGAGGGTAGGTAGAGAGAGGTAGAGAGAGGGTAGAGAGAGAGGGTAGAGAGAGGGTAGAGAGAGGGTAGAGAGAGGGTAAGAGAGAGGGTAGAGAGAGAGGGTAGAGAGAGAGGGTAGAGAGAGAGGGTTAGAGAGAGAGGGTAGAGAGAGAGGGGTTAGAGAGAGGGTAGAGAGAGAGGGTAGAGAGAGAGGGTAGAGAGAGGGTAGAGAGAGAGGGTAGAGAGAGGGTAGAGAGAGAGAGGGTAGAGAGAGGGACAGAGAGAGGGTAGAGAGAGAGGGTAGAGAGAGAGGGTAGAGAGAGAGGTACAGAGAGAGGGTAGAGAGAGAGGGTAGAGAGAGAGGGTAGAGAGAGAGGAGTAGAGAGAGAGGGTAGAGAGAGAGGGTAGAGAGAGGGGTAGAGAGAGAGGGTAGAGAGAGAGGGTAGAGAGAGAGGGTAGAGAGAGAGGTAGAGAGAGGGTAGAGAGAGGGTACAGAGAGAGGGTAAGGAGAGGGTAGAGAGAGGGTAAGAGAGAGGGTAGAGAGAGAGGGTAGAGAGAGAGGGTAGAGAGAGGGTACAGAGAGAGGGTTACAGAGAGAGGGTAGCAGAGAGAGGGTAGAGAGAGCGAGAGAGGTTAGAGAGAGAGGAGGTGAGAGAGAGGGTAGAGAGAGGGTATGAGAGAGAGGGTACGAGAGAGAGGGTAGAGAGAGGGTAGAGAGAGGGGTAGAGAGAGAGAGTACAGAGAGAGGGTAGAGAGAGAGGGTAGAGAGAGAGGGTTAGAGAGAGAGAGTAGAGAGAGAGGGTAGAGAGAGAGGGTAGGAGAGAGAGGGTAGAGAGAGTAGCGAGAGAGGGTAGAGAGAGAGGGTAGAGAGAGGGTACAGAGAGAGGGTAGAGAGAGAGGGTTAGAGAGAGAGGGTTAGAGAGAGGGTAGAGAGAGAGGGTTAGAGAGAGGGGTTAGAGAGAGAGGGTTAGAGAGAGAGGGTAGAGAGAGGGTTAGAGAGAGAGGGTAGAGAGAGAGGGTAGAGAGAGGGTAGAGAGAGAGGGTAGAGAGAGGGTACAGAGAGAGGGGTAGAGAGAGGGTAGAGAGAGGGTAGAGAGAGGGTAGGAGAGAGAGGGTAGAGAGAGAGGAGTACAGAGAGAGGGTAGAGAGAGAGAGGGTAGAGAGAGAGGGTAGAGAGAGAGAGTACAGAGAGAGGGTTAGAGAGAGAGGGTAGAGAGAGGGTAGAGAGGAGGGTAGAGAGAGGGTAGAGAGAGAGGGTTTAGAGAGAGAGAGTACAGAGAGAGGGTAGAGAGGGTAGAGAGAGAGGTACGAGAGAGGGTAGAGAGAGAGGGTACAGAGAGAGGGTACAGAGAGAGGGTAGAGAGAGGGTAGAGAGAGAGGGTAGCAGAGAGGGGTAGAGAGAGGGGAGAGAGAGAGGGGAGAGAGGAGGGTAGAGAGAGGGTTACAGAGAGGGGTAGAGAGAGGGGTAGAGAGAGAGGGTAGTAGAGAGAGGGTAGAGGAGAGGGGTAGAGAGAGGGTAGAGAGAGGGGTAGAGAGAGGGTAGAGAGAGAGGTAGAGAGAGGGTAGAGAGAGAGGGTAGAGAGAGGGTAGAGAGAGGGTACAGAGAGAGGGTACAGAGAGAGGGTTAGAGAGAGGGTAGAGAGAGGGTACAGAGAGAGGGTAGAGAGAGAGGGTACAGAGAGAGGGTAGAGAGAGGGTACAGAGAGAGGTAGAGAGAGAGAGGGTAGAGAGGAGAGAGAGGGTTAGAGAGAGAGAGTAGAGAGAGAGGGTAGAGAGAGGGTAGAGAGAGAGGGTAGAGAGAGAGGGTAGAGAGAGGGTACAGAGAGAGGGTAGAGAGAGGGTAGAGAGAGGGTAGAGAGAGGGTAGAGAGAGAGGGTAGAGAGAGGGTAGAGAGAGAGGGTGAGAGAGAGAGGGTAGAGAGAGAGGGTAGAGAGAGAGGGTTGAGAGAGAGGGGTAGAGAGAGAGGGTACGAGAGAGGGTAGAGGGTAGAGAGAGGGTAGAGAGAGAGGGTAGAGAGAGAGGGTACGAGAGAGGGTACAGAGAGAGGGTACAGAGAGAGGGTAGAGAGAGAGGGTAGAGAGAGAGAGTAGAGAGAGGGTAGAGAGAGAGGGTAGAGAGAGAGAGTACAGAGAGAGGGTTAGAGAGAGGGTAGAGAGTAGAGAGAGGGTAGAGAGAGGGTAGAGAGAGGGTCAGAGAGAGGGTAGAGAGAGAGAGAGGGTACAGAGAGAGGGTACAGAGAGAGGGTTAGAGAGAGAGGGTAGAGAGAGGGTAGAGAGAGGGGTAGAGAGAGAGGGTAGAGAGAGAGGGTAGAGAGAGGGTAGAGAGAGGGTCTAGAGACGAGGGGTAGAGAGAGGGTAGAGACGAGAGGGTAGAGAGAGGGTACAGAGAGAGGGTACAGAGAGAGGGTAGAGAGAGAGGGTAGAGAGAGAGGGTAGAGAGAGAGGGTAGAGAGAGGGTCGAGAGAGGGATAGAGAGAGGGTAGAGAGAGAGGGTAGAGAGAGGGTACAGAGAGGGTAGAGAGAGAGGGTAGAGAGAGAGGGTACAGAGAGAGGGTACAGAGAGAGGGTAGAGAGAGAGGGTAGAGAGAGGGTACAGAGAGGGTAGAGAGAGAGGGTAGAGAGAGAGGGTAGAGAGAGGGTACAGAGAGAGGGTACAGAGAGAGGGTACAGAGAGAGGGTACAGAGAGAGGGTACAGAGAGAGGGTAGAGAGAGAGGTAGAGAGAGGGTAGAGAGAGAGGGTAGAGAGAGGGTACAGAGAGGGTACATAAAGATACAATCCTCATTAATTTCAAATGAAGTGTCCGACTTTAGATTCTGTCTCTATTACCCAAGATCAACTCTGTGTAATCTTTTTGACAAACTAAGACTTGAGCCACGTTTGAAGCTACAACTCATCTGTCCTCGTCAATAATCTCCTACCTACTGGTGCCTTTACCTGCTGCTACTGACCTGCTGCTACTGACCTGCTGCTACTGACCTGCTGCTACTGACCTGCTGCTACTGACCTGCTGCTACTGACCTGCTGCTGTCTTATCTGCTGCTACTGACCTGCTGCTACTGACCTGCTGCTACTGATTTGCTGCTACTGACCTGCTGCTACTGACCTGCTACTGACCTGCTGCTACTGACCTGCTGCTACTGACCTGCTGCTACTGACCTGCTGCTACTGACCTGCTGCTACTGACCTGCTGCTACTGACCTGCTGCTACTGACCTGCTGTCTTACCTGACCTGCTGCTACTGACCTGCTGCTACTGACCTGCTACTGACCTGCTGCTACTGACTGACCTGCTGCTACTGACCTGCTGCTACTGACCTGCTGCTACTGACCTGCTGTCTTACCTGACCTGCTGTCTTACCTGACCTGCTGCTACTGACCTGCTGCTACTGACCTGCTACTGACCTGCTGCTACTGACCTGCTACTGACCTGCTGCTACTGACCTGCTGCTACTGACCTGCTGCTACTGACCTGCTGCTACTGACCTGCTGTCTTACCTGACCTGCTGTCTTACCTGACCTGCTGCTACTGACCTGCTGCTACTGACCTGCTACTGACCTGCTGCTACTGACCTGCTGCTACTGACCTGCTGCTACTGACCTGCTGCTACTGACCTGCTGCTACTGACCTGCTGCTACTGACCTGCTGCTACTGACCTGCTGCTACTGACCTGCTACTACTGACCTGCTGCTACTGACCTGCTGTCTTACCTGACCTGCTGTCTTACCTGACCTGCTGCTACTGACCTGCTGCTACTGAAAAGCTTTCTGTGATGTACTTACTGTTAACTCTCCCTGCAAACAATAATCAGAAACCAATAATCAGTAAAAGAAGCTACAAAAACAAGGATACTATCAAAATTCCACTTGTAAGGCTTGAGGCAAATAAACAAATATGAACAATTCCCTCGACTCACATCATTCATCCTAATGTACGATTCCTTCATTTGCAATATTTACCTACTCACTGCTCTGTCACAAGCCAGTGGTAATGAATAATCATTGGATAATGGAACAGGGTTACAGTAGGAATGACAAATAGCAGTTTCATTCTGTGTGAAGCTTCTCTCTGTTTATTGGTCATTTAGACTAATGGTCCCGTATTAGCTGCTAATAAAGTTCACAGTTGACTGGAGCCATTTTTAATCTTCATGAGAGTAGCGCTAGGAATCAGCAGCAGGCTTTGCTGAGTCCTAATTGTACGAAGCAATGCCCCGGAGGAATAGTTCACTCTTCTCTCTACATAAAAACTGTCTATCTGTCGTTCTTCATGCCTGAGGGTATTGCTATGTTCCATCCATGAATACATGTTTTATTGTTTACATATGAGTGTTTCAAAAATAAATCCCCCATAAAACCATGCACTTGTGTCTGTAAAACTCTCCCTGCCTTCCCGCTGGCCTCCCCCTGGCCTCCCCTGGCCTCCCCTGGCCTCCCCCTGGCCTCCCCCTGGCCTCCCCTGGCCTCCCCTGGCAGAGGGAGGGTTAGAGCCCCCTCATGCAGCGCTACTCATCAGGAACGAGGGGCTGGAGAGGAGCTAACCTGAGTCCCATGGAGAACGAGGGACTGGAGAGGAGCTAACCTGAGTCCCATGGAGAACGAGGGACTGGAGAGGAGCTAACCTGAGTCCCATGGAGAACGAGGGACTGGAGAGGAGCTAACCTGAGTCCCATGGAGAACGAGGGGCTGGAGAGGAGCTAACCTGAGTCCCATGGAGAACGAGGGGCTGGAGAGGAGCTAACCTGAGTCCCATGGAGAACGAGGGGCTGGAGAGGAGCTAACCTGAGTCCCATGGAGAACGAGGGGCTGGAGAGGAGCTAACCTGAGTCCCATGGAGAACGAGGGGCTGGAGAGGAGCTAACCTGAGTCCCTTGGAGAACGAGGGGCTGGAGAGGAGCTAACCTGAGTCCCATGGAGAACGAGGGGCTGGAGAGGAGCTAACCTGAGTCCCATGGAGAACGAGGGGCTGGAGAGGAGCTAACCTGAGTCCCATGGAGAACGAGGGGCTGGAGAGGAGCTAACCTGAGTCCCATGGAGAACGAGGGGCTGGAGAGGAGCTAACCTGAGTCCCATGGAGAACGAGGGGCTGGAGAGGAGCTAACCTGAGTCCCATGGAGAACGAGGGGCTGGAGAGGAGCTAACCTGAGTCCCATGGACTAAACACTAAACTGAGACCCACTAAACAACTAATGAAACCTTAGAACATCCTTGCCGGAATTAAACACTGGGATACAAGTTGCTAATATAATATGTGTGCACAGCGGAGGTCGTCCCAGTAATACACAGGCTACCTGTGTGAGCAGCATACTGTAGGCTACCTGTGTGAGCAGGATACTGTAGGCTACCTGTGTGAGCAGGATACTGTAGGCTACCTGTGTGAGCAGGATACTGTCGAAGAGGAGCTGCGTCTCTGTTTGGTCCTTGGTGATGTCAGCATTGGCGTTCATACCAAATATCTCCGGAGATGGGTTGAGAGGAAGGGCCTTGGTGTACTCGATGTAGCTGTTATACTGCAACCAAGACACAAAACACCATGATGTGTTATACTGCAACCAAGACACAAAACACCATGATGTATTATACTGCAACCAAGACACAAAACACCATGATGTATTATACTGCAACCAAGACACAAAACACCATGATGTGTTATACTGCAACCAAGACACAAAACACCATGATGCATTATACTGCAACCAAGACACAAAACACCATGATGTGTTATACTGCAACAAAGACACAAAACACCATGATGCATTATACTGCAACCAAGACACAAAACACCATGATGTGTTATACTGCAACCAAGACACAAAACACCATGATGTATTATACTGCAACGAAGACACAAAACACCATGATGTGTTATACTGCAACCAAGACACAAAACACCATGATGTGTTATAGGGCAACCAAGACACAAAACACCATGATGTGTTATACTGCAACCAAGACACAAAACACCATGATGTGTTCTACTGTGTTATATAAACACCATGATGTGTTCTACTGTGTTATATAAACACCATGATGTGTTCTACTGTGTTATATAAACACCATGGGGGGCACATTTTAAAGCAGCACAAAGACGTTTAGTAATAAAGCCCTTTTCTGTGACTGCTGACATTTATAATAATGACTATGTAAATCAAAGCTCATGAATACAACTTGGAAAGGTGGGGAAATGCCAAATAAAATTGTGCATAGATTATACAAGTGCTGGCAAATAAATGAAATGGCAACACTGACAGAGGCCCGCTGTGCCGCGTTATAGGAGTTTCATCCCCTAATGAGTTTTTAAAGATATCTCAGAAAGTGCATCGAATTGAAGTAAAGTCAAACCTATTGACCTCTTTCTACTTTGAAAGGGTTCTGGTTCACTCAAATCAAGTGTTTAAATCCATGTAGTTTGAACCTTCCAGGAAGTATGTGCAGTACTTGGGTAAAATAAGGTCTATACAGTTCTAATTCACATTCCATTAAGCTTGGATCATCTTTAACCATGAGACAAGGCATCATGGATATAAGTGAGGTACATTTGTGCTCATGTAATAATGGGAATCAATGTTACATGTGAACATGCATTCAGGAACATGCGTTCAGGTCTTCATGGCCATCAAGGTTACATGTGAACATGCGTTCAGGAACATGCGTTCAGGTCTTCATGGCCATCAATGTTACATGTGAACATGCGTTCAGGTCTTCATGGCCATCAAGGCAGGTAGGACAGCTTTAATCCTTACACAAAAATGTAAGGAATGTAACATTTATGAAAATCAGAGTTTAAAACAAAGACATGCAACATTTAAAGGCATTCAACCAAAACAACAATCTAATCAAATGTTCTAAACGGAAGACATTATTTATCTGACAGGTCTAAAACACGATGGAAATGTTTAGAGTTGGGCCATTATCTAAAACAGATTGTCCAGTTTGAGATGTGTTCTCTTACATCCCCCTCTGCAGGTGCGTAGTAGAGGCCGCTGGGGTCAAACTTGTAGTCTTGGTCCTGGATGATCTTGGGGGTGTAGAAGATGGACAGGATGGTGCGCAGGGTGCGTCGGTCCCAGTCGTCAGTCACTCGACCTCCGTAGTTACACTCTCCTGTCATGTAGTGGATGGCGTCAAAGGGCACTTCCTGTGTGGAGGGGAGCCATCAGGAAGTAGTGCATTAAGAACAGACTGACATTCACATCAGAGAAACAACCATTTGAATTTGTTTACGATTGCTATTAAACACAGCACTCCTCAAATGATATAGACTACTGCAGCAACATTGAATGCAGTCTGTCTGAATGGACTTTGAGCCTTGGACAGAACACCTTTTAATGTCAATGTCATTCAATAATAGACTCACAATAAATACAATAATATACATTTGAATGTTAATCTGGACTCGATGACAAAAGAAAGGTTGAAGGAGAGAGAAAACCTCTGCCTGTGGCATTTTGTAGAAGAGATTTGTCTTGCAAATGTTGGAGCTGAATCTTGGTTACAAAAGGGAAATGTCAACGCATTCAAAGATGCTCTTGATCAGTTTTTTTGCCCCTTGTTTTGGAGGGAGGAAGACAGGCACAGTGGCTGTCCCCGTGGTTGGAAAATGTCAAGGGGTTTTGAATCTGGCTGATGAAAGGGACTCTTGAGTGGAGAGACAGCCCTTGTGAATGTCAAAAAGTGTGTGTGTGTGTGTAAAAGCTGCCATACAGGAGTTTGTAAGGGTGTGTGATTGACATTGAGAGAGAGAGAGAGAGAGAGAGAGAGAGAGAGAGAGAGAGAGAGAGAGATTAAATATACATCTGCATTGAAATTGGACTGGTTTGTCATTGAGCATGATGGTGTGGAAACCCCACACCTCTTAACCTGCTACAATATATATAGAGTGTTAAGTTGAAGAAAAATACAGTGTATAGAAAGAATCTAATCAAAATGTATTTGTATAGCACTTTTTACAAGCAATGTCACAGAGGGCTTTACATACGCCCATAGAACTGCCCCTCAACCAACCTAAACCCTCAAGGAAGACAAGGAAAAACTCACTAGAGGACAAAAAATTTAAAAAACCTTGTGAGGAGCAGTTCAGTGAAGGATCCCCTCCTCCAAAAACGGTTAGTGAAAGAGAGGTGCAGAACACAGGCTACACATAGTCATACAGCAGGGAAGTGTCAATGGGTGTTGAAACACCAAAATCCAGTGTTCAACTTGGGTCAGCGTTGGTAAATAAAAGAATAAGAGTAGAGTAAGTGAGAGATATAGAGAAAGAATGAGAGTGAATAAGTGACACGTAGAGAGGAAGAGAGAGAGAGAGTGTGGGAATGAGAGAGAGAGAGAGAGAGAGAGAGAGAGAGAGAGAGAGTGTGGGAATGAGAGAGAGAGAGAGAAAGAGAGAGAGAGAGGGTTGGAGAGAGTGAGATGGACACATCTTTACTATACAGTGTTTACCTCATACTGCTCTAAGAACATGTGCAGCTGCTGGACAGAGATGCGGAGGTCAGTCTCGTTGAACTCGTAGGGGATATTCCACCCAATAGGACCAAACTTCCTCCTCTCTTGGGCCAGGGCGTGGAAGAAGCACAGGCCATACAGCAGCTTCTTAAACACACCCTGACAGACAACACAGCTTCTTAACAGCCTGACAGACAACACAGCTTCTTAACAGCCTGATAGACAACACAGCTTCTTAAACACAGCCTGACAGACAACACAGCTTCTTAAACACAGCCTGACAGACAACACAGCTTCTTAACAGCCTGACAGACAACACAGCTTCTTAACAGCCTGACAGACAACACAGCTTCTTAACAGCCTGACAGACAACACAGCTTCTTAAACAGTCTGTGACAACTTTATACCTGCCAATTAACTCGTGTTAACACGTGTCTACACTACACCCTAGGCACCACGTTCACATACTCAACATAGCAGGATGCAGTTTGACAGGCACTTGAGGTCGAACACTAAGCTTCTATGTATTAAGTTGTGTTCACAACAAAAGTTCTGGTTCCAGTTATGATGCCTGCATACTATACATGCACACGCGTGTTCACACTGACCGGCTTGCTGCTGCTTGAGAAGAACTCTGGGTCTGAGATGGGGTCCATGAGGAAAGAGCGGGCGATGTTGGCGCGAAGCCCCTTGGGCGCCTCATTGGTCATCTTCACCCCGTTCTGCAGCACGGCCACGGGGAAGGAGGCGGCCGGGTAGCTGGTCAGCCACAGGCGGAAGTCTGGGTGTGTGGAGTCTGGGTTGAGCTCCTGGGAACACAGAGGAGGCTGTGCTGGAGAAACATTTACTGCTGGGGGTGTTAGGGCTTTCCAGGTAGATCATACTGGGGGTGTTAGGGCTGTCAGGTAGATCATGCTGGGGGTGTTAGGGCTGTCCAGGTAGATCATGCTGGGGGTGTTAGGGCTGTCCAGGATGATCATGCTGGGGTGTTAGGGCTGTCAGGTAGATCATACTGGGGGTGTTAGGGCTGTCAGGTAGATCATGCTGGGGGTGTTAGGGCTGTCAGGTAGATCATACTGGGGGTGTTAGGGCTGTCAGGTAGATCATGCTGGGGGTGTTAGAGCTGTCCAGGTAGATCATGCTGGGGTGTTAGGGCTGTCAGGTAGATCATACTGGGGGTGTTAGGGCTGTCAGGTAGATCATGCTGGGGGTGTTAGGGCTGTCCAGGTAGATCATGCTGGGGTGTTAGGGCTGTCAGGTAGATCATGCTGGGGTGTTAGGGCTGTCCAGGATGATCACAGGAGTGTCCCCAAGGACAGGAACTGATCATGCTATGCATCAGGAACTGATCTCGCTATGCATCAGGTTCCATTTTGGTTTGTTGGTTTTGTTTTGTAAGAATTCTGAGGGTCTTCTCACACCATTTAAAAGGTCATTTTGAAGATGATACTGATTGCAACATCTGCACTATAAGGGCTTGTGTTGATGAAGTTGACCTGACAGTATCTACTGATTGCAGCATGCAGCATACCTCGCAGACCCTTTCCAGAGTGGACATCCAGGAGGTGGCCAGGTGGCAGTTCTGCAGCACCACCCAGCTGCCCTCCTTCACCCCGGTCTGGATCATGCTCATGGCGATGGGGCCCTGGCCCTGGCCCAGAGACAGAGACGT
This sequence comes from Mallotus villosus, assembly GCA_903064625.1. Lineage (NCBI taxonomy): Eukaryota > Metazoa > Chordata > Actinopteri > Osmeriformes > Salangidae > Mallotus > Mallotus villosus. The sequence goes on from CAEFZP010002837.1 coordinate 59,623, forward strand.
CAGCTTGCTGCCACTGAAGCCCTAGGGAAGGCAAACACACACCAAAACACACACACACACACACACATACATACACATACACACCAAAACCCAAACACGCACACAACAAAACCCACATAAGCACACACATACATACTCACCCACACACACCAACCCACACACACCAAAACACACACACACAGGTTCAAATATTAACCAAACAGTGATGGGCAAGTACGTTTCACTTTTCAATTCTATGCAGCGAAAAAAATTATCAAGGTAATGATGAACTACATTTAAGATGGATGTGCTAAAGTATATTCAGGTGTGATTTGAGATGCAGTAGCTCAGCACCTGCTCGTCACCAAACTTGAGCAGGGCGGCCATGGGGTCTGAGCCGGGGGACAGGATGAAGATGAGAGGGGCGCAGCAGTGGCTGTCCCCAAACGCCTGGCCCAGGTTGAAGGGCGGAGCCTCGATGAAGGGACGGCCAAGGCTGCCCGCCACAAACTCCTGGACCATGGGGATGACCTTGGGACAGAGGGAAGGGTAATGGTGGGTGACCAGCAGGACAACCCTAACAACTAACCCTAACCCTAACAACTAACCCTAACCCTAACAACTAACCCTAACAACTAACCCTAACCCTAACAACTAACACCCTAACAACTAACCCTAACCCTAACAACTAACCCTAACAACTAACCCTAACCCTAACACAACTAACCCTAACAACTAACCCTAACCCTAACAACTAACCCTAACAACTAACCCTAACCCTAACCCTAACCCTAACAACTAACCCTAACCCCAACCCTAACAACTAACCCTAACCCTAACACTAACAACAACCCTAACCCTAACGCTAACAACTAACCCTAACCCTAACCCTAACCCTAACAACTAACCCTAACCCACTAACCCTAACCCTAACACAACTAACCCTAACCCTAACAACTAACCCTAACCCTAACAACTAACCCTAACAACTAACCCTAACCCTAAAACTAACCCTAACATTTACCTTGCACTTTAGGATAATTATTTCATTATCCACCATTGGAGAACTTTCCATCATAATTTATTTTCATCATTTAATTAATGATTTTTTTGTTTTAATTTCTAGAAATATGTCCTTTTACTTTTTCATATAAATATACATACCGGGTTAGGGTTAGACATACCGGTATGTATATTAGTTAAATTGTGATATTCCTGCCTGTCTCCTCCCGTGCCTTTAATGTAATGGGAACATCCCACCCTATTCCTTTAATGTACTGGGAACTTCCCACCTTATCAATCTGATGTTTCCCTGCCCTTCCCAACGACCTGCCAACTGTCCCCAGCACCTGACCTTTTCCACTACCTTGTCTGGTCTGAGACAGCGGATCACCAACATCTTCTGGAACTGTCCAAGGTTGGTCTGCCACTCATCTGGGAAAGGGGTGTGGTGTGGGGTCTGCAGGATACACAATGTTCAAGTATAGTAGCTCAGGTTAGGAGTTCAAGTATTTTTCTAGGTTAGATTATTTATTAGAGGTTTAAATATAACACTAGGGATGTCAAGAGGAGCAGGGCTAAATAATCCCAGTGTACCTGTACTTGTTACTGGAACACAGACATCCTTCTCACTTTCCCTTCTTTAACAATCATGCACATCAACCTAAACTGTAAACACATTTCATTGTTGTTCCTAAATCAATTTCTTCCAGCCTCTTCCACATATGCTAACAGCAACAATCCCATGCACACTTCCTTTTCTCTGGCTCATGTGCTACACATCGACCCCAGTAAGACTCCTCAACCATCTGTACCCCCTGGGAAGCACAAGCGGAGCCCCAGTAACATCCCTGTTGACGCATCCGCCTCGGGCCCTTTCACGTTCAAACAACGGGAGACTCCTTCTACCAACGGCTGTACGGATGACTACATTCCTGCCTTTAATACCCTCCTTAACGAGGGAAACTTGGCGAGCGTTTCCATTCATCAGCACGCAAGCGGTCTGCGGGGGACTGGCTGGCGGCGGGCTGTAATCAGGTTATCCTGGGAGATAATGGAGGCGCACTGGCATCACATCAATTTTTAGGAGGGGGGGGGGTATTTCTTTATTGACCTGTAGTGAGATAAAGCAACGTAATTAAGCGATAAGAGAGCCAATCTGTGATACGCCGAGGGAGGGGGAGGAAGGGGGAGAGAGAGGAGAGGAAGAGAGGATGGGTTAGGGAGAGAAGATGGGTTAGGTGGAGAGAGAGGAGAGGAAGAGAGGATGGGTTAGGTGGAGAGAGAGGAAAGGAAGAGAGGATGGGTTAGGTGGAGAGAGAGGAAAGGAAGAGAGGATGGGTTAGGTGGAGAGAGAGGAAAGGAAGAGGATGGGTTAGGAGAGAGGATGGGTTAGGGGAGAGAGAGGATGGGTCAGGGGGAGAGAGAGGAGGAGAGGAAGAGAGGATGGGTTAGGGAGAGAAGATGGGTCACGGGGAGAAGATGGGTTAGGTGGAGAGAGAGGAAAGGAAGAGAGGATGGGTTAGGTGGAGAGAGAGTAGAGGAAGAGAGGATGGGTTAAGGAGAGAAGCGTGATGGTATGCTTGTTTCTTGGGGAACTGTGGAGGGGGAAAGTGAGGGATAATCCAGGAAAAAGTAATAATTCCCGTAGGAATTCCTCTGGCTATCCTCGTAAATTGATGTTTCACTATGAATGAGACCTATGGAAGCAAATCAGTGCCATAATGTTTTGAATTTTAAAAGGCATCGAATACTTAATATTGAAATTTAAACAACACTGAATTCTCATCTGAATATATTTCAATGTAAACTAGAGAGCATACAATTTCTGGGGAAATTGTGAGGGTGTGCCTGCCTGCTTGTCCGTCCCTTTAAGTTTTTCCCTTCTAGTGATATTTTCAAGCATTTAGCCTACTCACAGTCTATTGCATAATAATTCATTAAGAACACCCTTGGAAAGAAGCTACTGTTATCACTGGAAATATTTCAGATGGAATCGCGATTCAAACAGTAGCTCTATGTCTGCTAACTTATGACATGTCCCCAAAAACGTAAGTAAGCTTGACATTTATTTAGTGGAAAATCGCTCATGCATAAAAAGCTCAATAGCGATCATTGTCAGTAATAACGCAAAATGCGATATAGCCCTTTGTGGAGAAGCTGCCCCGGTAAATTGTATACTACAGTGTTCGAGTCTTGGTTGCGATCGTTGGTTGAACGTTCCGTTGTACGGTTTAGGCTGAAATTAAATATTGCTTTCATGAACAGATTGACGGCTGTGTCAATGAAGTTCGGGTTAGTAGTCAGACAGTTTCACCTATTGAAATACTTTTGATTTAAGGGAGTGCCGAACATTTTCTGTCGCCGTTTGACTCCCTACTGTAAACAGCTGTGGATGTTTTTGTTAGCTACACAGTGTCTCGCGTAGGCTACAGCGTTGCAGTACTGGTTTGAAATCACAGGTAATGATTATTTCACCAACAAATCGTTTACTTGTAATCTAATGTCATAATAAATCGTACAACGAAAATGTATTTGTGAGTAATGTTTATTTTAACGATTGAAAACAGATGCAGCCTAGACCGCTGTAGTATGTGTTGCCCGGGCAACATAGGCTAATGTCATGATGCTAATGCTTCAGTGAAATAGTAGACTACCGTTTCCGAAAGTCGATGTAGTTCCTCAATAATATTAGCTTATATTGTACATTACACTTAACAATTGTGTTTCATATCAGAAAGTAACATTAGTAAATAGTTATCACCCTGGCCTCTTTGCTTGTGGCGTTTCTGCAACTGCCTTGCAGTAGGCCTATCGTTAAAGCTATAGTTAGCCTATAGCTATCTCCCAGAAGTTAACAAGCTGCTAAACTAATGTTAGGCTAGAGGTAGTCACGCGTGTTTCGTGACGTTAGTAGCGTCAGTGACTGTGGCTAGCAAGTTAGCCAGGTAAATAAAAAGACAAGCAACTCAATGGCTACCAACTTTTGACATGACGTTTTCTAAGTAATCAAAATATTGACGGATGCTAGGGGGGGGGCACGATACGATCCTTGCTGCTGTGCAACAGTCTTCTATGCACGTCGTATCTAATGCGTCGTTGCTAACATGTGCCGACGCTGTGACGTAGGCTATTATAACTGAGTAGTCTACCCTTTGCCGACAAAATCAACTTTATGCCACAAAAACGTTGTATCCTCCTAAACTGTGCAATGGAACGTAAACAAAAGTAATGCCAACGCAATCGAGACCAAGACGAAACTTTGGACGTCGACGTTTTCTATGTAGTCCAAATATTGACCGAGGAGTAGGGGGGCAAAAATAATAATAATAATAATAATAATATATATGTGAGATTACAAAGGATGCGCCACGACGTGGCACACCCAAATATAATTCAGGTTGCTCAAATTCGAGCCAAAGAAAATCGATCTAAAAAAATTCAACCATAAAAAAAATCAACCCTGTCAAATTCGAGCCGAAAATGTTCCAGCTGAAAAAATTTGAGCCTATCAAATTCGAGCCTACAAAATTCGACCCGAAAAATGTTGAGCTTAAAAAAAAATGGATTTTTAACATCCGGGATATCAAGGACAGGTAGAGCAATAGAGCATCAATGCAATCGAACCAACTTCTGACCTATCCAACTGCAGCACTCCCTCCTCAGGCCCTTCTGAACCGGAACTCTCTCCTCTCACCTATAGACATTTTTCGCATCGAATTTGATAGGCTCGAATTTTTGAGGGTCGAATTTTATGGAAGCAAATCAGTGCCATAATGTTTTGAATTTTAAAAGGCATCGAATACTTAATATTGAAATTTAAACAACACTGAATTCTCATCTGAATATATTTCAATGTAAAATAAAATTCAGGTTGCTCAAATTCGAGCCAAAAAAAATGGATCTAAAAAAATTCAACCATAAAAAAATTAGACCCTCCTGCATCCCGGATGTAAAAAAATTCGGGTCGAATTTGATAGGCTCAAATTTTTTCAGCTGAAAAATTTTCATCTCGAATTTGATAGGGTCAAAATTGTTATGGTTTAATTTTTTTAGATCTATTTTTTTAGGCTCGAATTTGAGCAACCTGAATTTTATTTTAAAATTCAAAACATTATGGCACTGATTTGCTTCCATAGAGACCCCAACTGAAAACATTTTAGAGACTGTGAGTGTATTCGGCTAGACTCGTGTGTTATATCGGACTCCAACTAGAGGAGGTTTTTGCGGGAGGGTTTGTGACCTCATGCACATGGCAGTGTTTTTTTTTGTGTGTGAGCTCCAGCACGAGTTTGTGAGCACTGCACCCACCCACACTCACCCATCCACCCACCCACCCACCCACACCCAACCACACACACACACACACTTAACCACCCACCGGACTATCGTACACCTCCTTCCACTTGTCTTTGAGGAGAGCCATGTCCTTGCGCAGGTTCTTGAAGGCCTCCATCTGGCTGAGACGACACATCTCATCCCAGGCCTTCTTGGGCAGCCAGGTGCAGGGGTTGGAGTGGGGGTTGTCCAGGCCCACCCCCCCGGTCAGCAGGAAACGCCACTGGCTCTCGTCTACCTGAGGGAGGGGACACATGCTTCATCTGGTCATCAACAGCCACTTTGTCTGTACTGTGTGAGGATTTACAGGTGAGGCAAACTTGAATATGAATGTAGCCTGTTTCTGAACTACTAACTATGGGGGAAATGGGTACAGTAATGTGTGTAGTAGTAGTACTGTAAAGCGTGTGAAGTGGTAGTAGTGTGTGTCGAGACAGGTGTGTGTAGTGGAAGTAGTGTGTGTAGAGACAGGTGTGTGTGTAGGCCAGGGCAACAGACAGCTTACTAGCTTGTCGTGCATCAGCAGGTTGACGGTGAGGCAGAAGGAGAAGAGAAGCTTGTCTTTCTCAAACAGAGAGCGGCACACGTTGACGTACAGTGAGTAGGTGAAGTGGTCTCTCAGAATCTGCAGCCTGGAAGTAAACACACAAGATTCAGAAAGTGTACCCCTTCTTTCATTTCTGTAAAGCATGACAGTTGATAGATACATTATCATTCTTTCTCAAAAGCTTTTTTGTTGCCAATATTAACCAACCCAGTAAATCACCAGAAGGATTACTACATAAAGATTCAGAGTATAACATTTATGGACTGCTAAATATTACAGCATATGTGTAATATCTATATGTCTCATGTATTTGAATAGGACTAGGCCAGATACACCATAAGTATTAATATATGTTTCTGTCCATCATGGCTGCTAAGAACAGAATTTACTGGACCATAACTCAAACTGTCGTTAAAGGTGAAAATATATATACGCTAAACTGCCCATTTTGTGAAGTGGCCCTTAAATTTCTCTGTGGTATCACAACCACTGCGTGATCAAAGCCTGCGGGGAGAAGAGTGGGGCACGGCGCACACAGAGAATACAGAGAGAGAGAGCAATGACCCACTGTCTATTTAGACTGGGTCTTTTTTGATCAGTGTCAGTGAACAGGTGTCCATCTTTCCCTCTGCTACTGCTCATTATTTACCCTTAATCTTGTTGGATTGTTATCTTTATTAGATTTTAGATTCTCAACAAATTAGCAATATAAATAACTGACTACAATGCATTCATTTTTGTCTTAAGTTCACTGTAAGAAGCTGACCTCTTCTCCAGCACGTCACTCTTGTCTGAGTTGTCGATGGAGCAGATGAAGAGGTTGATGAACCAGGAGAGGGAATACTGGTACATGGGCTCAATGTTGGCCAGGTTGGCGATGGAGAAGAAGAGGATGGCCGAGTGCTCAGCGATGGGCGTGTAGCCCATACGCGTCTCGTCAATCATCACCTCCGTCGCCTCGGCAATGGCCTGCTTCTCTGAGATCTCGTTGGCCAGGACCTTGGAGGAGGAGAGGATCTTGACGGCCGTCTCGTCCTCCAGGATGTTGCCCTCGGACGAGGAGAGCACCTCCAGGATCTTGTCCTCGATCTCCTTCAGCTGCCTGAGGACGACAGAGGTCACCAAAACAGGAACACTACCATGACCTGCAGCCTCTGGCCCTGATGTGGAAACACTACCATGACCTGCAGCCTCTGATGTGGAAACACTACCATGACCTGCAGCCTCTGCCCCTGATGTGGAAACACTACCATGACCTGCAGCCTCTGGCCCTGATGTGGAAACACTACCATGACCTGCAGCCTCTGGCCCTGTTGTGGAAACACTACCATGACCTGCAGCCTCTGGCCCCTGATGTGGAAACACTACCATGACCTGCAGCCTCTAGCCCTGATGTGGAAACACTACCATGGCCTGCAGCCTCTGGCCCTGATGTGGAAACACTACCATGACCTGCAGCCTCTGGCCCTGTTGTGGAAACACTACCATGACCTGCAGCCTCTGCCCCTGATTTGTGAATCAAGATCACATTTACATTTAGTCATTTAGCAGACGCTCTTATCCAGAACAACTTACAGTGAGTACAGGGACCTTATCAGAGACCCTAGAGTTAACCAGTGAGCAGTGTGACCAGTGTATTAACCAGTGTGTTAACCAGTGAGCAGTGTGACCAGTGTGTTACCCAGCGGGGGTAACCCTAACCTCTTGTTGTGGGCCCCCTGCAGAATGAGGGCCTGTTTCTCCTCCTCCAGGTCGGGTCTCTCCCGGGCCACCACGATGCCCAGCAGCTGGTCCTGCATGCCCTTAGGTGTAATCATGAAGTTCAGCAGCGTCACCTGCAGCCCAGAGGAAACAGGACACAAGGCTGTTAGGCTCTGAGGTGTGTGTGTTCTGCCTGCATATGTAAGAGTTTGTGTGTGTGTGGGGGGGGGATTTAAATTGTAGGATTCCTAGGTTGTGTGTGTGTGTGCAGGGGGGGGGGTTGAGAAAGAGAGAGAGAGAGAGAGAGAGAGAGAGAGAGAGAGAGAGAGAGAGAGATGAGCCAAATCTATTTAATGGTCATCCATAAAAAAACAGACCTCCAAATAGAAGCTTGAAATGCAATCTTCGGTAATGCCTTTTTTCTTCGTAATGCAATTACGGTTAAAGTGCCTTTTCTGGAAAATGCTATCTTTTTTTCCTTCTTCCAAGTACACCAGTATTCGATCTGGTGTTTTATGATGGGATGCTGTGTTTAAATGGAGCGTTTATTTAGCAATGTGTGTTGGGGGGTAAACGCACCCTGGTTCTAGTGCTGTGACTCTTTTAAAGTGAAAAACCCTCACTCCTCTTGCCCAATCACACACACAAATAATAGACTAAGTGTACTGCCTCTTTCAGGAGAAAGCTCTGGCCCAATCACACTGCCTCTTTCAGGAGAAAGCTCTGGCCCAATCACACTGCCTCTTTCAGGAGAAAGCTCGGGCCCAATCACACTGCCTCTTTCAGGAGAAAGCTCTGGCCCAATCACACTGCCTCTTTCAGGAGAAAGCTCTGGCCCAATCACACTGCCTCTTTCAGGAGAAAGCTCTGGCCCAATCACACTGCCTCTTTCAGGAGAAAGCTCTGGCCCAATCACACTGCCTCTTTCAGGAGAAAGCTCTGGTGTGACCTAGCCTGCTTTTCTACAGGTACACTCTTGCACTTATTTGAGGTTCATGTTGTTTAATTGTAACTTGTTTAACTACATGCTCTTATGATTCTTCCCTTTGGCACTTATTTTTGGTTTTTCACAATGTATGCTTCATGTTTGACTACCTGCAATGTTTGGGGATATCTTGTTGGTATGATCAGTGACTTATGCACTTTTGTAAAGCTCTCTCTTGGAAGTCACTTTGGATAAAAGTGTCTGCTAAATGAATAAATGTAAATGTAATGTAAATGAAAAGCCCCACATGTGTAGGCTGCAGGCTGGGGAGGGGGAGCTCATTAGGATGGCTCACACCTGCTGGAGACATGTGGAGCTACGGACGACTCCTTCAGCGCTGCGGTCACGCTTAGTGACGCAGAGACGGGCAGCCATGTGTTCACTATGAAAATGAGTGACAAGTCGAAATAATGCAGGAGTACATGGGGGAGGGAGGCAGGGGGAGGGGGGTAGGTGAAGGGAGGCAGGGGAAGGAATGCTGGGAGAGGGGGAGGGCGGCCGAGGAAGGGGGGCAGGGAGGCTGGGGGAGGGAGGCTGGGGGAGGGAGGCTGGGGGAGGGAGGCTGGGGGAGGGAGGCTGGGGCAGTCCTCACCTTGACGGAGGTCTCTGGCAGGTAGTGGGGGTTCCTCAGCTTGGTGGTGATGTAGAAGCGGAAGTCGGGGGAGTACTCGATGGTGGAGTCTCCCAGTCGGATGCAGATGCTGCCGCCCTGCTTGAAGGTCTGCTTCAGCAGCAGCGGCTCCAGGATGGGGTCTAGATCCTCCCCGATGTTCTCCAGCAGCACTGGGCAACACAGCATCACATCATCACATGATCACAACATCACAGCACTGGGTCACAGCACAACCAGGGCATTCATAACCACGAGCCTCAGATATACAGTGCCTTGCATAAGTATTCACCCCCTTTGGACTTTTCTACATTTTGTCATGGTATAACCACAGATTAAAATGTATTTCATCGTGAGTTTATGTAATGGACCAACACAAAATAGTGCATCATTTGGAAGTGGGGGGAAATATTACATGGATTTCACAATTATTTACAAATAAAAATCTGAAAAGTGTTGAGTGCATATGTATTCACCCCCTTTACTGTGAAACCCCTAACAAAGATCTGGTGCGACCAATTGCATTCACAAGTCACATTTGCAAGTCACATAATTAGTAAATAGGGTCCACCTGTCTGCAATTTAATCTCAGTATAAATACACCTGTTCTGTGACGGACTCAGAGTTTGTTGGAGATCATTACTGAACAAACAGCATCATGAAGACCAAGGAGCTCACCAAACAGGTCAGGGATAAAGTTGTGGAGAAATATGAAGCAGGGTTAGGTTATAAAAAAATATCCAGAGCTTTGAACATCTCTCTGAGCACCATAAAATCCATCATAAGAAAATGGAAAGAATATGGCACAACCGCAAACCTACCAAGAGGAGGCCGTCCACCCAAACTGAAGAGTCGGACAAGGAGAAAATTAATCAGAGAAGCAACCAGGAGGCCCATGGTTACTCTGGAGGAGTTGCAGAGATCCACAGCTGAGGTGGGAGAATCTGTCCACAGGACAACTATTAGTCGTCTACTCCACAAATCTGGCCTTTATGGAAGAGTGGCAAGAAGAAAGCCATTGTTGAAAGGGATCCATAAAAAATCCCGTTTGGAGTTTGCCAGAAGCCATGTGGGAGACACAGCAAACATGTGGAAGAAGGTGCTCTGGTCAGATGAGACCAACATTGAACTTTTTGGCCTCAATGCAAAACGCTATGTGTGGCGAAAACCCAACACTGCCCATCACCCTGAGCACACCATCCCAACAGTGAAACATGGTGGTGGTAGCATCATGCTGTGGGGATGCTTCTCTTCAGCAGGTACAGGGAAACTGGTCAGAATAGAGGGAAAGATGGATGGAGCCAAATACAGGGAAATCCTTGAAGAAAATCTGATGCAGTCTGCAACAGACTTGAGACTGGGGCGGAGGTTCATCTTCCAGCAGGACAATGACCCTAAACATACAGCCAGAGCTACAAAGGAATGGTTTGGATTAAAGAATGTTAATGTCTTAAAATGGCCCAGTCAAAGCCCAGACCTCAATCCAATAGAGAATCTATGGCAAGACTTGAAGATTGCGGTTCACAGACGGTCTCCATCCAATCTGACTGAGCTTCATCTTTTTTGCCAAGAAGAATGGACAAACCTTTCCATCTCTAGATGTGCAAAGCTGGTAGAGACATACCCCAAAAGACTTGCAGCTGTAATTGCAGCGAAAGGGGGTTCTACCAAGTATTGACACAGGGGGGTGAATATTTATGCACCCAACAGATGTCAACTTTTTTGTTCTCATTATTGTTTGTGTCACAATAACATTTATTTTGCACCTCCAAAGTACTATGCATGTTTTGTTGATCAAACGGGAAAAAGTTAATTTAAGTCTATTTGAATTCCAGTTAGTAACAGTACATAATGGGAAAAAGTCCAAGGGGGGAGAATACTTATGCAAGGCACTGTATAGTGTGTCCTTGGCTGAGATGAAGGACACCCCTAATCTCATTAAAAAGTTGGAGCAAATGACTGCTTCTTTAGTTGACTCCTAGGGGAGTGGTGGTGGACTGATGGGGATCCTTGGGGTTCAAAGCAGGATGCCTTCCTGAGCTGTGCGGCACAGGGCTGTGCTGAGCTGTGCTGAGCTGTGCTGTGCTGGGGGCACTTCATCAGACAGATTACATTGTGACTGTCATCTTACTGTGAGTTGTCAGACTTTGTTCATTATTGTGTCTAGCTAAAACGTAGTCTCAAGGGCAGAGGGTAAGGGTATAGTAGCTAAATTGGTCAATAAGTAGCTAGCTAGTGATCGAGTTTCAGGGTACTTGACGCCGTGCAGACCCTGCTTTGTTTACATAATTAGGGTCGTTGTCAGCTGCGCCTTGCATATTTAAGGCGGCTAGCACTGCAGTGGCAGCCTCGTCTGGCGGCCTCGCCTGGCCTCGTCTGGCAGCCTCGTCTGGCCTCGTCTGGCCTCGTCTGGCAGCCTCGTCTGGCAGCCTCGTCTGGCCTCGTCTGGCAGCCTCGTCTGGCCTCGTCTGGCAGCCTCGTCTGGCCTCGTCTGGCCTCGTCTGGCAGCCTCGTCTGGCCTCGTCTGGCAGCCTCGTCTGGCCTCGTCTGGCAGCCTCGTCTGGCGGCCTCGTCTGGCAGCCTCGTCTGGCCTCGTCTGGCGGCCTCGTCTGGCAGCCTCGTCTGGCCTCGTCTGGCAGCCTCGTCTGGCAGCCTCGTCTGGCAGCCTCGTCTGGCAGCCTCGTCTGGCCTCGTCTGGCCTCGTCTGGCAGCCTCGTCTGGCCTCGTCTGGCAGCCTCGTCTGGCAGCCTCGTCTGGCAGCCTCGTCTGGCAGCCTCGTCTGGCAGCCTCGGAACAAAGACAGGGAGTCTTCCTGCGGGAGTCCACCGAGGATGTCCGACGAGGCGGATCACCTCTTCTGAAGTATCACCCTAGGTGTATTCTAATCCACCTAGAACATATTCATAGCTAGCATGTGTTTCTTCAGCATTCCCGTTCATTACACCCCTCGCAGACGTAGACGTATACGTATATATGTCACAAAGTATATACGGTCCACCTCTAACCTTAGCTACCTCTCTAGATCTTCTCCACCTGCCCTCTCTCTTGCTATAGGTCTCTGGAACTGCCAGTCTGCTGTGAACAAGGCAGACTTCATCCCAGCGTTTGCATCCCATGCTTCTCTTGACGCCCTTGCGCTAACAGAGACATGGATCCGCCCAGAGGACACAGCAACTCCTGCTGCTCTCTCCGTCAACCACTCGTTCTCCCACTCTCCTCGCCTAACCGGGCGAGATAGTGGGACAGGTTTCTTTCTTTCCCCACATATTAAATGCACATCCACCCCACTCTCTGTTACTGCCAAATCATTTGAACACCACTATGTGATGCTAACTGATCCTATCAAAGCATTCTTAGTTGTCCTCTATCGCCCACCAGGGCCCACTAGCTGACTTTGTGGAGGAGCTGGACATGCTCCTCAGCGTCCTCCCGGATGATGGAACACTGCTGATAATCCTTGGGTACTTCAACATCCACCTCGAAGGAACGCAGGCTGTCGACTTCATGTCTCTTCTGACTTCCTTCAACCTGACGCTACTGAACACACCGGCGACCCACAAGCCAGGAAAACAGCTCGACCTCATCCTGACAAGTTTATCACTGACTTAACCTCTGTGAAACGTATTATTGTTGCTTGCTTTTCCCACAGGTTCACTCTTGCACTTTTGAGTTTCATGTTGTAACTTGTTTAATTACATGCTCTTATGGTTCTTCCCTTTGGGACTTATTTGGTTTTCACAATGTATGTTTCATGTTTTGGCTACCCGCAATGTTTGGGGCTCGTTGGTATGATCAGTGACCTGTGCACTTTCATAAAGCTCTCTCTTGGAAGTCGCTTTGGATAAAAGTGTCTGCTAAATGAATAAATGTAAATGCATTAAGATTTCACAGTGTGCAGTATCCAATCATAGGGTGATTACAGGATTAAAACAATGTTGAATGCCAAAGTGTTTCTCAAGGTGCATTGTGCAGGATTTAAATATATGACACAATGTAAACCCAGCTTAGATGCTGGACGCGTGCCACAGCTCTCACTGTCAGAGACCTTCAACTGACTGATTAATGTGCTCCAACCAACCTGTTATGCTGCTGGCCCGTACGAATAGCACCTCTAAAGCCTGGAGGATCACTGGCCTGTATGACTGTCTTGTATGTTATTGTATGACTGTCTTGTATGTTATTGACACGTTGCTTAGGATTCAATGGAGTTTGCTTCGATAGAGTAAGGCTTTGATAAAGAGCTAAAGGATAATAACTTTAGAAAACCTGGCAAAGACTACAACACACAGATGTATGTGGCACAGCACAGCTCTCTGTCTCCTCTCTCTATCTCTCCCTCTATATCATCTGCCTCTCAATCTCTCGCCCTCTCTCTCTCTCTCTCTCTTCTCTTCATCTCCCCCTCTCCCTCTCCATCTCTCTGCCTCTCTCTCTCTCTCTCTCTCTCTCTCTGCCTCTCTCAACAGAGGTTTGTTCCCTGGAAGGACACACTGCTTGCTGAAACACTGTCCTTGGTGGATGTAAACAACAGGAATATTACACAATTCAGTTTGGCCTGTAGTTGTCATGTCTTTATACTCTCACTATAGTTCTCTTTCTTTCATCCCATCTCTCTTTCTCCTGCAGTCCGCTGCCAAAACGAGAGGCATTGTGTTTTGTGAGGAAAAAGGAAGGCGGTGGCTTTGGATGTTGAGAGGATTTAGCTTAACTAAAAGGAGGATTTGTGTGAAGCAGCTACACAGTGGATGGATACAGAGGACAAGTGTTCAAGTCTGTACGACAGAAGGGAGGGACTGAGGGACTGTGGTTCTACTTCACTGCACTCCAACTTTGTGTCCAGGGGGAGGGAACTGAACAAAGACAAAAACACAAACAACAACCCACCAGTTTCCAGTTTCCACTAGAAAAAAAACAGTTGTCTTCAAACATGTCAAACATGACTTATGAGTTTGATGTGATGTGGAGTGTAGTTTCATCCCTACTCCTTGGGGTACACATGTGGGCATTAGAGGAAAGGCTTTACTGCTACTATGTGTTCCTCAAGCACTTTTTGAATATACAGCACACAGAAAATACAGTAGGGCAGAAAGCCATGTTCACCCGCAAGATCACAGGACTGTCCTGGTGGTGAAGGGCGCCCTCTTCAGTAGACCAGGGGTAATGCTACCACAGCGGGTCAGCTCTCCCCAGATGCTATTCAACAGGGCTGAGGAGGGTCAGATGTTCCATGGGGACACCACACTCACGCGCACACACGCATGCACACACACACACACCACACACGCGCACACAGGCACGCACACACCCACACAGGAACGCACACACACACACTCTTACCAGGATTTCCAAACTGAATGCAGTTCTCAAGAGTACGAACAAAGTCAGCGTCGCTCAGTTTGATGATGTGCAGGCTGTTGGCCTTCTCCATGTTCTTCACCCACCTGTTGGCCTGGCCCTGGGGGTCGATCATGAGGGGCCACCTCCTGGCGTTGCTGCACAGTTACAGCACACACAGTTACAGCACACACACACAGAGTTACAGCACACACAGTTACAGCACACACACACAGTTACAGCACACACACACACAGTTACAGCACATACAGTTACAGCACATACAGTTACAGCACACACACACACAGTTACAGCACATACAGTTACAGCACACACACACAGTTACAGCACACACACACACAGTTACAGCACATACAGTTACAGCACACACACACACAGTTACAGCACATACAGTTACAGCACACACACACAGTTACAGAACATACAGTTATACTAGTTTACTCACATCTGGAAAATCCACTTTTGACATGAAATCCCAAAGGGTGGGATGTGCTTGATCGTTGGATCAACACCCAGCCTGTCTCACAGTGCTCCTAGTGGTTTAAATGTGAATGACGTGTGTGGCTGTAGGGTTAGGGTGCTTACGAGATAATGATGCCGTTGTCTATGGAGAAGGTGTCTGAAGGCAGCCCAGCGATGGTCCATGAGCGGATCTTCACAGGGTCTCCCAGGGAGCTCATCAGGGACATGTTGCTGGAGCAGGGGATATCTCTGCTCTTACACAGAGACATCCACTCCTGGGTCTGGCTCTGGACATACACACACAGGTTACACACACTGCCCTACACAAGTACACAGTCACACACACAGGTGGTATGCACACCCTCAGCACTGCGGGTATCATTGCAGATAGTGATTGGGAACATTAAATTCTTTTTTTTGTTCATTTTCCACAACTGTAACTGGGTTTTGATCAGTGTCATGTATATTTCATCAACAGGCCTTATTTGTTGTTAAAAATAGATCAGGGAGGGGAGCTGAGTGCCTCACTAAGGTCTTCAGAGAGGCAGGCTTTCATGTGGGCTTCCTTTGAGCAACAGAAAATCTAACTAGTTTAAATATTTAGAATATCAAGCATCCTCACTTATTTGTCACATCAAAGGACTCAATCTCAGTGATGGTGACTGCTTCTGACAGACCCACATAAGCATGTGCATTAACACACATACACTCAAGTGAAATACTTTTATATGTGTGTTCAATACACACTCAGGCATTGATGTTCCTATATATCCTGTATTTCCCCTATAGTCCGATGCTTAGTTAATGTTGCTGGAACATGCAACAAAAATACAATGAAGGCAAAGGCTCCACCTCTCTTGATCAGCCTATTAGACTGTTCAGATCCATGCCCCAGTGTGTACCTGTCTGTAGTTGGAGGTGAAGGCCCCCAGGTAGGCCACGATGGCAGCTGAGATAAGGATGTTCCCGGTCAGGTTCTTGTAGAGCTCTCCCAGGTTGAAGGCCGTCTCGCTCCAGCGAGTCTTCTCCCCTCCCAGGCCGCCAATCAGCTGCTCTGCTCTCTCCAGCTTCCTGCTGCACATTTCCACCTGCAGGAACAAACACATGACTAACAAGCCAGAGAGCGGCACCTTCCAGGAGAGGAGGGGGAGTAAGAGGGGGAAATAAACACAATCCTTCTACCCTTTTTCCTATGAAAGAAAGGGTTTCTGTCAGAACAGACTACACAACTTTTTCATGAGCCTACAACAAGTCTTTGAACACCCACATAAAAGCATCATGAAGCTTCTATGGGTTATCCCAGGTGATGGAGGAAGATGGAAATCCTCATCACCACACACTTTAGTCAACTGAACTTTCCCGGCATGAAAAACAACCAAATGGAACACTTGTGAAGTTGTCTCAGGAGTTCAGCGTGGTATAGAGAGGTAGGAGGGGAGAGAACCCTGATGTTCTCCTCCTACAACATCAGACAAGCTGGGATGGAGGCATGAGGGAGACATGGAGGAGACATGAAGGGAAGAGATCTGGGACGGAGAAGTAGAAAATAAGCATTTTCTACAAAGTTACAAGAACTGAAAAAAACTTCAGCAGCAAACTTCAAAGCCTACAGAGACTGTAAACAAATAGCACAGAGACGAGGGGGGGGGGAGCAGACTAATATTCCAGATAGGATTGGCCAGAGGCAGAATTTGTAATCGTTCTATTTTAAAACAAGATACTCAGAAATTGCTAGTGAAGACTTGTGGTGTTTAGTCAGCTGCTTGCTGAGTTAAACGTATCAGAGAGATCTGCCGTCTACAACGGGTACAAACAACTCTACAAAAAAACAAGACTTGTGACTTTAACAATTAACTCTTCAAAGTGAGCCTGTTGACACCAAATAAACAGCAATGAATCTTTAAAATCCAGACTTGGAACGGAGAAAGTTCACACCCCTAAAAGGAAGAGCAAAGAGCTCAGCTTCAGCTGTCTGAACGATGCAAAGTCATTCAACAGCAACCCAAATGTTCCATTAATGCTGTAAAAGTGTGCAAGAAAAGTAGTAGAATAACCTATTTAGATGTTCAGAACCACAGGGCCCCTCCCTCGGGTCCGCCCCCCCCCAGGTCCGCCCCTCCCCGGGTCCGCCCCCCCCAGGTCCGCCCCTCCCCAGGTCCGCCCCTCCCCAGGTCCGCCCCTCCCCAGGTCCGCCCCCCCCTCGGGTCTGCCCCTCCCCAGGTCCCTGACCTGGTTCTCCAGGCTGGCCTTCTTGTTCTTGTTGGTCTCCAGAGTGGACTGCAGCTTGGCCAGTTTGTCCTGGACCTCCTTGAGGGCCGCCTGTTTCTTGCCCAGGCTGTCCATAGCCACCTTCAGCTCTCCCTCAGCCTGGGCCAGCTTCTCCTTCTTTGGGGCCACCACCTTGGCCACCCTGCAGAGGTCAGCAGGAGTCAAGTCACTGTATATCTGATTCATGCAAACTCTTCCTAAGTATTGCTTGAATCCCAATCTTTGACCCCCAAATCTTGCTGGGATGTTGAATATTTCTATGAGCAGAACTGTGTGAACGTACTTGTCGTATGACTCCATGGCACGGACCCACTTACACAGCCCCTCTGCGGCGGTGGACGCTGTGCGGATCTTCTCTGGGACAAAGTCTGGGTTGGTGATGTACTTCTGCCGGATGATGGCGATGAGGTTGGCTGGGATGTTGTCCTTGTCATACTCGTGAAGGCTCTGGAGGAACTTCATGTCTCCCAGCAACTTCTTAGCAGGACCCCAGTAGTCCTCCACCTTCTTGCCGGAGCCAGAGGGGTCTGGAACTCTGTCAGGCTTCAGCCCCTTCAGGATGCAGATAGTCTCCATCACCAGCTTCACAGCCGGGGGAGGACTCTTCATGGACTTCACCACTGTGATGTCCTGGACGGGGGGACAGAGGGAAGAGAATGGGAACACTTCAACCTGATAATAAGGAACTATTAACTATTTTGCAATGCAATCATATACATCAGTACATCTTTTAAAGGTCTGTTATGTTTGTTTGTCTTTATGATGAAATAACTGTCAGTGACAGGCATTTCTATCTGAATCCCAACAGTGTGATGAGGCAGATGCTAGGCCAGGCTGCCTCAGGCTGTGGCCTGCGATGTACTGGTGTGGCTCCCTACCTGGTTGGTCAGGCTGCTTCAGGCT
This sequence comes from Mallotus villosus, assembly GCA_903064625.1. Lineage (NCBI taxonomy): Eukaryota > Metazoa > Chordata > Actinopteri > Osmeriformes > Salangidae > Mallotus > Mallotus villosus. The sequence continues at coordinate 77,770 of CAEFZP010002837.1, forward strand.
GTGGATGTACTGGTGTGGCTCCCTACCTGGTTGGTCAGGCTGCCTCAGGCTGTGGCATGCGATGTACTGGTGTGGATCCCTACCTGGTTGGTCAGTGTGTCCAGGGCTGACAGAGCTGACTCCAGGATGGGCATAGCAATGGCCAGTTCAGCGTCACACTCGTCCTTGATGGCCTTGGCTGCCATGGCCTGCTGGTTAGCCACCGCCTCATCCACCTTCACCACCTTCTCTGTCTCGGCCACGTCCACAGACTCGTGCTCAATCACCACCATCATCTCGTCCACTTGCTTACTGGCCACACGCAGCTCTGGCTGCAGGGCCTCCAGCTCCACCTGCATGCTGGCCACCTGGGATGCAGCCGACTCCAGCTTCTCCAGACCCACCTCGTAGCGCTGCTTCAGCTTGATCACCTCGCTGGGGGGGGAATCCATGTGGATGGAACCAGATTAGTAGGGAGGATGAATGTTTTAAAGGATTGTGTGTAGTTGGTGGATCATCTTATCAAAGATTTCCTAGTGAGAGTAGAAATCAAATGAAGCCTTGCCATCCTTTTATCAATCATAATCATGAAGAATACAGCCATGGTTTAAACTCTTGTAAATTGGTATTGCAGAGAAGGTGAAGAAGAGGTGTAGAGAGGAGAGAATGGTGGAAGGAGGAGAGAGGAGAGAAGGGGTGGGAGAGGAGAAGAGGAGAAGAGAGCGATGAGAAGGGGGAAGGAGGAGAGAGGAAGATGAGGAGGAGAACGGCGGAAGGAGGAGAGGAGAGGAGAAGGGTGGGAAGAGGGAGGAGAGAGGAGGAGAGAAGGGTGGAAGAGGAGGAGAGAGGAGAGAAGGTGGAGAGGGAGAGAAGGGAGGAGGGATGAGAGGATGAGAGAAGGGGGAAGAGGAGGAGGAGAGGATGAGAAGGGGGAAGAGGAGGAGAGAGGAGGAGAGAAGGGGGAAGAGGAGAGAGGGAGAGAAGGGGGAAGGAGGAGGAGTGAGAAGGTGGGGAAGGAGGAGAGAGGAGAGAGAGGGAAGGAGGAGAGAGCGAGAGAAGGCGGGGAAGAGGAGGAGAGAGCGGAGAGAAGGTGTGAAGGAGGAGAGAGGAGAGAGGATGAGAAGGTGGGAAGGAGGAGAGAGAGAAGGTGAGAGGAGGAGAGAGGAGAGAAGGTGGAAGGAGGAGAGATGGCGAGAGAAGGTGGAAGGAGGAGAGAGGAGAGAAGGGTGGGAAGAGGAGGAGAGAGGATGAGAAGGGGGAAGGAGGAGGAGAGAGGAGAGAGAATGGGGAAGAGGAGGAGAGAGAGGACGAGAAGGTGGAAGAGGATGGAGAGAGGAGAGAAGGAGGAAGAGGAGAGAGGAGGAGGAGAAGGGGGAAGGAGGAAGAGAGGAGAGAGGAGAGAAGGGGGAAGAGGAGGAGAGAGGAGAGAAGGGTGGGAAAGAGGAGAAGAGAGTGAGAGAAGGTGGGAAGGAGGAGAGAGGAGAGAAGGCGGAAGGAGGAGAGAGGAGAGAAGGTGGAAGAGGAGAGGAGATGAGGAGGAGGAAGGAGGAAGGGGAAGAGGAGGAGAGAGGAGAGAAGGTGAGAGAGGAGAGAGAGGTGGAAGAGGAGAGAGAGGATGAGAAGGGGAAGAGGAGGAGAGAGGAGAGAAGGGTGGAAGAGGAGGAGAGAAGGGGGAAGGAGGAGGAAGAGAAGGGGGAAGAGGAGGAGAGAGAGGAGAGAAGGTGGAAGAGGAGGAGAGAGGAGAGAGAAGGTGGAAGGGGAGGAGAGAAGGGGAAGAGGAGGAGAGAAGGGGGAAGAGGAGGAGAGAGAGGAGAGAAGGTGGAAGGAGGAGAGAGGAGCGAGAAGGTGGAAAGGAGGAGAGAGGAGAGAAGGTGGAAGGAGGAGACGAGGAGGAGAAGGTGGAAGGAGGAGAGAGGAGAGAAGGTGGGAAGAGGAGGAGAGAGGAAGAGAAGGTGGAAGAGGAGGAGAGAGGAGAGAGAGAAGGTGGAAGGAGGAGGGAGGAGGAGAGAAGGTGGAAGGAGGAGAGAGGAGAGAAGGTGGAAGGAGGAGGGGAGGAGAGAAGGGTGGAAGAGGAGGAGAGAGGAGAGGAGAAGGTGGAAGGAGGAGAGAGGAGAGAAGGTGGAAGGAGGAGGGAGGAGAAAGGTGGAAGGAGGAGAGAGGAGAGAAGGTGGAAGGAGGAGGGAGGAGAGAAGGTGGAAGAGGAGGAGAGAAGGTGGAAAGGAGGAGAGAGGGAGAGAAGAGAAGTGGAAGAGGAGGAGAGAGGAGAGAAGGTGGAAGCTGCCATACGCTCTCTTGTTCTCCAGCAGGGTCCTGAAGGTGGAGATGAGCTCCAGGTAGGACGTGGGCGTGACGTAGTTGTGGCGCTGCAGCTCCGACAGGAAGCGTCCTGACAGTGTGATGGTGGAGGTGTGGAAGCTCTTGCACATGTTGATGCAACCCTCCCGAGACTCGTCCGTCATCTCCACGTCCTCCAGGAAGCGGGAGGCCACAGCCTGCAGCGCGTCCTCCGGCCAGCTCTACAGGAGGGAGGACATCTTCACCTTCTACAACTCCGCACACACTAAACAGCAGCCCTGTCTGAATTCTCCAAATGTCAGTAAAGCTTAAACCCTTTAGAAGTGTTTAAATATGCATAACTTGTTTAAAAGTAATGTGAGGATGTACTGGATAGAGGAAAGAATCACTTGTGATTTGCCTATAATTTATACAAATACATTTTTACAATCAATTTTATAGAAATACATTTTCTATGGGCCATGACTCAATTGTTCTGGAGAGGAGAGCAGCTCTGGCTGTAAAGAGGAGAGGCTGAGACCTGAAACCAGTCGATGGTGCAGCAGTTGATGAGAGCAGGGAAGCGCCTCAGGCGGCTTCTGAAGGTGTCTCCGATGGGGCTCATGGCCAGCACCACGTGCAGCTGAGAGCGGCAGCGCTCCAGGAACATGTTGAAGAGCGCCAGGGGACTGCCGTCCGTCTGCTTGTCCCGCTCACGCTGGCGGTCCAGCACACGCATTCGCTCACAGATCTCCTGCTTCTCGTCCACTGCAAACAGGTTGGGCACCTGAGGAGGAGGAGGGTTAGAACATGACCAGGAACAGACCAGCCCGTCTAGAAACAGGCTATGTCCTTCCCAGGCTGATGCTGCTATCTTTATTTCACAAGAGACCTGTGTGCTGGCATGGTATGAGCATTATAAATACTATTATTATTATGAGCTGTGGGAGGTTAAAGTGACTCAATTGGAGGTTAGTTCCATAGTTTATGATTATTCAGGACAGATACAGAGTAGCTGTAACGTCACACTGCAGCAGAACTAGTGATGGTGCAAGTGCTTCAGCAGAACTAGTGATGGTGCAAGTGCTCGCACAGTGCTTGCACCATCACTAGTCCTTGTAACTGTCTGAGGGACGTCTGCTTTGACATTCTGGAGTCCTGCTGATATGCAGAGTCGCAATACTGTTGCTATGTTGCTATGGGTGCTGTTGCTATTGAGTGTGCACAGTGCACCATATGCGTTTAGTCTTGCGCATGCTTAGTCACATGACCAAATACTCCATGAGTCTCCTACTGGCGTAACAGCGGATGCCAAACCAAACTTTTATATAGTTTACCTTTATATTTAATGTGTCTTTATATTTAATGTGTCTTATATACATATATATATATGTCCTATATTTTAAAGGACATTATTATATGGCAACGACAGTACGAGCCTTCTGATTGGCTAATGGGTAGTCATGCCCAAACCCGTATTGACCAGCGGTCCAATAAGTATTGTTATTGCCCTCCTCTGACGTCATCTTCAAAATTAGCGATATCGAAGTCAACTGAGTCCAGACGATACTGAAGACATCAACAGCGACGAAAGAAATTGTTAACTTTCTAAAATAATCGTTATTTGTGTTGGAATTAAAGCCATTTTAGCAGAACCGTACTGTCCGCTTTCTATCAAAAGTAATTGGTTGCTAGACAACACCTGAAACACACCGTGAGAAGACTTGAGAGCTAGCCTAGCTAGCTACAATTAGCCTACAATTTACAAAATGAAAAGAGCTTAAAATGCCATATAATAAACAACTTACTAACCTCGACCGTTCGGTCATGCCGGGAAATATCAAACCTCGACTTTGCCGTATCAACCTCGCTATCGCTCGGTCGATACGTTCAAGTCTCGTTTGATATTTCCCGGCATGACCTCACTCTCGGTTAGTAAGTAGTTAATATTAGGCTGTTTAATGTGCTATTAATTCATGTATTTATTTGGCTTATTTCTCCCTCCACCCACAGTGTGTGTGTTTGTGTGTGTGTATCCCTCCACCTACCTCTCCAGTGTTCAGCAGTGTGTGTGTGTGTGTGTGTGTGTGTGTGTGTGTGTGTGTATCCCTCCACCCACAGTGTGTGTGTTTGTGTGTGTGTATCCCTCCACCCACCTCTCCAGTGTTCAGCAGTGTGTGTGTGTGTGTGTGTGTGTGTATCCCTCCACCCACCTCTCCAGTGTTCAGCAGTGTGTGTGTGTGTGTGTGTGTGTATCCCTCCACCCACCTCTCCAGTGTTCAGCAGTGTGTGTGTGTGTGTGTGTGTGTGTGTATCCCTCCACCCACCTCTCCAGTGTTCAGCAGTGTGTGTGTGTGTGTGTGTGTATCCCTCCACCCACCTCTCCAGTGTTCAGCAGTGTGTGAGCGTGTGTGTGTGTGTGTGTGTGTGTGTGTGTGTGTATCCCTCCACCTACCTCTCCAGTGTTCAGCAGTGTGTGAGCGTGTGTGTGTGTGTGTGTGTGTGTATCCCTCCACCCACAGTGTGTGTGTGTGTGTGTGTGTATCCCTCCACCCACAGTGTGTGTGTGTGTGTGTGTGTATCCCTCCACCTACCTCTCCAGTGTTCAGCAGGTTACTGACGTCCTCCAGGAAGGACTCCTTCGTGATCTGTGTGTCGGTGAACAGGAAGACTCCGTGAGTCTCTCCCTGCGTCGACTTCCTCATGATCATCTTCAGGTCATCACGCCACTCGGCCAGGCCGTAGCTCTTGGAGATCTCCACCTGGAAGAGCTCTGCCTCCGCCATGTGGGCGGCCAGGCGGGTGAGGGACTGGCGGCCGCTCCCTCCCACCCCCACCAGCAGGGCGTGGCCGCGGGGCTGCTTCAGCACGCGCGACACCCGGCACACGTGCTCGATGGCAAAGCGGAACAGCACCAGCTTCATGACGGCCTTGCTGATGTTGTTGTACTCGTCCAGGTGGGACTCCACCACCTGGCGCAGCTGCTGCAGATGCTGCACCTCGCGGGTAGCTGCGGTCTTCTCCTTTGGGGTCGTGGAAGTCACAGAACATGAGGCTGCGCAGGTCGTCCTCGGTGACGCGGCCGTCCTGGTCCTGGTCGAGGTGCTGGAATAGCTGGTGGAAGTCCTCCTTCAGGCAGCTGCCACACACCTGCTGCAGGTGGCTCACCATCCAGGCTCGGTCTGAGTCCTGCACCAGACGGTCGTAGTACACCCTCTGAACCTAGGAGGGCGGGGGGGGCAGAACACCAGGGTTAGGGTTAACCTAACCAACCTGACAGAACACCAGGGTTAGGGTTAATCTAACCAACCTGACAGAACACCAGGGTTAGGGTTAATCTAACCAACCTGACAGAACACCAGGGTTAGGGTTAACCTAACCAACCTGACAGAACACCAGGGTTAGGGTTAATCTAACCAACCTGACAGAACACCAGGGTTAGGGTTAATCTAACCAACCTGACAGAACACCAGGGTTAGGGTTAATCTAACCAACCTGACAGAACACCAGGGTTAGGGTTAATCTAACCAACCTGACAGAACACCAGGGTTAGGGTTAACCTAACCAACCTGACAGAACACCAGGGTTAGGGTTAACCTAACCAACCCGACAGAACACCAGGGTTAGGGTTAACCTAACCAACCCGACAGAACACCAGGGTTAGGGTTAATCTGGTACTCAGTACACACTTGGTGCTGCTCACACAAAGTATTGCTCTATTTTTGAAGTTGAGAAACAATTAAAGTAGTTTTAGGTATATAAAACTGATGCATGAAGTCTACACTTTAAATAAAGAATAGAGTCACAAAGAATAAGATTGAATGAAGAACAGAATGGTTTAAAGGTCAGCGTTCTATTTCTCTTTCATTAATATGGAAGAGCTGAACTCACTATCACAGTCTGTGGCAGTGTTTGCCAGCTTAAATCAACTTTGCTTGCCAATGCCAAATGCAGGGACACACAAACCCACACACAAGCGCACAAACACACACACACCTCGTGCACCCAGAGGCGTTTGATGTGGCTAGGTTGCTCTGCTGTCTCTGGCCGGGAAAGACAGATGCCCTGGATGACGCGGGAGAAGTCTCTTAGGTTGAACAGGTAATGAGACTTGGCGGGGGTGGGCAGCAGGTTCCTGGTGGCCTCCTGGTACACAGACATGGTGGCGTGGATGATCTGGGAGGTCAAGCTGGAGAAGGACTTGGGGAAGGAGAATCTGGACAAATACAACACAGACCAGAGGTCAACACAGAGCAGAGGTCAACACAGAGCAGAGGTCTCTGTCCTGCTCTGGCCAGACCTGGACCTGTACTACACACCTGGACCTGCACTACACACCTTGACCTGTACTACACACCTGCACTACACACCTGGACCTGTACTACATACAGACCTGGACCTGTACTACACACAGACCTGGACCTGTACTACACACCTGGACCTGTACTACACACCTGGACCTGCACTACACACCTGGACCTGTACTACACACAGACCTGGACCTGTACTACACACAGACCTGGACCTGTACTAGTTTTATAAACTAATTTCATCCTTGCCTTTTATCAACACAATACATTTTTGGAACAATCATACTACTTACATCATTAATTGTCTACTTAAAAGAAAAGTGTGCGTCGTTTTTGGAGCTTGATGTAAAACAAACAAACATCCGTTTGTCCAATTGGTAAAACATTGTCTAGTGAAGGTTATACGTTTCTTAGCCTGGTTTTCCATCTTTATATAGTCTCTATAGCTAGCTTTCCATCTGTCAGTGTCACTGTCGTGTGTAAGCGGCACTAAGGGCTGCATAGACGTTCATTTTATTAGTAGGCTAGTGAAAACAATTATAAGGCAAGCGGCCCTCAGGCCCAGAAGTGCTTCGGCCCTTCGGGAAATCTCCCGGTGCTCCCGAGGGCCAGTCCGGTGGACCACCTTACCTTCTGCCTTGTCAGTCCCCTCACCTCAAAATCTACCCCTTCAAAGACGGTAGCGTAAATTTATAATTTTCCACCGGAGCTTTAGCTAGCTGGCTAACGTTGCGTTCTCTCCTGCTGTGTTCAATGACTCAATTCATCAAACTGTAGCTAACGTTAGCTAAGTCTATGTCAACAGAGCTCCTGGGTGAGTTTGCACTGGTGATGCAAGGCCCTTCGCGTTAATATTTCCATGCACTCACGCTCCCTTCTGACACCCGCACCTGTTCGCAGTTCACTCATATGAATACCAACAATTTCTCATCGAATCTACACGATTCACGTAGGTCACCTATTTTGGTTTCAAAACGGCGAATTTCACCGAAAGGTGAGGGATTTTCATGCCTGCCACTAGACATCTGTAAAGACATATCCACCCCTCCACCCAGCAGAGACAGGACCCAGCCTCCACCCAGCAGAGACAGGCCCCAGCCTCCACCCAGCAGAGACAGGGCCCAGCCTCCACCCAGCAGAGACAGGGCCCAGCCTCCACCCAGCAGAGACAGGCCCCAGCATGGAGGCTCACCGTATGTTGAGGTGCCAGTCCAGAATTCGGGAGAAAATGGTGTACATGGTCTTCTCATCAAAGTCGTTGATGGTCACCGTGTTGAAGTGTCGGAGGAAGCGAGGTGTGATGGGGTTCCTGCCTCCACCTAGACAGACAGGAAGCAAGAGAGGAGCTCTCTATCTCTGGCCTTCCATTCCTGTCACTGGGTCATCTTATCATCCACATCAATGGAAATAACATGATATTATACTGTATATTTAAGTGTGTGTGAGGAGGGAGGACGTACCAGGTGGGCCCATGGCACACATGATTTGGATGTCCACCAGTTGTATGGTGGAGCAGTCCCTGGTGTCGTACCAGTTCCAGTGGTCCAGCCACTGGCGCAGCAGCTCCACAGGGGGCTGGGCCCCATACGTCTCCTTGGTCGGCATGTTCACATCATCCACAAACACCACCTGGGGGAACACCACCTCTTAATGCCTACTCACCACCTGGGGGAACACCACCTCTTAATGCCTATACTCACCACCTGGGGGAACACCACCTCTTAATGCCTACTCACCACCTGGGGGAACACCACCTCTTAATGCCTACTCACCACCTGGGGGAACACCACCTCTTAATGCCTACTCACCACCTGGGGGAACACCACCTCTTAATGCCTACTCACCACCTGGGGGAACACCACCTCTTAATGCCTACTCACCACCTGGGGGAACACCACCTCTTAATGCCTACTCACCACCTGGGGGAACACCACCTCTTAATGCCTACTCACCACCTGGGGGAACACCACCTCTTAATGCTTCCTCACAAAGCATGGACATGTGGAGACAGAGACCGTCTGCCTTATCAGAGGGCCCTGCCATCCCCCACCCCCCCTGCCATCCCCCACCCCCACCCCCCCTGCCATCCCCCACCCCCCCCTGCCATCCCCCACCCCCCCTGCCATCCCCCACCCCCCCTGCCATCCCCCACCCCCCCTGCCACCCCCCACCCCTCCTGCCATCCCCCACCCCCCCTGCCATCCCCACCCCCCCTGCCATCCCCCACCCCCCCTGCCATCCCCCACCCCCCCTGCCATCCCCCACCCCCCCTGCCATCCCCCACCCCCCCTGCCATCCCCCACCCCCCCTGCCATCCCCCACCCTTCCTACCGTTCTCTTGCCCAGCGGGGGGGCCATACAAGCCCTTGCGCCTCTTGTCCAGCTTGGACATGATGATGCTCTGGGTCTGGGCAGCGGAGCTCTGAGCGGAGAAGTTGATGAGCAGGGGGCTGTACACATCCTTCCTCAGGCGGTTCAACAGGAAGTCCTGAGGGAAGGAGGAGTGGTTAGAGACACCCAGGAAGTGATGCTTATAGGACTCAGAACCTTCTGCCACAGACCACAAGCATTCATGAGTTTCATTTAGTGTCTAAACTGGTTGGTAAAGAGCTCTTCCTGGTCCAGAGAATGAGATGTGTGAATCTGTTGTTCTTTGTAGTTCAACACAGTTCTGATGACGTGCAGACTTGAGACCCTCATAGGTACAGACACAGCATGAACATGTGGAGAGGGTGACGTGAACATCTCAACTAAACTTGCTCTATGGAGGTAACATGTTAACAGGAAAGTGAGTAAATTAGAACACATGAACACGTTCTGTTCTGTGTCTGGTTGGTTACCAACAGGTCTGGTCATGCAGGGAGCCCAAAGAGTTCATCAGCAGTCAACAATAAGAACAACTGATAAAAAAATTGCAAACAATTGAGAAGAGGTTATAAATTCCCTTGGTCCACCGTCACCCAAGCTGTGTGCGAGGTGTGTCAGGTGTGAGAGGTGTGAGAGGTGTGAGAGGTGTGTCAGGTGTGAGAGGTGTGAGAGGTGTGAGAGGTGTGAGAGGTGTGAGAGGTGTGAGAGGTGTGAGAGGTGTGAGAGGTGTGAGAGGTGTGAGAGGTGTGAGAGGTGTGTCAGGTGTGCGAGGTGTGAGAGGTGTGAGAGGTGTGAGAGGTGTGAGAGGTGTGTCAGGTGTGCGAGGTGTGTCAGGTGTGAGAGGTGTGAGAGGTGTGAGAGGTGTGAGAGGTGTGAGAGGTGTGTCAGGTGTGCGAGGTGTGTCAGGTGTGAGAGGTGTGAGAGGTGTGAGAGGTGTGAGAGGTGTGAGAGGTGTGTCAGGTGTGAGAGGTGTGAGAGGTGTGTCAGGTGTGCGAGGTGTGTCAGGTGTGAGAGGTGTGTCAGGTGTGCGAGGTGTGTCAGGTGTGAGAGGTGTGAGAGGTGTGAGAGGTGTGAGAGGTGTGAGAGGTGTGAGAGGTGTGAGAGGTGTGAGAGGTGTGTCAGGTGTGAGAGGTGTGAGAGGTGTGAGAGGTGTGAGAGGTGTGAGAGGTGTGAGAGGTGTGAGAGGTGTGAGCAGGTGTGAGAGGTGTGAGAGGTGTGAGAGGTGTGCGAGGTGTGAGAGGTGTGAGAGGTGTGAGAGGTGTGAGAGGTGTTGAGAGGTGTGCGAGGTGTGAGAGGTGTGAGAGGTGTGAGAGGTGTGCGAGGTGTGCGAGGTGTGAGAGGTGTGAGAGGTGTGAGAGGTGTGAGAGGTGTGAGAGGTGTGAGAAGTGTGTCAGGTGTGAGAGGTGTGAGAGGTGTGAGAGGTGTGAGAGGTGTGAGAGGTGTGTCAGTGTGAGAGGTGTGAGAGGTGTGAGAGGTGTGAGAGGTGTGAGAGGTGTGAGAGGTGTGTCAGGTGTGCGGGTGTGAGAGGTGTGAGAGGTGTGAGGTGTGAGGTGTGAGAGGTGTGCGCGGTGTGCGAGGTGTGGAGTGTGTTGCGAGGTGTGTGCGCGTGTGTGCGAGGTGTGCGCGGTGTGAGCGGTGTGAGCGGTGTGCGAGGTGTGAGAGGTGTTGTCAGGTGTGAGAGGTGTGAGAGGTGTGAGAGGTGTGAGAGGTGTGTCAGGTGTGAGAGGTGTGAGAGGTGTGAGAGGTGTGAGAGGTGTGTCAGGTGTGAGAGGTGTGTCGAGGTGTGAGAGGTGTGAGAGGTGTGAGAGGTGTGAGAGGTGTGTCAGGTGTGAGAGGTGTGAGAGGTGTGAGAGGTGTGAGAGGTGTGTCAGGTGTGAGAGGTGTGAGAGGTGTGAGAGGTGTGAGAGGTGTGTCAGGTGTGAGAGGTGTGAGAGGTGTGAGAGGTGTGAGAGGTGTGTCAGGTGTGAGAGGTGTGAGAGGTGTGAGAGGTGTGAGAGGTGTGAGAGGTGTGAGAGGTGTGAGAGGTGTGAGAGGTGTGTCAGGTGTGAGAGGTGTGAGAGGTGTGAGAGGTGTGAGAGGTGTGTCAGGTGTGAGAGGTGTCAGGTGTGAGAGGTGTGAGAGGTGTGAGAGGTGTGTCAGGTGTGCGAGGTGTGAGAGGTGAGAGTGTGAGAGGTGTGAGAGGTGTGAGAGTGTAGAGTGTGAGAGGTGTGAGAGGTGTGAGAGGTGTGAGAGGTGTGAGAGGTGTGTCAGGTGTGAGAGGTGTGAGAGGTGTGAGAGGTGTGTCAGGTGTGAGTGTCTGTGTGTGTGTAGCAGCATATGGTTCTGTGTTGAATCATGATTGTGTGTGTAACAGGCTAGATAATGGATGGGGCTGTTAACATGATGGATGGGAGGCTCTCCCACCTCCTGCTGGGGTATAGAGCGTGGCGAGGCGGGGTTGGGTGTGTCTGAGGTTTGGATCATAGGGGGGTTAGGGTTGGTTGGATGACACGGACAAAGACCCTACTGATCCACCCTGGGCTTCTGATTCACCCTGGGCTTCTGATGCACCCTGGGCTTCTGATCCACCCTGGGCTTCTGATGCACCCTGGGCTTCTGATCCACCCTGGGCTTCTGATCCACCCTGGGCTTCTGATCCACCCTGGGCTTCTGATCCACCCTGGGCTTCTGATCCACCCTGGGCTTCTGATCCACCCTGGGCTTCTGATCCACCCTGGGCTTCTGATCCACCCTGGGCTGGGAGTTGAAGTCTGAGATCCTGTACAGTGAGACCAGCAGTGTTGACCTCTACAGTAACAGCATGCAGAGCTGAGCTGCAGTGTTGACCTCTACAGTAACAGCATGCTGAGCTGCAGCGTGGCTCCAGCAGTGTTGACCTCTACAGTAACAGCATGCAGAGCTGAGGTGCAGCGTGGCTCCAGCAGTGAAGATCTCTTCCACCTGCTCCCTGCACGTTTAAACACACAGATCCAGCTCCGTGCTGCATACCAAGCTCACACACTTCCACCCGCTGTCACTCACTCACCCTGACTGGCAAATATATATCATTGAAGCGAAAAGCAAGGTTTCTCAACAGGGATGTCCTAGGTGTCCACACCCTACAGTGTCTAGTTAGGTTTGAAACTGCAGCCCTCACTATGATGTAGACGCTTTTGCCGGTGCCAGTTGGTCCGATGAAGATGGTGGGCTTCTGGTGTGTGATGAGCAACTCCATCAGGGCTGTGGAACACACTGTGTTCTCTGTGGGAACGATGATCTCGCTGAACTGCAGGTCCTTGGCAATAGGGGGCGCTGTCTTCAGCTGGTCTGTCCACAGCTCCCACCTCCCAGGGCCCTGCAAAAGAACAAGGACCTTATTTCACAATCTCTTTTTATGTGCATGGAAGTTTGTTTTTATATTGAAAAGTCTCAAACATAATCTTAAAGACGGCAGAGCCTCTATACACAGCTGTTATCTCAAACATGATTGGACGGCAGAGCCTCTATACACAGCTGTTATCTCAAACATGATTGGACGACAGGGCCTCTATACACAGCTGTTATCTCAAACATGATTGGAAGACATCTATATTCTAGGTCAGATTCACGAGGAAGGATAGTCTCCCGTGAGTATTCAGTACCAGACCACAGTATGACCATCATGGATGCAGCCTTCAGACCCTCAAGCTGACTAGGTGTGGACGGAGCCCAGTCCCAAATATCATCTCACTGTCGTACCACTCCAACTTTCCAAACTGTAAGTTAGACAGAAATTCTAATCCTATTCCTTGGGGAGGGACCAGTTCTTGTGTACAGTAGGAGGTAAATCAATGCAGCTCAATGTAGAGCAGTTAGCAAAGCTCTCAGAAGACTGTGGTACTGGTAGAGCCCCAGTCTGATGGCCTGTCTCACCTCCTTGATGAAGAGGTACTGGTAGAGCCCCAGTCTGATGGCCTATCTCACCTCCTTGATGAAGAGGTACTGGTAGAGCCCCAGTCTGATGGCCTGTCTCACCTCCTTGATGAAGAGGTACTGGTAGAGCCCTAGTCTGATGGCCTGTCTCACCTCCTTGATGAAGAGGTACTGGTAGAGCCCTAGTCTGATGGTCTGTCTCACCTCCTTGATGAAGAGGTACTGGTAGAGCCCTAGTCTGATGGCCTGTCTCACCTCCTTGATGAAGAGGTACTGGTAGAGCCCTAGTCTGATGGCCTGTCTCACCTCCTTGATGAAGAGGTACTGGTAGAGCCCTAGTCTGATGGCCTGTCTCACCTCCTTGATGAAGAGGTACTGGTAGAGCCCTAGTCTGATGGCCTGTCTCACCTCCTTGATGAAGAGGTACTGGTAGAGCCCTAGTCTGATGGCCTGTCTCACCTCCTTGATGAAGAGGTACTGGTAGAGCCCTAGTCTGATGGCCTGTCTCACCTCCTTGATGAAGAGGTACTGGTAGAGCCCTAGTCTGATGGCCTGTCTCACCTCCTTGATGAAGAGGTACTGGTAGAGCCCTAGTCTGATGGCCTGTCTCACCTCCTTGATGAAGAGGTACTGGTAGAGCCCCAGTCTGATGGCCTGTCTCACCTCCTTGATGAAGAGGTACTGGTAGAGCCCCAGTCTGATGGCCTGTCTCACCTCCTTGATGAAGAGGTACTGGTAGAGCCCCAGTCTGATGGCCTGTCTCACCTCCTTGATGAAGAGGTACTGGTAGAGCCCCAGTCTGATGGCCTGTCTCACCTCCTTGATGAAGAGGTACTGGTAGAGCGAGCCCTCAGAAGGCAGAGCCACGGTCAGCTGCTTGGCGGGGGGCTCCACGGTGCTCAGGATCCCATGGCGTGTTCGTGTGTCTTCGCTCAGGGCTCCCTCCAGCATCTCCCGCACCACAGAGTCAAACTTCACACGGCCAGACTCAGTACAGCTGGCTCCTACAGACCACACCAGGCAGAACACAAAGATGCCCTGTGCCAGAGAGATGTCAACATTAGCTTGGTACGTCTCTGGGACTGGGGGAGAAAGGCATGTCTTCAAAACACAAAAACAGTTTTGAGTTTAGTACGGCAATAGTGTAGTATGGTCTAGCATAAAATGAACTGTGAAATATGCTTTGCTTTTAAACAAATAAACAAAGACTTGGAAATCAAGCCTGATCAGCCCACAATAATGTAGCTGATTAAAGATCAACACGCTGATGGTGACCAGATGAGACCCTGGCAGGTGCCCCTGCAATGCTGCCAATGTGTCAGGAGAGAGCAGAGCTGCAGCAGGAGAGAGCAGAGCTGCAGCAGGAGAGAGCAGAGCTGCAGTCAGGAGAGAGCAGAGCTGCAGTCAGGAGAGAGCAGAGCTGCAGTCAGGAGAGAGCAGAGCTGCCAATGTGTCAGGAGAGAGCAGAGCTGCCAATGTGTCAGGAGAGAGCAGAGCTGCAGTCAGGAGAGAGCAGAGCTACAGTCAGGAGAGAGCAGAGCTGCCAATGTGTCAGGAGAGAGCAGAGCTGCAGTCAGGAGAGAGCAGAGCTGCAGTCAGGAGAGAGCAGAGCTGCAATCAGGAGAGAGCAGAGCTGCAGTCAGGAGAGAGCAGAGCTGCAGCAGGAGAGAGCAGAGCTGCAGTCAGGAGAGAGCAGAGCTGCAGTCAGGAGAGAGCAGAGCTGCAGTCAGGAGAGAGCAGAGCTGCAGTCAGGAGAGAGCAGAGCTGCAGCAGGAGAGAGCAGAGCTGCAGTCAGGAGAGAGCAGAGCTGCAGTCAGGAGAGAGCAGAGCTGCAGTCAGGAGAGAGCAGAGCTGCAGTCAGGAGAGAGCAGAGCTGCAGCAGGAGAGAGCAGAGCTGCAGTCAGGAGAGAGCAGAGCTGCAGCAGGAGAGAGCAGAGCTGCAGTCAGGAGAGAGCAGAGCTGCAGTCAGGAGAGAGCAGAGCTGCAGTCAGGAGAGAGCAGAGCTGCCAATGTGTCAGGAGAGAGAACTTTGGTTCTTTCACTAAGTTGAGCAACTTTTGGTCAGTAGAGAAGAACAGCTTTTAATAACTATTAAGCTCAGAGCCAAGTGGTTTGTGGATGGATGGTTCAAGTGAGCGTACTGAAAGCTGATGTGGTGACATAACAGAAAGTTAATGACTTCCAAAACCAGTACAGAGAGCTGTATAGTACTTAGCGTACTAAAGGCCTTTTATGGGCTTTCAGGGTACTGTTGGCTGTCTGTCATACCTTAAACCAGCTTCCCTCTGTCTTAGTGCCCCAGGATGTTTTCCCCCTCCCTCTCACCTCCAGCCAGGAGCAGATGTCTCTCTCATCCAGACTCTTCATCTTGGCCTCGTCTCTGAACTCGTCCAGCATGCAGTCCATCAGGTTCATCAGGGACTTCACCAGGTTGGTGTCGGACGTCGGGGAATGTTCCTGCAGAGAGAACACAGATCAGGAGGCTTCCTATAGTCTAGGACTAAGTATCAACCCCAGACATCAGTGTTCAGAAGACACAGGCTTTTCTCACTAAATGAGAGCAGGGGTAAGTAAGGTAGTAACAGTGGCAGTGCCTACTAAAGTGTACAGTGTGTTTGTATTGCCATTATTCATTCCTAGTTCCTGCCTTGGTGGCTTTGCGTATGAGTTGCAGGCAGGCGGGCAGCATCCTGTCAAATAGGCCTGTGATGATGTCTTTGTGCATGGGCTTGACTGTGGAGGGCAGGGTGTTGAGCCAGGACAGCATCACAGGCCTCCAGCCCAGCATGTGAGGCTCCATGTAGATCATCCCACAGCGAGACACCTGCAGATACCACAAACCTTCAGTAAGATGAACGCTAAAACCACTACCTCAACATTTATCAAGGAATGTGAACACTGCTTAATTAACAGAGCCAGTTTACTAGAACAAAACACTTGATGGTAATCTGCCTGTGTAAATATTGCAGTTGTAACTTCAGTATTCGACACCATAAAAATCCTCAGTATAGAAAGGAAAGCATACAAATAGTAATACAAATCTGTGATAATCATTTATTTGCATACGCAAATCCTAGCTCTTTCACGGTTTCACATTGGAACTGTGAAATATTTTTGTGAAATATTTTTTACGAATATCTGGATATGTGGGCCATCAGAATGCCCCCCCTGGTCTTGATGTCCTCACCACTTGATTCCACCAGACAACAAGGGACTACTTCAAAGTGATCTACATGAAATCTTGAGGCTAACGTTGGCGTCAAATATATTTCCAGATACAAACAAAACATAAACAATGTCAACAAGCATATGTGTAATTGGATGAGAATTGAACATTTTGAAAAACTTCAACCGCATGCAGATCTGCATCTCAGAACGACAAACAAACAAACGCCCCTGGCTCACCGTGGCGGGCGAAGCCACTTCCAGGTCCATCGGCTCGAAGATGAGGCTCATCTGTGGGGACATCTGGATGATCTCTCCACTCATCAGACACAGCTTCTTGTTGTCGTCTAGCACTGTGTTCATGTTCTCAATCCAGACAGCATCCACCGGCCCGTCGAAGATCAGCCACTTCCTGTCTGGGGTCTGCAGGGACACACAGGGACACACACAGGGACACACACATGGACACACACATGGAGACACACAGGGGGACACACAGGGGGACACACAGGGGGACACACAGGGAGACACACATGGAGACACACAGGGGGACACACAGGGACACACACAGGGACACACACAGGGAGACACACAGGGGGACACACAGGGACACACACAGGGACACACACAGGGAGACACACATGGAGACACACAGGGAGACAAACAGGGAGACACACAGGGAGACACACAGGGAGACACACAGGGGGACACACAGGGACACACAGGGAGACACACAGGGGGACACACAGGGACACACACAGGGACACAAGGAGACAAACAGGGAGACACAGGGACACACAGGGAGACACACAGGGAGACACACAGGGGGACACACAGGGACACACACAGGGACACAAGGAGACAAACAGGGAGACACACATGGAGACACACAGGGAGACACACAGGGAGACACATCAAGTATGCAGCAGTTGTGTGTGTGCCAGGGCTGGTGAGTTTGAAATCAGAGCAGAACCAGCTAAACCTGATTTGACTGGATTTGTTTGCAATTTATTTAAAGCCAAAAAAAACAGGTTTGTGTTGTTTTCTTAAATTGTTCTAATGTGTTGATACTATGATACTTTAAAGGTCAGTTAGATAAATAAACTATTTTGGAAAGCAAGAAATATAGCTGTGCTCACAGAGCATAATGTGACTTAGAATAGGGCTGAGTCCCTGGGAGTTATTGATCTTGGTGAATAACATTAAAAAAGATAAGACTTTACTAAGATAAGACTTTACTAAGATAAGACTTTACTAAAATAAGGCTTTATTAATCCCCAGGATAGTTGTCACGGAAGTCTGTTTCCATAGAAACAAATATAGTAAAGACTGCGAGCTGTTCTCGAGCCTCATTATGGTTTGTTTTCTTTCCTGAGCATTTGCTGCTTTCATTGCACATTGTTTTGGGTGACAGGGCTTTAGAAAGACGGAGATGAAGATGAAAAGCCCAGAAATGCTCACAGTACAACAGGTCTATAGTGGTGATGCTCACAGTACAACAGGTCTATAGTGTGGGACCCATGTTGCAGGTGTGCAGCAAGTAGAAAACCCATAAACAACAGTAACACATCATTCATTCACATGAAAATCAGAGAGACCAGGAATGGACCGGGAGGTAGACCAGAGCTTACCTGGGAGGTAGACCAGAGCTTACCTGGGAGGTAGACCAGAGCTTACCTGGGAGGTAGACCAGAGCTTACCTGGGAGGTAGACCAGAGCTTACCTGGGAGGTAGACCAGAGCTTACCTGGGAGGTAGACCAGAGCTTACCTTGGAGGTAGACCAGAGCTTACCTGGGAGGTAGACCAGAGCTTACCTGGGAGGTAGACCAGAGCTTACCTGGGAGGTAGACCAGAGCTTACCTTGGAGGTAGACCAGAGCTTACCTGGGAGGTAGACCAGAGCTTACCTGGGAGGTAGACCAGAGCTTACCTGGGAGGTAGACCAGAGCTTACCTGGGAGGTAGCGAAGGATCTGTAGCTGACGGCCAGTATGCCGTCGGACCACTCATGGGAGACGGGGTCAAACTGGCCATACAGCTGGCCCATCGTGATGGACTTGGGGTTGATAACTGTGATCTGGACCCTGTTCTCATCCATCAGACCCTATATGGACCCCCCACACACACACACGTACACACACACACACACACACACACACAGACACACACACACAAACACACACACACGACACACCTGTCACAGGACGCCTAAAAACAACATTTCTCAAGACTACAGGATAGTTTAGACCTTATTAGACAGACACATCACTGAGGCAGCAAAAACAGATCATGGAAGAAAGCTCAAAGCAATGGATCAGCCTCGAACCTTATTTGAGCACATTTCCTGTGCCAAGTCTCATACATTTCCTGGCAGATCAAAGTCTCTGTGATAAAGAGCCTTCCCAAACTAGGGGAGAAGCCAACCCCAGTTAGCATGATTTCAGACGGGCCGTCAGGATTCAGAGAGGGGAAGGGGCGGACGTGCATCGCCGTGACAATGATGAATGTGGTGTTGCTGAGGCTGTCCATCATGCCGTCCCACAAGCCCTTTCAGCCATGTAAACAGCCAGCTGTGTGAGTGTGTGTGTGTGTGTGTGTGTGTGTGTGTGTGTCTGTGTGTGTGTATCTGTGTGTGAGTGTAACACTGTCACTAGCGGATAAATCATTAGGTAATTTCATCACCCTAAAGATACACTTCAAATTCACTGATTGAACACATAGGCAAACCCATATTGCATAATCTCTAGCCTGCACCCACACCAGTCCAGTCCAATCTAATCTGTAGCTATCTTTCTTGAAAGGACAGAAAGAGAGGGATGACTGGAGGGGGGACTGGAGGGGGACTGGAGGGGACTGGAGGGGGGACTGGAGGAGGGACTGGAGGGGGACTGGAGGGGGACTGGAGGGGGGACTGGAGGGGGACTGGAGGGGGACTGGAGGGGGGACTGGAGGGGGACTGGAGGGGGGACTGGAGGGGGACTGGAGGGGGACTGGAGGGGGGACTGGAGGGGGACTGGAGGGGGACTGGAGGGGGACTGGAGGGGGACTGGAGGGGGGACTGGAGGGGGACTGGAGGGGGACTGGAGGGGGACTGGAGGGGGACTGGAGGGGGGACTGGAGGGGGGACTGGAGGGGGGACTGGAGGGGGACTGGAGGGGGGACTGGAGGGGGACTGGAGGGGGGACTGGAGGGGGGACTGGAGGGGGACTGGAGGGGGACTGGAGGGGGGACTGGAGGGGGACTGGAGGGGGGACTGGAGGGGGGACTGGAGGGGGGACTGGGGGGGACTGGAGGGGGACTGGAGGGGGACTGGAGGGGGACTGGAGGGGGGACTGGAGGGGGGACTGGAGGGGGGACTGGAGGGGGACTGGAGGGGGACTGGAGGGGGACTGGAGGGGGACTGGAGGGGGGACTGGAGGGGGGACTGGAGGGGGGACTGGAGGGGGGACTGGAGGGTTACCTTGTCACTGATGTCCTGCAATGCGGCCGCCAGCACACGGTAGGCGCAGGTCTTGCCTCCAAACGGCTCCCCCACCAGCATGAAGCCATGTCTAACAATCATCATCTCAAAGATCTGCAGGATCTTCTCTACAAAGAAGTCTGTGACCTGCAGGTTCATCTTGTCACTGTTCTCCTTGATGGCCTCCAGCAGCAGGCCGTAGTCTGGCTTAGGCAGTCTGACCCCGGGGAAGAGGTCGGAGGTGATGCCCTGGGGAAGTGTGTGTGTGTGGGGGGTACACAAACAC
>CAEFZP010002837.1:102500-211318 GCA_903064625.1 Mallotus villosus
GGCAACCACAACTTTCGGATTTCCAGTGAGTGGCATACCAATAACGGGTTGTTGGTTGTTTTTTTTTGGGGGGGGGGAGTGATGGGGGTGGTCTGGTCCACCCTTCTGAAATCCTCTCAAACACCATCCTGAAATCCTCTCATTTGTAATTGTATAACTGTGAATGATTTTCAATGGCTTACATAAAAGGTTTTTTATTATATGAGTAACAGTTTCACACATACGAATATGTGTGAAAGCATAACTTCTAGGTTTGTATGTAAAAGTATTTACTTGTCAGTAAAGCATATGAGTGAGTTTGGTTTCTGATGTGTATGTGAGAGAAGGCCATGAATAATCATGGTGATTATGAATGGCCCTCACAGCCCCTCAGACAGCACACCTCATGGTGATTATGAATGGCCCTCAGCCCCTCAGACAGCACACCTCATGGTGATTATGAATGGCCCTCACAGCCCCTCAGACAGCACACCTCATGGTGATTATGAATGGCCCTCACAGTCCCTCAGACAGCACACCTCATGGTGATTATGAATGGCCCTCACAGTCCCTCAGACAGCACACCTCATGGTGATTATGAATGGCCCTCACAGTCCCTCAGACAGCACACCTCATGGTGATTATGAATGGCCCTCACAGTCCCTCAGACAGCACACCTCATGGTGATTATGAATGGCCCTCACAGCCCCTCAGACAGCACACCTCATGGTGATTATGAATGGCCCCTCACAGTCCCTCAGACAGCACACCTCATGGTGATTATGAATGGCCCTCACAGCCCCTGACAGCCCACCTTGAAGAACTTCCCCAGGGCGATGTAGTCCAGGCCGTCGGAGCAGTTGAAGACCACACACTGCTTGGCCACGGCCTTGGCCAGGTCCTTGGTGGTCTCAGTCTTGCCCGTCCCCGCCGGGCCCTCGGGGGCCCCGCCCAGGTGCAGGTGCAGCGCCCCAAACAGGGTTCTGGAGAACGAGCCGTCAACACGTTCTTCATACACACTTAAATCATGCTTAAATATACTATGTTCACTACAATGACCACATTACTACTGCAGTAAAGGGTCAGAGGGGACAGTGAGGGGGCAGTGAGTGGTCATACCTGTAGCAGCGGTCAGTGAGGGGGCAGTGAGTGGTCATACCTGTAGCAGCGGTCAGTGAGGGGGCAGTGAGTGGTCATACCTGTAGCAGCGGTCAGTGAGGGGGCAGTGAGTGGTCATACCTGTAGCAGCGGTCAGTGAGGGGGCAGTGAGTGGTCATACCTGTAGCAGCGGTCAGTGAGGGGGCAGTGAGTGGTCATACCTGTAGCAGCGGTCAGTGAGGGGGCAGTGAGTGGTCATACCTGTAGCAGCGGTCAGTGAGGGGGGTGATGACCAGACGGGGTGTGTTCCCTAGGTACTCGTAGCCGTAAGCCAGACCAGCGTTGATCATCTTGGTTTGGAGCGTGTCTTCCTGGATTATGGTCACAAGGACAGGGTCACATATGGAATCGAACCGGCACTAAAATTAATTAATTAAATTATGTTCTTGTGGTAGGAGTGAGCTGAATTGAATATGGGTAAAAAGTGAAACGACCCTGGTTTAAAAAACAAATTAAATATTTTTACCATTAGATATATGACGTACTGATTGACTAGTCAAACTTTCCTTTGGTACTAGCTTTTACCCACACACACACACTCACAAACACACCCATTCACACACACACAGACCCCCTGGCTCACAATCCAATAGTAGCGTAGCTGGCTGAGCCACTCAAAGTCGTTCTCATCGCTGATCCCTTTCTGGCAGAGCTGTGAAAGCACATCCCTGGCATGAACGTCCAGCACTACTAGAGCTCCCAGAGTCACGCGGGCCTGCTTAGACAGCTTGCCTCGCACCAGCGTCACTATGTCGTCTATCTGGCTGTTGTTCTGCTGCAGGTACACGTTCAGTGCCTTAGGGAGAGAGGTATGGTTGGTCATTGTGAGCTAGCGACAGGACCCCAGCAGAAGAGACCCAGTGTGAGGTCGGTCCTGGTCACCTTCTGTCCTGAAACAATGGCCTCGTGGATGTCCTTGGTCCAGTAGACCTGGGAGACACACAGTACGGTCTGGCCTGGCCACGCCCGCACCCAGTTGGTTCTCTGGTCCTGGGGGTACGCCTCGATGGCCTCCCCGATCACCTGACACACGCACAGGGAGGAAGAGTTAAGCACACACCTGCCCCAGACTCAATCCTTAGGAACCACACACATTACACATGACATAATACATTACACATTGCATTATACATTATGCATTACATCATACATTACATTATACATTACATTTGATTCATTCAACACCTTCATCCAAAGCAAAGTACACAGGGTCCACATTCGTCAGATTTCATGCATGCCTCCATCTGTCTTGATCTATTGGATCCAATCAACAATCATAGGACTCTGTAAAGGGAGAAGTCTTGGTGAGGAGGGATCATCTGAGAACCTGAGCAGCTACCTTCTGCAGAGAGCTGCGCATGCCATTCTCCAGCTCCAGCAACCACTTCTCCACCTGGCCTCGGGCCTTGGAGGTGGAGATGATGTCCAGCAGCGCCACCACCTCCGCCTCGCTGCTCATCATGTGGGTGATGTCCAGCACGTCAGTGAAAACCACGTTAGCCACGCCCTCGAAGCACTTCTTCAGATGAGGCTGGACCCTGAGGGAGAGGAGAGAGCTGTTTGTAGTCTGTTCCACCTGCTACCCCCCCCCTGTAGCCTAGCCTCTGTTCCACCTGCTACCCCCCCCTGTAGCCTAGCCTACCCTAACCTTAACCCTACACCCCCCTGTAGCAGCCTCTGTTACACCCCCCTGTAGCAGCCTCTGTTACACCCCCCCTGTAGCAGCCTCTGTTACACCCCCCCTGTAGCAGCCTCTGTTACACCCCCCTGTAGCAGCCTCTGTTCTACCTGTTACACCCCCTTGTAGCCTAGCCTCTGTTCTACCTGCGACACCCCCCTGTAGCCTAGCCTCTGTTCTACCTGCTACACCCCCCTGTAGCCTAGCCTAACCCTAACCCTAACCCTACACCCCCCTGTAGCCTAGCCTAACCCTAACCCTCTGTATTCATGTTGATCCACCAGAGGGGCAACACCCCGCTACACTGTCATTTCCCCAGAGAGAAAATATTCCTTCCAAAATAGTTATTCTATCTTCTCTCATTTCTCCATCTTGTAATGTCTGTGTTTGTTACATAAAACCAGATGTTTGCAACTGGTTAATCCTAATCATCTGCGGATAATCTACTATTGATTGCAGTCTAGTTCTCCTGTGAACACAAGAGAAATGGATTTAATCCCTCTCCGGCAACCCACTACCGAAAATCATTTTGTAAACAATTGCTTTGAGATCCCCTCTAATGTAGCCTGTGGGGAATAGTGTTGTGCTTCTGGGAACCACTTAGAGGATCTATACCATTTTGTCAACACCAAAGAAGAAATGTAACAAACCAGACAACAACAATAAATGGAGCAAGAAAGCAAGGGGGAAAATCCTCTGAAAAACTAGGTTTGCATGGTTGGACAAGGTTTAATAAACCCCCAAAACTTGATTGAACGGCAGACAGACACCGTTTCCTACTTAAAACGGCGTTGAGATGGCGCGCCCTGTGAAAGGAAAGCATGCATGAGTCACCCCAACTCAGCCCAGCGACGGCTTCATCACACGCCTCCATATGCTTTTGAAAATCCCCGCTTGTCAGAAAGGCGAGGCTATGTACTGGGGCTGATGAAACTCCCAGCCGCGAAAGTTGGGGATGAAGAGAGGATGAAAAGATATCAAATCAAAAAGAGGAAGAGAAAAGGGCTAAGTCCTCTTTGTCTGAAATCACATTCATTATTAACCAAATACTGTAGGTGAATAAGACAAGGGCTGCTTATCAGCCTGGGCCTGCTTCAGGGAGCCACTGGGAAGTTAAGTAGGCCAGGGTGTCACAGGGAGAAGAACAGCTTCTATAATTAAATTCCCACAGTAAGTACAGGATTTCCAAGGCTTGAAATTAGTTTTCCAAGGCTTCTACTCAGTTCAATTGCTTCCCCCCCCTCCCCATTTTCTCCTTTTTCTTTTCTCTTCTGAGCATGTCTTCATGAAGAGGCAAAGCATGTTCTCTACACCATTGTGTCCATGTAGGCCAAGGTGCTGAAAAGTCTGCATTGCTGTGCTAAACAAAGTGGTGACATGTAGTGGTGACATGTAGCGGTGACATGTAGCGGTGACATGTAGTGGTGACATGCAGTGGTGACATGTAGTGGTGACATGTAGCGGTGACATGTAGCGGTGACATGTAGCGGTGACATGCAGTGGTGACATGTAGTGGTGACATGTAGTGGTGACATGCAGTGGTGACATGTAGTGGTGACATGTAGTGGTGACATGCAGTGGTGACATGTAGTGGTGACATGTAGTGGTGACATGTAGTGGTGACATGTAGTGGTGACATGTAGTGGTGACATGTAGTGCCCTCACACACAAACCTCACCATGGAGGACAAAAAAGTGTTGATTGAGCCATAATCAAACTCTATCAAACAGCCCTACCACCCCACGGGAGCACACTCATCACAGCCCACAGGCATCAGTCTAACCTACAATGCAATAAAATAGCTAGAATGACATATCCTTGTAAAATAGTTTTAAAAGTCTATCCTTAAGAAGTACTGATTGTAACCGGAGCCCCACCACAGAGGCCTGAGCGGGCACAGTTATGAATGATGGTCTTCTGTTGTGTTATTATTCATGCCCTCCCTTCCAGTCCTGGGTTAGGTTAACCCTGAGCAGGCACAGGGCCCTGAGCGGGTTAGTCTGACTGTTGTCTCATTGCTACTATGCTCGTTGGAGAAGGGCAAATCTTCACATTCTTATGGATCTTTCCTATGGATCGTTTTACAAGTGACGTCTGAAAGGTCTTTACTGTACCTGGTAGGGTTTGTTCGATAATCAAAGCTCTTGATCTGGTGGGTCATTGTAGTGTAAGGTAAAGACATCTTTATCTGTGTGGGGTCTTATCCTTGGGGAATCTTGTACCATGCAAGACATCCAACTCTGTTGACTGTTGTTTTACCTATCAAGGCGTCAGAAATGAGTAAGAGGAACATGGACTCACCTGGTGGGATCCTTGGTCTCGGAGAGTATCTCCAGAAGCTCGTCGTTGGACAGGAAGAAGAATCGTGGGAAGAAGAGGCGCTTCCTTTCCAGGTACGTGTTGAGGCCCTTCAAGATCATATCCAGGAACTCGTTGGATTTCTTCAGCTTCTCCACCATCTTCTCAATGGCCACCACGGCCAGCACATGCTTGTCCTGTCAGAATAAAAAAAAAGTGAAATTAGTAGCAGAAAAATCTAAATTGCATATTATTTTTGTTCATAAAATACAATGGACATGCCGATCAAACCATCTTTTAACATGGGTGATCATGCATAAAAGCATTCTTGTGATAAAATATATAATTGGAGCAACCAGGATTTTTTCAAGCTTTTAAGAAACTCCTAATTTGAAGGATGGTTTGTTTTGCGCTGATATCAATGGCCTTGAGTCTGAAATACTAGTTACTTTAAGTCATCCCTTTTCACAACTACAAGTCTAGTAAGGATTCAGCAATTCTGTCTGCTATTTTTAGTATAATTCCAAACATTAGAATTGGTGTTCCAGGGGAGGCTGAAATCCTGCTATAAACTGGAGCTTCTCCTGGGTCCTGTGGTGCAGAACAAGCCTGATCTAATCTGAGCTAATTCAACAGGTTGCCTCTGGAAATCCCAGAAAGGCCCAGCGTGGATCTAATCTTCAAGGCTGGACAGCAGAATGCAGAAGCACGCTCTCAGGGAAGGCATGAATGATAACACAACAGAAGACCATCATTCATAACTACACACAGTTAGACACTAACAAGGCTTTCCATCTTATCGCTGAACCCTTCTCTCCACAGTGGGAGGTTAGACATGTATCTGATGGGCCCATAACGGAGAAAAGAAGACAAATGTGTCATCTATTCTGTTCTATACCTTTATGTAATCAAGATTGAAAAATGATTGTGAGTCTGAATCCAAACGATGTGTTATCTATCTGTGGTAACTAATCTACAAGTACCATATAGAACAGCAGAAACAGACTGCCTTTAGGTCATCTAATCTACCCAGGAGTTGTTAGTAACTGCAGCTGAAGTAAAACATTCACTTTCAAGTCCTTACATGGCTTTGACTTGCTTTTGTCAAATTCGGGGTGTGTGTCAAAGTGTTTAGGTCAGTCACTATGTAAGACAAACTCTCAGATCTTGAACTTGGACCAGAATGATAATAACGATGTGTTTGTTCCTACCTTCTGCCTAGCTACAGAGTGGGCTGTGTGGACCCCTCACAGTATCACAGACAGAGATAATAATAGCTTTTTCCCCTTTCCTGATTGTTATTGATTTCTTATTACCTGTGGAGACTGAAGCCAAGGCACAGGCTGGAAATTGAACTTTAACGGCTTTCATGCTAAAATAGAGAAATAGAGGAATAGAGGCTTTTCTTTGTAGGAGACTCTAAAAGCAAGTAAGAGGAGCGAGGTCATCACAAACCTTTCTCTCGTTAATCCCTCTTTAAATCTTCTATTGTAACCATGAGAATGAGTCATTTGACCATGCTGAGGGGTGACAGAGGAGACTGAATGAATAAATCCCTTTTTATAGGATTTTATGTCTGATAGCAGCCCTGCTCCAGACTTGTAACTATGGGCAACTGTAACCATGTCACTCAGTGTGAGTGCCACTGTGTTACTTCTTGTGCTATTGTATGTTGTGTATATATGTGTTATGTTTGTTATGTACGTGTAGGTCTAGCAGACTTGTACTATCAGCAATATTGTACTTCACTTGTCTTAGGTTAGTATATGTTTATAAGGTTAGTATAGGTTATGATGTGTATTATGTGTATTTAGAGGTTTAGTATACTGTATTGAATATTGTATATTATTGTATATTAGGAGATTTACTATATTTTTGCTTATCATATATGTAATCTATGTTCTGTGTACTTATATGTTATGTTATGCCATTTCAATGCCCAGTCTGACCCTGTGTTGTTCTGTGCATCTGACAATAAAAGACTTGAACTTGTCCACACATCTCAGGTCAGAAACCCCCTGACTCCCAGTGAGGGTGTGACTCCCAGTGAGGGTGTGACTCCCAGTGAGGGTGTGACTCCCAGTGAGGGTGTGACTCCCAGTGAGGGTGTGACTCCCAGTGAGGGTGTGACTCCCAGTGAGGGTGTGACTCCCAGTGAGGGTGTGACTCCCAGTGAGGGTGTGACTCCCAGTGAGGGTGTGACTCCCAGTGAGGGTGTGACTCCCAGTGAGGGTGTGACTCCCAGTGAGGGTGTGACTCCCAGTGAGGGTGTGACTCCCAGTGAGGGTGTGACTCCCAGTGAGGGTGTGACTCCCAGTGAGGGTGTTCTGGCTGTGCCAGGGCTGCCATGAGGGTGAGTCTCCTCCATTCATATGAGTTTTTATCTACCATTTTGTCCACAAGAGAGGGTAACTGATACATTTGAGTGGAGAGTAAATACTGGCGAAGGAAGCAGGCGTGCTGATTGATCTGAGAAGCTGTAGAGTCGACAGTGTAGACCTTCAGCAGCCCCTACTGGCTACTGCTGCTCAGAAACACCTTCAGCAGCCCCTACTGGCTACTGCTGCTCAGAAACACCTTCAGCAGCCCCTACTAGCTACTGCTGCTCAGAAACACCTTCAGCAGCCCCTACTGGCTACTGCTGCTCAGAAACACCTTCAGCATTCTGGGGTATGTACTGTATAAGGAGAGCATCTACTGGTGATACTGGGGTATGTACCGTATAAGGAGAGCATCTACTGGTGATACTGGGGTATGTACTGTATAAGGAGAGCATCTACTGGTGATACTGGGGTATGTACTGTATAAGGAGAGCATCTACTGGTGATACTGGGGTATGTACCGTATAAGGAGAGCATCTACTGGTGATACTGGGGTATGTACTGTATAAGGAGAGCATCTACTGGTGATACTGGGGTATGTACTGTATAAGGAGAGCATCTACTGGTGATACTGGGGTATGTACTGTATAAGGAGAGCATCTACTGGTGATACTGGGGTATGTACTGTATAAGGAGAGCATCTACTGGTGATACTGGGGTATGTACTGTATAAGGAGAGCATCTACTGGTGATACTGGGGTATGTACCGTATAAGGAGAGCATCTACTGGTGATACTGGGGTATGTACTGTATAAGGAGAGCATCTACTGGTGATACTGGGGTATGTACTGTATAAGGAGAGCATCTACTGGTGATACTGGGGTATGTACTGTATAAGGAGAGCATCTACTGGTGATAATGGAGTCTACTTGATATTGACTACAAAAACTGATTCTTTGATTAATTGTTTGGCTGATTAGTTTGCTGCTATACTGAAACAGCAACAAAAGGAAACAACAAAATCAACAGCCATCAATAAGCCAATTTGCTGTTGCATAACAATTTTACTGTGCTCACTGAGCTCATGCTTACTGTGCTTTATCAAGCAAAATAGCTGGCCTGATGGGCAAAACAAGATGACCACATGAAATATGGTCCGAAATCAAAAAATCCCAGCCAGAAAAGGCACGTAGAGGGGGACTTGCTCTATAGGACAAGTTTGGGGGCTGTGGGGGCTTCCTGGGCAGAGTAACCCTAAGAAAGTGAGACTGTAGCTGTTTTCCTTGTGAATCCACACAGCATCTTCCTTCCAGACAAAATCCATAATTTCTATTTGATGGTGCAGTCAGCCAGAGTTTGTGAAGGATGCTGCCTGATATTGATGTGTCTCATTTCAGGTCTACTGAGGACGCCACTTACCCTTTAGAGCTTCTCTAGGGGTGCTGGTGTGACCGTGTTAGTGTGTGTGTGTGTGTGTGTGTGTGTGTGTGTGTGTGTGTGTGTGTGTGTGTGTGTGTGTGTGTGTTTAGGCACCTGCAGGGACTGGTTATTATTAAAACAGGTTTGCCATAATAACTAGTCTGGCAACTCATCAATCAAAGAATTCCAGTCTGGGTTGGACAGCCCCAACCCAAACAAGGACGACCTAGAACACACATTTACACACACAAAAACACACACACACACTAATGCACAGACACACACACCAATGCACACACACACACTAATGCACATGTACACACACACACACTAATGCACATGTAAACACACACAGATACTAATGCACATGTACACACACACACACACACACTAATGCACATGTAAACACACACAGATACTAATGCACATGTACACACACACACACACTACTGCACATGTAAACACACACACACACACACTAATGCACAAGTATACACACACTCACACTAACTAATGGTCACACCACAAGAAGACAAATAGTCTTCACCTGCCTCCTTGCATTTAAACGCCTCTTTTTGACAGTGTATGCTGGACAAATGCTCATCCAACCTTCTAATGACATGCAAGCAATCTAACAAAATCATCACACAGTTTTGCTCGTGTGTGCGTGTGTTACCAGGGAGACATGCTTCATGGTGTCTCGCCAGGTCTTGTCGACGGCGGTGAAGCGCCGGCCCTCCTCGGGCATCTGGGCCATGATGTCTGGGGAGCTGAAGATGGGCTCCAGGTACAGCCAGGTGGACTGCACCTTCAGCCACTCATCCAGGATCTCCTGTAGCATCAGCAGGGTGCCCTCCCACTCCCTGCCAGCACCAAGCACACACAGGGCTTCAAATTGCGACCATTTTGGTCACATAGGCTCCCCAAATCTTATCTGTACAACCTCTAAATATATTTGGCAGCATTTGTGCAAATAATCCTTATGGTGCGACCTGTTTTAATTTATTTACAAAACGCTCGCTATAAGCCTACTGCACGATGTGCCTGCTGTGAGCTGATACAGTGACCGCCTGACCGGTCTACCGTTCTATCTAAAGTTATATAACCAGTTAAACTTCATCCTTCAGTAAATTGCGAGCCCTGACACAGGAGAGGGCCTCAAATGTCCAACACACTGAGAGGGATTTTTCCCTTGTTAACCTTGATTTGGGACTAACGATGTATCAAATGCTTCTTCCTTTTCTATTCTTGAGGTGGGAACACCTGGATGACTACTGGAATACAACATCACATCCATGTGTGTGTTCCTCTTCTGTTCTCCTCTGACACTGCAAGTCTATCTAATAATTCAAGGGTGTACAGAATAGCAGGCGTTCTGTACGGTAGATTTGAGAGTTCATATCCCCTTACCGTATCTCCAGCTCGAAGGGCTTGATGAACGGTGATCCTCTCATGGTTTGGGTCTTCACGATGTGGTCGTCAAGCAATGTCTGGACCTCCTCCACGGAGGACAGGATGCAGGTGCCAGTCTCCCTGTAGGGCAGAAGACTGAACTCCATTTCTCCCCACTCCTGGATCATCTTCTCCAGGGCCTTCTCCAGGGAGTGCTCCTTGCTGGCTGCCTCGCTGATGCCCTCCAGCTTGCCCAGGTGGGCCTCCAGGTTCATGGGCAGGAAGCGAGCCACGCAGGCCTCCTCAGTCGAGCGCAGAGGGAAGCCCACCGCCGCTGACATGGAGTCCCAGTGGCGGTCACGGAGCCCGGGGTTACACAGCACCTGGGGGGAGGGGGGTGTAGGGTTACACAACACCTGGGGGGGCAGGGGGTGTAGGGTTACACAACACCTGGGGGGAGGGGGGTGTAGGGTTACACAGCCCCTGATGTAGGGTTACACAACACCTGGGGGGGGCAGGGGATGTAGGGTTACACAGCACCTGGGGGGAGGGGGGTGTAGGGTTACACAGCACCTGGGGGGAGGGGGGGGGGTTACACAGCACCTGGGGGGAGGGGGGTGTAGGGTTACACAGCACCTGGGGGGGCAGGGGATGTAGGGTTACACAACACCTGGGGGGAGGAGGGTGTAGGGTTACACAACACCTGGGGGGAGGGGGGGGGAGGGTTACACAGCCCCTGGGGGGAGGGGGGTGTAGGGTTACACAGCACCTGGGGGGGCAGGGGATGTAGGGTTACACAACACCTGGGGGGAGGAGGGTGTAGGGTTACACAACACCTGGGGGGAGGGGGGGGGAGGGTTACACAGCCCCTGGGGGGAGGGGGGTGTAGGGTTACACAACACCTGGGGGGAGGGGGGGGGAGGGTTACACAGCCCCTGGGGGGAGGGGTGGGGGGGTTACACAGCACCTGGGGGGGGGCAGGGGATGTAGGGTTACACAGCACCTGGGGGGAGGGGGGGTGTAGGGTTACACAGCACCTGGGGGGAGGGGGGGGAGGGTTACACAGCCCCTGGGGGGAGGGGGGGAGGGTTACACAGCCCCTGGGGGGAGAGGGTATCAGTAATAACACTATGGATTTTCAGTATGGATTTTTATGATGAGTACTGCAGGGCTTAAAATTGCGAGAATTTTAGTTGCATGCTCCCGAAATTGTGTCAGTGCGACCTCAAAATATATTTGGGAGCATTTGTGCAAATAATCAGCGGGACAAGTTTCCCGTTTCTTTACAGCATCAGAAATACAAGGTGCTGCGTGACAGCGTGTGAAATGGTTGAAATGTGTGAGTGTCACGGGAGTGCGTGAGACTTGAGAGCCCTTGAGAGTAAACAAAATCTTTACGTTCTAAACTTCAATGCAGATTTGAAATAATATTAGCCGTCATGCGACAGGGAGCCAACTAGCATGCAAAATAAATAACATAAATATTTTAGCTGTGGTGCTCCTTAATATTCGGTGGGTGCTTCAATTTTTTTTTACTTTTTAAAGTTGGGAGCACCAGTGCCACCAGGTAAAAAAGTTAATTTCAAGCCCTGTACTGTACCAGTGTGCCTGAGAAGGGTTATAGATAGGAATGTATGATCTCCATACCAACCTGCACTATAGGAATGTTCTCCTTGAAGGCCTCCACCTCTGCCTTCACCCTGGTGGTGATGTGCAGAGCCTTGGGTGTTTCCTGGAAGCTCTTCTCCAGCTTATAAAGGGCTCTCCAGTAGCTCCCCACATCTCCCTCCACCTTGTCTGGGTTGACTGCGGACAGAGGGCCATGGACCCACTGGTGGTGGTGATTCTGGAAGTCGGCGGCCGTTTCGTAAAGCCGTAGGAAGGGCGTGAGGCGTTCCTGGACCTTCTTCCGGTTGGGGTACTGGGTCATTGGCCAGCCAAACGCCTCCTCTTCCTGGTTAAAGCCCTCGATCTGCGGGTGGAGGAGGGAGACAGAGGAAGACATTCCAAATATTCATAGTTCAACTTTTAACCTATTAACTCGTTTACTTAACTCTTATTTTAGCTTTGAAACTGAGAAACATACAGTAGATACATGAAATGCCACTTTTCAGATTTTTATAAAAAGATTAAAGTAC
The DNA here is from genome assembly GCA_903064625.1 of Mallotus villosus. Lineage (NCBI taxonomy): Eukaryota > Metazoa > Chordata > Actinopteri > Osmeriformes > Salangidae > Mallotus > Mallotus villosus. The sequence goes on from CAEFZP010002837.1 coordinate 114,884, forward strand.
ATCAAACAGCAAGAAGAGATAATGCAACATCACTTTGGCTCTACTGCCCTCTGTTGGTATGTGCGACCTCATGGTGAGACAAGGGGATTCTCTGAATGTGAATACTGTGATAGAACAGAGACACTCTACTCACATACGACGGACCCTATTTTAACGATCTGAAACGCAAGTTTCAAACGCGAAACGCAAGTAACTTTGTGGGCGGGACTCTGGCGCTGTTGCACCATTATACCGGCGGGATAAATGACTCTTGCGCTCGACGCAAATCTAAAATGGTTTAGTCTGAAGTCTACATTACTCATAGGTGTGGTTTGGACGTAACGTGCTATAAACCGGTCAGAGCAACTGATCATCTCACATTCCTTTTAAGAGCAGGCTCGCTTGTTCCATGGCGGATTGCTATTATAATGGCGGATTTTCCAGGCGAACGCCAGGAGCGGTTCACAGCCGAGGAGACCGATGTTCTCGTCAGGGCCGTAAAAGAGAAGTGACATTGTATGGGGATGGGAGATGAAACCCACCCAAATTAGCTTCGGTTAAACAGCCATGGGAGGAAATTGTTACAAATCAAGTTCACATACATAGATATTTCTAATGAAAATATTTTTAATCATTGACATGAAAAAAATGTAACACAGCCATACAATAAATCAAAACAATGTAACGCAGCTTCGCATGAAGAAGACCCTGGCCTCGCCAGCAGTGCGCACGGGCCAAGCATGCGCCGTTTAAATAGCATCTGAATAACGCGCCACTGACTTTAAACTACGTTTTTCCTGGTCTGTGGCGGAATTGTTTTGTGAAACTGCAAAATAGCACCAGGGAACATTTGCGCTGGAACACGTCTCCTCTTTTCGCTGAACTGACCCCCGGGAGCGCAAGTTCATTCACAAATTTACCGACGTGCGTCTGTGAATGGAAAAGTCTGCTGTGCGTCGAGTGCAAAATAGGAATGGTGCATGCGTCGATGTACAAAGTCAATTGCGCTGTGTGCAAGATAGGGCCCTACCTATCTAATCTTTCCAGCCAATTTGCAGAGACAAGGTAATAGTCTGTCAACATTGATTTTCAATTACCCAGCCCTTCATTTTATGTATTTTGCCATGCATCCCATATTCAAAATACTGAATTAAACTAAATTAAACTGAATGACTCTGGTTTAGGAGGACATTCTTCCTGCGGTGTGGTGTGGTAAGGTGAATGGGCCTGTAGATCCTCCCTGCTCTCTTCCTCACCTTCTCCATGGCAACATCCAGCTTGGAGTTGAGGGCCTGGGCCTTTTTCAGGTATTTGCTGAGTTCTGACAGGTCTCCGAAGGTCACAAACTCCTCCACCTGCTTGGCGTAGCTCTCCAATTCCTCCACAAACCTCTCACAGCGCAGCTGCAGGAAGACAAATCATGGAATCTGTTCTGCCAGACGGCCACAACAGCTCACATAAATTACGTCTGAATTAAAATCAATTAAGAAGCCCTGTTCAGACTGAAAGATTTGATGGAAAACCTGGTTTAAAGTGGGCTAACAAGGTCAGCTACAACCTTTCTTTTTACAGCTGTCCTGGTCATTCTGAGTTCCAGGACATACAGGTGTCCTGGTCATCCTCCCCTCCCCCCTCCCAGGACATACAGGTGTCCTGGTCATCCTCCCTCCCAGGACATACAGGTGTCCTGGTCATCCTCCCCCTCCCAGGACATACAGGTGTCCTGGTCATCCTCCCCCCCCTCCCAGGACATACAGGTGTCCTGGTCATCCCCCCCCCCTCCCAGGACATACAGGTGTCCTGGTATCCTCCCTCCCCTCCCAGGACATACAGGTGTCCTAGTCATCCTCCCCCCCCTCCCAGGACATACAGGTGTCCTGGTCATCCTCCCTCCCAGGACATACAGGTGTCCTGGTCATCCTCCCCCCTCCCAGGACATACAGGTGTCCTGGTCATCCTCCCTCCCAGGACATACAGGTGTCCTGGTCATCCTCCCCCCCCTCCCAGGACATACAGGTGTCCTGGTCATCCCCCTCCCAGGACATACAGGTGTCCTGGTTATCCTCCCTCCCCCTCCCAGGACATACAGGTGTCCTGGTCATCCTCCCTCCCAGGACATACAGGTGTCCTGGTCATCCTCCCCCCCCTCCCAGGACATACAGGTGTCCTGGTCATCCTCCCCCCCTCCCAGGACATACAGGTGTCCTGGTCATCCTCCCCCCCCTCCCAGGACATACAGGTGTCCTAGTCATCCTCCCCCCCCTCCCAGGACATACAGGTGTCCTGGTCATCCTCCCTCCCAGGACATACAGGTGTCCTGGTCATCCTCCCCCCCCTCCCAGGACATACAGGTGTCCTGGTCATCCTCCCCCCCCCCTCCCAGGACATACAGGTGTCCTGGTCATCCTCCCCCCCTCCCAGGACATACAGGTGTCCTGGTCATCCCCCCCCCTCCCAGGACATACAGGTGTCCTGGTCATCCTCCCTCCCAGGACATACAGGTGTCCTAGTTATCCTCCCTCCCAGGACATACAGGTGTCCTGGGCTGTGTCTACTACCGCGCACTCAACGAAGTACACTGCAATGTAGTGCACTGCAATGTAGTGCACTTACATTTGCAGTGCACTCAGTTGCTGAGTAGTGCTGTCTAAACTGGAACACTTTACTTACCCATTTAGCGGGAAGTGACGCACGCAAATCTGCTCGCGAAACCCGAGAAACTAAACCCGCGAAACAAACCCGCTTGTATTTCTGTCACTGGACTCCTCCTATTCCGCTACGTAGCCAAGATGGCGCCCGTTTAGGGCGAGTAGTGTCCATCGTCGGACACTTCATTTTTTGCCCGTTTGCAGTGCATCATCCGGGTACTTTCAGTGCACTGAATTATTTTGGTTTCTCAGCGTAAGCGCCCTAAGCACTGAAAGTAAGTGCTCGAAGTGCACAAGTGCGCGGTAGTAGACACAGCCCTGGTCATCCTCCCCCCCCTCCCAGGACATACAGGTGTCCTGGTCATCCTCCCCCCCTCCCAGGACATACAGGTGTCCTGGTCATCCTCCCTCCCAGGACATACAGGTGTCCTGGTCATCCCCCCTCCCAGGACATACAGGTGTCCTGGTCATCCTCCCCCCCCTCCCAGGACATACAGGTGTCCTGGTCATCCCCCCTCCCAGGACATACAGGTGTCCTGGTCATCCTCCCCCCCCTCCCAGGACATACAGGTGTCCTGGTCATCCTCCCCCCTCCCAGGACATACAGGTGTCCTGGTCATCCTCCCCCCCTCCCAGGACATACAGGTGTCCTGGTCATCCTCCCCCCTCCCAGGACATACAGGTGTCCTGGTCATCCTCCCCCCCCTCCCAGGACATACAGGTGTCCTGGTCATCCTCCCCTCCCCTCCCAGGACATACAGGTGTCCTGGTCATCCTCCCCTCCCTCCCAGGACATACAGGTGTCCTGGTCATCCTCCCCCCCCTCCCAGGACATACAGGTGTCCTGGTCATCCTCCCTCCCTCCCAGGACATGCAGGTGTCCTGGTCATCCTCCCCCCCCCTCCCAGGACATCTCTCTCGGACCTTGAGGCCTCCCTGGTACTGCTCCTCCTTCTGCTTGGTGATCTGTCGGTGCTCCTCCAGGATGGAGGGCATGCGGGTGTGCCACTGGAAGGTCTGCCTGTTCAGACGCATGTCCACAGCCGAGAAGGTCACATAGTCCACTAGGAAGCACAGGCGTGTCTTGGAGTCTGACAGCTTCTTCTCAAGCAAGGACATCTCTTGGGCCTGCACCACATCCACGTACGTCTGGATGGAAGAAGGGAAGAAAGGAGCATGGATTCATGAGACCTCTTCCTTTCTACTCTGAAGAAGTAGCATTATACAGTAAGTGAAATCATTTTGTGTCTTATCATCATAGAATACAACAATGTACGTCAGTCTGAGGACAAGGAATGGGTAACCCTAAAGCCCTGGCATCCAGACAGTTACCTTCAGCTCCATCAGCTGCTGGGTGTTGCTGGGCGTGCTCAGTAATTTCTCTGCAATCTTCTCAAATTCATCACAGAGCCTGAGAGTCAAAGCACATTCCAGTTAATGTTACAAGCTGCAGTGTACGAGTCTGGCTTGAGTAAATGATACTTGATGATTTTAAATAAGAGGGGTGATTGGTCCATTTTCTTCATGGAACATTTGTTTTGAGTTTCAAGATTCCTATTGGGAGACAGTGGAAAGTTTCCCTGTAATGGACAAGTTGTTGAAGAAACAGGGTGTGTTCTGCCCCAAAACATATTTTCTTGCTTCTGGGGAACAAATAGTTTGGTTTTGTTTGGGCCTCTTGCAAATCTGAGAAGAAGTGGGAGTATGTCCATGTTTTTCAGAATGGTACCTACTTCTGGTTGAACACCTGATGGTCTTGTAACATGCGGGCGATGAGTTTCTGGCACAGTCCCTCTGCACGCTTCACGAGGGCTCTCACCAGCTCGTGGGAGTGGACCTCAAACATGCCCAGACGTACCACCTGCAGGAACCATGCAGTAAGGAGGCAGGCAGCCAGACCTGCACCTTCAGCTACGCTGACTTGAACCTTTCTTTTTTAGGAAGGCTTTTGAAACACACAAGCTGACACAATCGACATGTTCTGCTTAAACAAGCTGATTTAGCCCTTAAAAATGATATTGCGTTGGAAGATGGAGGCTGCCAAACTAACATCATGAACACTATACATAAGCTATATCAGGGGAGAGGTAAGAAGCAAAATAAGTCAAATCAAGTTTGTTTCTCAAATATAGTACAGTTCATCCTATACTCACATGCAGTATATGTGAGGCCTAATGCACACAAGGTTCTGCTTATCCTCTGGTATTCTAATGTAAGCTGTGTTCCCCTCTGGTACCTTGCTGGAGTCGTACTGGATCTCGTCTGCTAGCTGCTGGTAGCGTGTCACCTCCACCATGATCTCCTGGAAGGAGTGCTGCTCACGGAGGAACTGCTCCACGTCCTCCAGGGCCTGCTGGGACACTAGCGAGGCATACCTGTCGTACAGGCGCACATACTCCCTGGGGCCGGCGCTCTCCGAGCGGACCACCCTTCTCACCTCCTCTTGCTGGGCCTCCAGGATCTCCGCCAGGACCACAGGCCTCAGGCTGCCCCCGCACTGGCCCCCCGGCTGACAGGGAAACAGGAAACACTCTGTTTAAAGACGGCCAGCCATAACCATACCCAGTCATAACCATACCCAGTCATAACCATACCCAGTCATAACCATACCCAGTCATAACCATCACCAGTCATAACCATCACCAGGCATAACCATCACCAGTCATAACCATAAACAATCATAACCATACCCAGTCATAACCATCACCAGTCATAACCATCACCAGTCATAACCATAAACAATCATAACCATACGCAGTCATAACCATACGCTGTCATAACCATGACTCTAGTAGTTACCCATTCAGAGTAGAGCTTGGTCTCCACACGAGGCACCTGGCTGACAGACTTCAGCATCATGTCGTACACGTTCAGGAGAATGACCTCAAAGTCTTTGAAGTTGGGCTCAAAGTGGATGTGGTTCTGGTCCAGGATGAGTCTCAGGACAAAGCCAGGGTGCTCGTGGGCTCGTACTGACAGCTGAAGAAAGGCCATATGAAGCAGTTTAGATATTTTAAATATGCATTTAAAGATCACCTGCAATCTCCACAATAATCTGCCATCTCTGCCTTTACAGTATATTGTATGTTATAGATGCACATGAACCCCACTGTTCAATTCTGTGAGAAAAGCATAAGCAAAAAGGCAAAAGGCATTTTGGTGCTAAAATAGGAGTAATTCTACCGGATTTTGACTAATGAGATGTGTGTAGTCCTGCATCGACTCCAGTGCAAGGCTCTGGAGCTGGGAAGTCATCAGGCATGCCACACAGTTAAAGAAAGACTGCAATTTGGCTGCATTGGTGTTGCTGGGCACCATCTTGCGCTTGTTCCCTTGGTAATAGATATGCTGGACTTCAGGAAACCATCTGTGGAAGACATTTGTTTTCCAGTACAATACAAACAGTGGTGGTGTCAAGGTTGAATTAGACCATGTTCAGTACAGGTCAGGAAGGAGTTAACATACTTCTTGAGGAGGATGTCCTTAGCACTCTCGATGTGACGGATAACCAGGTGCTGGAAGACCGAGAGCTCCATGGACTCCTGTGTGTTATGGAACTCCTCCACATCAATGAGGCGCACCTTCCTACAGAAGACAGAGTCGTGAAAGTGAAGAAATGTGTTCAGTTCTACTGACGTGTGAACATAGAGTACAGGTACACACAAACCACCACCTAAACAGTGTGTAGTAGTTATTTTAGGTGAGAGCATACTCACTTGAAAGACACATGCCACAAATCCAGCACTTGCAGCATAGTGGGGTTGATGGAGTGCAGTCTATCCTTCATGCTCTTCTGAGCATGATGAAAGGACTTAGTCCAAGGCTTGGGCACCAACTCCATTCTTAAAGGGGGAGAACAAGAAAAGATAAGATTAGGAATCTGGTACATATGGATTCAATACGGCTTACGTAGAATACTAGCATTGGTTTTGTAGAATACTAATACACTCTTTATGTATTATCTGCAATCCATCCTTCCAAACAGGTATATTTCCCATGAAGATTAAAACAGCTAAATGCATCCCTATTCGTAAAAGTGGAGACAGGCATATTAATATATAGACCCATTTCTCTGTTTTCCCAGTTCTTCAAAAATGTTAAAAGCTATTTGTGCAAAGGCTTGATCATTGGGTGTGCACGACTTCGTCGGCACAACCTTTGTTATCTCACATATATCTTTTTATTTTTATTATTATTTTTGCCCCCCTAAAACTCTGTCAATATTTGGACTACATAGAAAACGTCGATGTCAAAAGTTTCGTCTTGGTCTCCATTGAGTTGCTTGTATCAGAATTTACGTTCCGTTGCACAGTTTAGGACCATACAACGTTTTTGTGGCATAAAGTTTCTTTTGTCGGCAAAGGGTAGAATACTCAGTTATACTTCACAGCGTCAGCACACGTTAGCAACGACGCATTAGATACAACTTGCATAGAAAATCAAAACCCTTAAATCAAAAGTATTTCAATAGGTGAAACTGTCTGACTACTAACCCGAACTTCATTGACACAGCCTAAACTTGAAAGCAATATTTAATTTCAGCCTAAACAGTACAACGGAACGTTCAACCAACGATCGCCACCAAGACCAACACTGTAGTATACAATTTACCGGGGCAGCTTCTCCACAAAGGGCTATATCGCATTTTGCGTTGTTACTGACAATGATCACTATTGAGCTTTTTATGCATGAGCGATTTTCCACTAAATAAATGTCAAGCTTAATTACGTTTTTGGGGCCATGTCATAAATTAGACTAGCAGACATAGAGCTACTGTTTGAATCGCGATTCCATCTGAAATATTTCCAGTGATAACGTTGTTACAGTAGCTTCCAAGGGTGTTCTTAATGAATTATTATGCAACAGACTATGAGTAGGCTAAATGCTTGAAAATATCACTAGAAGGGAAAAACTTAAAGGGACGGACACGCAGGCACACCCTCACAATTTCCCCAGAAATTGTATGCTCTCTAGTTGTCTTTGTCTTATGTATATAGTGAAAGGGCTGCCTGACAGAATATGTAAAATTGTATAATTAACTGAAGCTTCAGTCTTCACTTATTAGTTTTCCTTTTACCTTACTGCTTTACTGTTATTGATTTATTTAGGAAAATTGTTAATAAGGAACTAAATAAACCACTACTCCTACTGTTGTTGAACTTACTCTGCTCTGTGAGGAATAGGATCTTTCAAGTTCTCCTCATCATTCATCCTTGGGTCTCTGAGCACAAAGTCCACTGCAAGCAAAGAAAAATGTGTCATTTATTCAGTCTCCATCCTTGAAACCCTCCAAACAAACTTGTTTTCCTCTTCCAAAAAAACATTCTGTCCATCAAGTGACAGACAGTAGCCTGGCTCTGCCCACCTACGTACTTCAGCTCAATTTTGATTTCGCTTCTGTACTGGGTCTGGATCTTCGGTACGCATTTCAGATCTTGGAAATAGATTTTCTATTTGGTCCCAATCAGCGAACAGAGGGAGTGGCTGAGAACGATAACGTTGATGTTGTGCGCTAGTTTGTGTTTTAGTTCCGTAATGGCGGCGGAGAAAGATGCGAGCGAAGCCATTCGGTCCGTTGTGGCAACACTGCCGAATATCCAGAAACTAAAGCCGGAGCAAGTACAAGTGTTGCTGAGTTTTCTTGGTGTAAATGATGTTGTGGCCCTTCTCCCCACGGGGTTCGGGAAAAGTTTGATTTTCCAGCTACGGCAGCTAGCTCTGTTACAGTAGTGGTGAAGGAATTGGCTAAGGCGAACACTAGCTATTGATTATGGCAGATCAGAGTGGCTCTGGGCAGATCCAATAGTTTTAAACTTCAACAGAGTACCCGCCTACAAGGAAGTCAACGTTTGTCAATGGAGCGGAGCCAGACCCTCTGTACAAATGTAATATGTACGAGAGTCTGGTTAGGACCAGGCTAGACAGACAGTACATGATGAGAAAAGTCATACTGAGCCACAAAAATGTTGTATGCCTGGAAGCCTACTGTAAAAGGCATGTAGTATTGTACATGGAGATGACTGTGTTAAGTACAAAGGCTGATGGTCCTGAGACGTATTGGGGTCAGATACCGATGGCTTTCTTCACACTCAGCAGGTAGTCCTCCCTCATCTCGTCAGAAAGATGCTCGATGGTTTTCGTCAGCGTCTTTAGGTGGGTTGGGACCAGGTCCAGAACATTCTCCAACCAAGAGTCCTCCATAGCTGCCACATGTTCAGTGTCAATCCCATTACGGATGTAATAGTAATATCTCTGATAGGAAAAACAAAAACATGAATGCAATTGTAAATGCTGTATTAGAATAAACCATATTATCAATTTGCTTTAAAATAACAATAATACTGCTGTTCCCTTTTTGGTTGCTGTGCCACAACCATTTCCATGTATTATATTACATGAAGTATCTCGTATTCTGTACTGCAGTGGTGTCAGTGCTCTCTAAAATAAGCTTTCAGTATGCCATGCGTGAGAGTGCTATGTAACGTCTCACTGTACATAGCAACAAGAGCCTCTGACAACAAGAACACCAAAACAATAGCCCAAGTGCCTGCCTGCTGTACACCTTGTCTCTATAGGGCAGCACGGTGTTCTCAGAGCGCTGAAGGTCCTTCCTGCCGGCCGCTATCAGACTCAGTACACACCTGGCTGACTCATCAGTACACACCTGGCTGACTCATCAGTACACACCTGGCTGACTCATCAGTACACACCTGGCTGACTCATCAGTACACACCTGGCTGACTCATCAGTACACACCTGGCTGACTCATCAGTACACACCTGGCTGACTCATCAGTACACACCTGGCTGACTCATCAGTACACACCTGGCTGACTCATCAGTACACACCTGGCTGACTCATCAGTACACACCTGGCTGACTCATCAGTACACACCTGGCTGACTCATCAGTACACACCTGGCTGACTCATCAGTACACACCTGGCTGACTCATCAGTACACACCTGGCTGACTCATCAGTACACACCTGGCTGTCTGCATCCCAGCAACTGAAGCCAGCGGGGGTGCTAGGGCTAGACGGCTCGTTCCACCACAACATACAGTGTGACACACACCAGTGTTTCACAGTCCGAGAGTAGTGTTCATTCTAAGACACAAGCCTTTTTCAGAAATGGGCTGGCCTGAAACCGTGGGTTCTAAAGAGTTTGGTGTGGCGGTTCTCTCACCAGCACGTCCTTCTCTGTGGCTGTGGGGGAGCCACAGGTCGGGGGCTGACTGTCTTCTGCAAGGGGGTTACCTGCCGTGGGTTCCTGCTGCCTGCAAGTAGGAAGAAGGGTTAGATGGATGGATGGATGACTGGATGACTGGATGGATGAATAACTGGATGGATGGATGGATGTGTGGTTGATCAAATGGTATGTTGATATGGCTGGCTGGATGGGTTCATCGGGTGAGTGTGTGTGTACAACAGGACTCTAACATGCATACAGGATTATGCTGACGAGGGCACTGCGGAAGTGCTCGCGGTCTTTCTTGGGCCCTGCAGTGCTGCGAGGCTTCTCTGATATCAGGCCAGCATCTTCCAATCCTCTGCTCGGCCTCTTCCCAGACACACCACCAAGTGTGTCTCCTAGCGAGACCAGGAAGAAATTAATGATTACAAATGCATATTATTAGTTTATCATGAGAAGTCATTACATTAAGCTTACAACAGTAACCAGAGAAGCTGGTTATCAAATAGAGTGATGAAAGAAACAATGTGCCTTTTTTATGCATTTCTTCACAGCCATACAGTCAACATGATTTATTCCCTCGCAGGCTATCAGGTCTTTCAAAAGGCTTGATCATTGTAAAAAGTCTTCAAGTAACAAATAGCATGCAGATATGGAACTGTGGGATACTCACGAGAGTGTGTTACTTCTGCTCCGAACCCAGCGGCCTTCTCTCTGAGAGGTGACTGCAAAACAAAGGTTGGGACTGTCTCCTGCCACTGGGGTTTGGAGCGGGCCTTCATGTGGATTAAGGGAAAAAACTTTTTCTGACACTTACATTGCAAATATAACACCATATGTTCATTAAGTATTTTTTCGCAACACAACTGAAATCATTTTGAAATTGGCATGTTACTGCCAAATAAGGTGCTCATATGTCAGACCAAACACTTGCGTACCTGAGGAAGTTGTGGAAGAAGGCGTTTAGGATGATCAGGGATTTTAGGCATCTTTTTACTGTGGATGGTATTCTGAATACAAAGAGAAGATTGTTGACAATTTAAATTGGTATCATAGGCCAGCCGTACATATGGACTAGGTTACAATGCAAATGTAACTGTTTTAGCTCTATCATAGGTATTTGTGTAATGTCGATCATCTGCATTACTGTCTTTAAAAAATAATGATGTAATGAAAGACATAGAGGCTAGCTACATTACCTGAGCCTCCATGTTCAGGAATGTCTGTCCGTATTAGCTATTGCATCTTGGAATTTAAAACGTGAAGAAAGAAAAAAACTAGCTAGTCCATTTCCATTCAATTTTTCCTTGATTTGGCTACCGGCTAGCTAGTCGCACTACTAGCTAGCTAAGTACAGTACGTAGCCTACCAGTACTGTACCCGTGCTGGTAACTAACGTTTAGAAAAGTGTAAAATTACAAGGCTAACTCAATTACAATTATCTTCCTCTGCATATAAGTAGTTTATGCAAATGTTCACGCTTTCAAACTAACTGTTTCGCAGTGAGTTGTCAGTAAAAAAAGTACAGTATACATCGATTGAGTTAGTTTTGATAAGTGTTTCAGCTTTCGAAAGAGACCTGCCGTTGTTAGTGTGGTTGCTAGGCAATAGCAAGCCACCGCTAGGGCGTGCTAGGAGGCAGGTGTTTGTGGTGGAGATCATAGATATATATAGAACACTAGATACGCCACGCCCCTCTCAGCCGCGGCACACGGAGTCGCCATATTGAGTGGGGCATCAGTCTGAGGTCTGTATGTACTCGACTGTCAGACAGCGATAATAATGCCGGTTCATTGTGCTGCTTTTGGGTGTGTACAACGTCGTTCAGTACACACCCGACGAGAGGGAATCACTTTCCACAGGTGAGATACATTTTACATTACATTACATACATTTGTTAAGTAGCCTAAAAAATCTTCCTACCACTCAGAATCAAATATGGATCATCAACTATGATGTTTTTAGTGTCATTCACTGAGCCATCACGGCTCAAATTTGCTACATGTTTGTATGAATTTTCCATATGGTGTAATGCACTAGGCAGCAGGTTGACCTCTCCAAGATGGCCGCCGCGTGTGCCGTCAGCCGACTGGAGCTCAACATTGACGTGACGTATCTAGTGTTCTATATATATCTATGGTGGAGATACTCTGTCCATCCTCTCCTGTCATGAAGATAAAGGAGAAGATACAGGACAAACAGTGTCAGGGGATAACTCACTACATCTTATATTATCACATTAGCAAATCCTAATGTAATGTCAAATCGATCTGGACACCCAGGGTTGGATGTTTTTCATTATCCATGTCTTATCTATACTTCCACATTAGTCTACTGGTAGTCTAGGTCTGTACCTCTATTCCTGCTATCAGTAAACTGCCTCCTTCAAGCACCCTATCCAGCTCTGCAAGGTGTCCTTATTAAACTCTATGGTGAAGCCGCAGCCCTGGGAGAAGAGGGCTGTGACCAATGGGGATTGAGAATGACCTCCCTCCTTAGAAACCTAAAGCAGTCCATCTATCACTTATTGAACATTTCACAAGTCATCTACTCGTCATTTTGTCAATCTTATTTTATCCTAGATCTTATTTTACATTGTATAGTATCATTTAGAATCATTTAGATTGTTGTACTTTTTCAACTTTTGTATTTAAGATTTAAGATGTTTATCGTATGCACCTTCCTGCAACCGAAAATTCCTTGTTTGTGTGAATTTATACGGTATATAACGCCAATTCAGATTCTGATTCTAATCATTCCAGGGGATATTGAGGAATTACATAACACTACAGATTAACAGTATTTGCATTTGTAGTATGTATGCATTTTTTAATTGGTCATTGATTGCAGAACCGAATTTACCTTGTCACAGTTGAATAACGACTGTGGGTAAAATGGACATACAGTGAACCTCAAAGTCCAGTGACGCCTCTTTCCTATGCAAATCTCACAATTGCACATTTTAGCTGTAAAACAGTCGGTTTTGAAAAAAGCCACCAAAATGACGTCAGTAAATAAAAATGTAAACCTTTCAAAACCTGTTTTTCTAAACTTTTGGGGGGAAAACACTTTTTCAATTGATCAAAACCTGTTTTTTAAAACTTTTACAAATATATATATTTCTTTTCTAAACCTGTTTTCTAAGACAGACAGACACACACTAATGGGCAATTCCTTCTGCAGTGATCAGACATTTGACCACCAGATGTCAGCAGTCTAAAACAAACAACAAAGAAAGATTCACCCAGCAGCTTGTTTGTTTACTACTTCAGAAATATATAAAGTAATGAGGTTTTAACTTGATCTATTTTTGGTGTTCTGAAATGTGTGTTGAGTGCCTTGTCCTGTCGGGAATGTTCAAACATCCAAATGTGGAAATTAATCTTGATCAAATATAGAGGATCATTTGCTTCATCCTAGGTTTTGGATGCATGTATGACATCATGCTATGTCTTGCTTTTTTGGAGGGTAAACTACCCTTATATTGACTTTCAATTACTTGAAAACGTTGCCGTCAGTCCTGTACGAGACTTTGTTTTTATGAATGAGTTTTAATCGCCATGCAAGTTTTTATTGTAAGGAATTTACTGTGGCAGGAAGGTGAATACAATAAACATACGGTTCTTAAATATAAAAATTCGAGAATGTACAATAGTCTAGATACAAAATTCTATACACTATAAAATATAAAATAAGATAAGACAAGCAAAAACATCAGCAAACTGCCGGCATGAGAAACATCAGTAAAGTGATCCTGACTCACTGGCTGAGTGAGTGAGAAGGTTGTTAAACTGGAAACATGGGTTAACATATAACAAAGAAGAAAATGTCATCCTCCCTAAGGGTCGTGCCTTCAAGATTTATTGAGAAGTGACTTATTTGTGAAGGAATAAGAGAGAGAATAAGAATATAATTTATTGAAGAAAGCAAGAAGCCAAACGTAAAGAAGTGTCAAACATCACGCATCTAGTCCTTCTGTTAAGAAGGAACTTGGAGGAAGAAAGTGAAAAGGACAGTATACCTCCTCAGTGGGGGGAATTCCCTTTACAGGGAGCGGATCTGCTGTACAATGAACATAGTCTAATGAAACTAAGACTGACCTGCAGTAAAACTGAACAAAGAGTTAGAATAAGTGTTTCCACAGTGAAGATACAGTTGATAAAAGAGCAAGCACCAAAGTAACCAAAGTACCAAAAAAAGTATATAAAATCTAAAAATTAAAAAAAGAATAAACTAGAATATCTTGTCCTACTTGTCCGTAAATGTGAGGCCCACACCAGAAACATTGATAGTGTTTCATAAACAGCACTGACATGACCATAAAGGCAGCTGCAACTTTCTCTAGGAAAACCAGAAAACCATGGACTACATATCTAAGAAGCAACAATGTTGTGCTCTTCAACCCCCCAAAAATACAAAAGACGTCCTGGGCCTTTAACTGGTGAAAGTGCTATAATTGGCAACATAGTAACATTGGGTGTGTGTTTGGGGGTGGGGTGCAGTACTGGTATACAATACCTGTTTGGCGAGTTCTTAGTCTACAAAAAGATCTTCAAAATCATGTTGGTGCGTCATTTGGATATCCAGCCACTCACACTTGGTAAGACAGATCATGTATTTGTATCCGTTTGCGTATGATTTTGTTACATTATGAATTCCTAATCAGCCCTTTCTGGATTGCACATTTGTAGGGTCTTCTGACCAGGTTTTCTGTATTTTGTACTTCTTACATTTTCAAGCCAGGCTTGTTAGTCTTAATCTGTACTTGGTGGCATGGTTAATATATGCACATCACACGTAAACTAGTCTACAAAGCTACCATGGAGCAAGGAAGACTTGATGAGGACTCTACTATACTCTCTGCTCTAATCTGCTTTACTCTGTTTTAGGCTTCTCTGTTATCCTCTCCAGCTTGAAATTTTCTTTTTGATAAAAAAGTTTTGAATGGTTGAAAAAAAGTTTGGGATAAAAATATATTTTTTTAAGTAAAAAAAAATGTTTTAAGGTTCAAACAATATTTGCGAATCTCTTTCTAAAATAGGTTTGCATCATTGATGAGTACTTAATGAGGACTCTACTATACTCTTCTGTACTTTGCTCTGTTGAAAGAAAAAAAACATTTTCAATGAAATATATAAACTTTATATTATATATTTGCAATGTTTGTGTGAAGCTTTTACAAACCATTATGAACCCTCTGTGATGTTAATACATTTAACTTGATCAGAGAAAGAAGAATGTCTCCCTGGTCTCTGTCCACCCTGGTGTTGGCATGTTGCGTCATTCTCATCTCCTCACAACAGAAGAACAAGAAGCCCCAGAGCATCTCTAGAGGTACCAGCTAGCTCATATGTGCTTACATACAGATTGATTGGTTTCATTCATATTGGTCCAAGGGTTTTTAGTAAACATAATCTATCCTAGGACTACTCAGTATCTGTCTGGTGTCTGTCCACCAATCTGTTTTATTAAGTTAATTCTAGAATGGCGGGAAAACAATGAACCCAATATTCTCATTCTGGTAAAAGACCTTTCCACAGTGTTAAGGACAGCAGTAAGACACTTTCACACCTTATTCCTGTGTCATCCTAACCCTAACCCTAACCCATCCTAACCCTAACCCATCCTAACCCTAACCCATCCTAACCCTAACCCATCCTAACCCTAACCCATCCTAACCCTAACCCTAACCCATCCTAACCCTAACCCATCCTAACCCTAACCCTAACCCATCCTAACCCTAACCCATCCTAACCCTAACCCTAACCCATCCTAACCCTAACCCATCCTAACCCTAACCCATCCTAACCCTAACCCTAACCCATCCTAACCCTAACCCATCTCCAGGCTGGGGAACAGGCATCACCTGGGTGGAGACCTATGAGGAAGGCCTCAGGAAAATGAAAGAGAAGTAATATTCTTAATCCATACATTTACTTTGAGACCATTTTATCAGTCTAACTGGTTTTAGTAAAAGAGATTTTGTGTGATGTGATGATATCCAAATCTTTTGTGACACCGGTATTGAATTCAACATATTATTCCTTTGACTGACAACATACCCTTAGCCGGAATGTTTGTGCCGTCCTGTTTACACACCCACCATTGTCATGCTCTGCTCTGGAATGCATTCAGAATGTGTCTGTTTTCCCACAGCAATAAGCCACTGGTGGTTATTCATCATAAGGAGGACTGCCCACACAGTAAATGTAATCTTTTCTTTTCATACTGCATATTTTCTTTAGTAACACTGTCCAAACAAGGTCTTATTCACCCCAACTGTTCAATTCAGTGGCAGTAGAGTCAGCTGTTCTTGGAGATTTATCTTGGTGATACCAAAGTTAAACTGTCATGTTATTGCTTTTCAAACATTTGCCAAAGATGTGTCTTTTAAAATATAATAAGCTTTTCTTGAAAATGTTTTTTCTTTATAGACGTAGTCCTATATCAAAATAAATAAACGTGTATGCTAAATTGTATATTTGATTTAAAGCACTTTCTTTCCAACTGGTTTCCACAGCTTTGAAGAAGCTGTTTGCGGTTGACAAGGCCATACAGAAAATGGCAAAACAGGATTTCATCATGCTCAATCTTGTGGTAATACAACAACTTTGTATCATTTTCAAACTTTCAGATAAGTTCAATTTGTATATTTTATAGAATATAACATAATAATATTATTTAAATTAGCAAAAAAACATATAATCCTAAACACAGTACTTCTGAAGTTATCAATTTGAGATTGTGTTGCTTACTAAAACATGGCCTTTAAGTCACTCAAACAACTGAGAACATTTCAGTTTAAAGTTAAAAAACATTTCAGGAAGAGACCACGGACTCTAACCTGGCACCTGATGGTTACTACGTCCCCAGAATCCTGTTTGTAGGTATGTAGGTCATGGCTCTTCTCTATGAGATCCACCCATTCCAGTATTTGCAATATTTGCACTACAATCACAAAAATCGTTGCAGTCCTTCTCTCTCTTTACACAAATAAACACACAAACCCCACTGTCTTGACCAGATCCCTCCATGAAAGTGCGGGCAGACATCACCAGCAAGTACAGCGACCATCTCTACACCTACCAGGCCAGCGATCTCTCAGTCTGTAAGTAGCTCTCTTCCCTCCTATCCTGGGGGATTCTGAGCCTCACCTGTCCTGGTTGAAAACACTCCCGTGCACACAGCTCTCCTTCTGACCTGTTCCTACTGATGCATGTGAAGCCCACGGTAGCCCACATGTGAAGCCCACGGTAGCCCACATGTGAAGCCCACGGTAGCCCACATGTGAAGCCCACGGTAGCCCACATGTGAAGCCCACGGTAGCCCACATGTGAAGCCCACGGTAGCCCACGTGAAGCCCACGGTAGCCCACATGTGAAGCCCACGGTAGCCCACATGTGAAGCCGACGGTAGCCCACATGTGAAGCCCACGGTAGCCCACATGTGAAGCCCACGGTAGCCCACATGTGAAGCCCACGGTAGCCCACATGTGAAGCCCACGGTAGCCCACATGTGAAGCCCACGGTAGCCCACGTGAAGCCCACGGTAGCCCACATGTGAAGCCCACGGTAGCCCACATGTGAAGCCCACGGTAGCCCACATGTGAAGCCCACGGTAGCCCACATGTGAAGCCCACGGTAGCCCACATGTGAAGCCCACGGTAGCCCACATGTGAAGCCCACGGTAGCCCACATGTGAAGCCCACGGTAGCCCACATGTGAAGCCCACGGTAGCCCACATGTGAAGCCCACGGTAGCCCACATGTGAAGCCCACGGTAGCCCACATGTGAAGCCCACGGTAGCCCACATGTGAAGCCCACGGTACAGAGAGGGTTCAGGTCAGGAGGGGAAACTGTGTGCTGACATACAAAGGAAAGTAACTAGTTATCAACAGGAACTGTGGACCCAAACCCATACTACAAGCCGTTGTTTCAATCATACTTTATTTTTAACTAAAGAATACAGTTTAAGTTGATTTATGTTTTGATTGAACCCCTGTCTCCTCAGTGGCCGACAACATGAAGAAAGCCAAGATGCTCCTTCACACTGAACTCTGATTCAGATGATTTGAGGTCGACCATGTACCAACCAATATGTTTACAAATTTGTTTACAAAGAGTCTATAGATGATCAGTACATTGTTGGTCTCTACAACAGTTAATAAAAATGATAGGACCTCAGTGGAGTTTGATTATTTAATATTTCTGTTAGTTTTGTTTTAAAATGTGAGGAAAACACTGATAGGCCATGATCTTAAACTGATTCGAAATCCTATAAGCATGTAGGAAGGGTTTTGCTCTGTAGAAGAATATTTGACTGCAGATCAAAAAGTCCCAGGTTCAAATCCCCATGTCACTTAAGCCTCTGCTAAATGAATACTTGTCATCTCCAGCTCGTCGGTGAGGGGATTATCCACTAGGTGGCAGTATATGATACTTATACTCTGGGGTTTACTGACAATTTAAAAAAAGACGCATCAGCCTGCACTTTCCACAAATGAAATCTAAATGTACTTGTAAAAGCATATACACATTTTGCTTGGTAGTGAAAAGAAGAACATACTATTTATTATACTGAAGGCTTAATCGAACCTTATCTTTAGAATCTTTTTTTTATCTTTGGACCGTTTGCACTAACATACTTTATGTAAAGCAGCTTATACACATTCACACACATTGCATATTCCTAAACACTCACAACAGTACAGCATTACTCCCTGACTGTACCATCCACCCATCATTATGTCAAAGTAATATCTTAGATTGGTATTAGAAACCCACTTTAATTAGAAAATGAGAAAGTGTGGAATAATGTTAATTTGGCTTTCCATTTAGTTTAAAAGAGTAGGAAAGAAATGAATGTTGGCTAACAGGAAAACAGTAGAATCATAGAATGTTTCAGACTTTTTCAGAGATACTTTAATGTTGTTGCGTCCTCCTGAGCAGATGCATCTGTGATTACTTACCCTGTTTCTTGAATCTCTCTACCCCCACAGCAACAACTCTGAAAGATCCCCCATGATAAATGATCCAGTATATTGGCTAGATAAACTGTGATCCGAGTCTGAATTCACAATAATAATGAATTCACAATAATACAAAAAAAGAAGCATACTTTATATCCCTATACATCTCTTTACAATCATACTAAACGTTGTAACCCCTAACCCTACACATCTCTTTACAATCATGCAAAAAGTTCTAATCCTAACCCTAACCCTACACAATTCTTTACATTCATACTAAACATTCTCTTCTATCAGACCACATGAAGGTCAAGCACTTCCTCACCCATTGAAAGCTCCAAACCTTATTTTATATGGGATTCTTTACACCGTTAATCTTCCAACTTTTTTAATGTTCCAACCTTGAAAGCGTCCATGTGGTGAGTGGACATGTTTGGCGGCAGGAAACACAGCATCCTTCACCCTCTCAGCAGAGACGAGACAGTGTTCTGAGGGGCTCTCTGAAGGACGAGCCGAGAGGGAGAGGACGCAGCACAGTTGGTGAGTCATCTTGTCTCACAATACTGACTTTATGCAAAGTAGAGGTTGTTAATCACTCAACATCAAGAGGAGAGACAGGGAGAGAGACAGGGTGAGAGAGACAGGGTGAGAGAGACAGGGTGAGAGAGACAGGGTGAGAGAAGAGAGACAGGGTGAGAGAGACAGGGTGAGAGAGACAGGGTGAGAGAAAGAGAGACAGGGTGAGAGAACGAGAGACATTTACATTTATTCATTTAGAAGACGCTTTTATCCAAAGCGACTTCCAAGAGAGAGCTTTACAAAAGTGCATAGGTCACTGATCATAACAACAAGATTGCCCCAAACATTGCGGGTAGCCAAAACATCAAGCATACATTGTGAAAAACCAAATAAGTGCCCAAGGGAAGAACCATCAGAGCATGTAGTTACTGTAAACAAGTTACAACAAAAGTGTACCTGTAGAAAAGCAAGCAACATGGTGATAGACAGGTTGAGAGAACAAGAGCAAGGGCGAGATAGAGACAGGGTGAGAGAGAAAGCGAGAGAGAGACAGGGTGAGAGAGAAAGCGAGAGAGAGACAGGGTGAGAGAGACAAGACGGTGAGAGAGAGACAGGGTGGGCGACGGGGTGAGACACACAGTGAGAGAAAGAAAAAAGGGTGAGAGAGACAGGATGAGAGGGTGAGAGAGAGACAGGATGAGAGGGTGAGAGAGACAGGATGAGAGGGTGAGAGAGAGACAGGATGAGAGGGTGAGAGAGACAGGATGAGAGGGTGAGAGAGAAGAGGATGAGAGGGTGAGAGAGAGACAGGATGAGAGGGTGAGAGAGACAGGATGAGGGTGAGAGAGACAGGGTGAGAGGGTGAGAGACAGGATGAGAGGGTGAGAGAGACAGGATGAGAGGGTGAGAGAGACAGGATGAGAGGGTGAGAGAGACAGGATGAGAGGGTGAGAGAGACAGGATGAGAGGGTGAGAGAGAGACAGGATGAGAGGGTGAGAGAGACAGGATGAGAGGGTGAGAGAGACAGGGTGAGAGGGTGAGAGAGAGACAGGATGAGAGGGTGAGAGAGACAGGATGAGAGGGTGAGAGAGACAGGATGAGAGGGTGAGAGAGACAGGATGAGAGGGTGAGAGAGACAGGATGAGAGGGTGAGAGAGAGACAGGATGAGAGGGTGAGAGAGACAGGATGAGAGGGTGAGAGAGACAGGATGAGAGGGTGAGAGAGACAGGATGAGAGGGTGAGAGAGACAGGATGAGAGGGTGAGAGAGACAGGATGAGAGGGTGAGAGAGACAGGATGAGAGGGTGAGAAAGAAGAGGGTGAGATTCAGTGAGCGAGAGGGTGAGAGAAATAGGGTGAGAGACAGAATGTATTTCTCCATATATTCTCCTTATTTCCTCATCATGGTCTAACTGTATTCTAACTGGATTCAGACTAAATGAACACATTTGAACACTTTTCCAAGCACACCATAGGCTCATTCCCAATGACATGCAAATGACCTTGAATGACTGTAGATGATTCCTCATGTTAAAGGTTCACAGCATCAGCAGCCGGAGGGCCTCAGATCGACAGCTTGACTTTGATCCTGTGCAACAAGGACAGAGGGCCATTAAACCTCGTTTTTCACAGCGCTCAGACAATTTAGCTATTCAAAGAGTCCCCTGCTCACCAGGAACGCTTCATAACAAAGAGATGATTGGGTAATATGCAATGAATCTCCTAAACACACAAACAAGAACAGGTTCACACACACGTTTGTGCCAGAAATGATCCTTTGATGCAGCCTTAAGAAAAGGGGGATGGTTTTCTACCCATAGTAACCATAGTAACAGAGGTCACACAGAGGTCACACAGATTCCTCTTTACTCACGTCTTTCTATTAACGAGAGCAGGACTGATGGTTTGATGATTCTGTCAGCCTCCTTATCAGAAGACTCTTGCGGTAAAACAGTCCTAGTCGGCTGTTTCAACATGTTCAACAGCATCTTCCTACATATCTGCTGTCTTTTTATCTCTTAGCATCATACCAATGATCTGGAGAACATGTTTGTAGCCGACCCTAGATAGTCCTTTAGCCTGAAATATGGGGTCAAAACTCTGGAATGTTGACAACTTTAATCTTAGAAGGACAAAAAAAACACCCCCAAATGTATTGCTAGTGTGCTTGGTACCTTACGATTGGTTTTCTACTAACTAATTGTTCAACTAAGAATCATTTAAGAATTCTTTCCAAAACCACTTATCTTACCAGAAGTGACAGTAGGTGTGAGATTTGCCATGGGCACACACACACACACACACACACACACACACACACACACACCCACACACACACACACACACACACACACACACACACACACACACACACCTTCACTTGATTTTGGAGCCAATGAACACCAGAGAGATGGGGCTGGCCAGGCTAGAGAGTGGGCTTGCTTCGCCACATGCATCAACTCTGCTGGGCAGAAAATTGAAATGGAAATGTGGGCCTTGAATGAGTCCCACTGTCTCCTGGACCAAATCTGATGATTTATCATTCTTCTCAGGGGCGCCAGCTAGTGACCTCTCACACTCAGTATTCTCTCTCTCTCTCTCTCTCTCCTCTCTTTCTCTCTCTCTCGCACGCACACCACGCACCACACACACACACACACAGCATTCCCTCCCTCTCTTTGTTTGTCCTCCCTTTTCATCCTATTGTGGATCAGTCTAATTTCAGTCATATACAGTATGTATCCATTTCTATTATATATATATACATAGGAGAGAGCCTTCCAATAACTGTATAAAAGAGCAAAACGTTGCTCGGCAACAAATATATACTTGCTGTGTGTAATGACAGTTCCACATATTATTAGGTTATTCAGAACATGTTGTTACATTGCCTACAATACAGCACTTTTGCAATTAGACTCAATGTAAAGTGTTACCTGTGGTTGCAAGAACACTGATGCACAGACTGTGTTTGCTTCTGTGAAGTGAAGTCGGGGTGAAGTACGGATCCTGTTTTACTGTGTTCAGGCTGACAAAACACCATCCCCACCCTAAGCCAAAGATGGCAGGAGATCCAAGAATACAGAAACGTTGCACTGAAGTGCTTTGAACATGATATGCCATTTGCAATGCGGTTCTTGATTACACCGTCTTCCCTCCACATGTCTGTATGTAATGTATGTATACTTTCAGTGTCAATTAACAAAGCTCACACACACACAAAACTGCTTCCAAAAAGACACAAGCCCATCTGCAAAAGTACACTAAGGTCTTCTTTATTATAGTTTGTTCATCTATTTTATCAGATTTTTTTTCTACATACAAGTCCTTTTAAAGTATGTTGTCATGCTGGTTGCAGCTTCAGAGTAGGAGCACATGCAGGGTGGTGGTTGAGGTGGAGGTCGGTGGAGGCTGGTGACGGGAGGGAGACTGCCAACCCTCACGTGGGCCGCATCTCAAACACTTAGTCAGAAGAGTCCGACTGAGGAGACCGTTGGGACCACTGCAAGAGCAGCTTCACTTCTTGCTATATAGTTTCATCCAGTCCAAGAACGTGGATGGTTGTTTCATGACATCATTAGTTGACATCTTTAGTGCAGTCAAAACAAGGCGCAAACTAGAGTAGGCAGGCAGTCTTTAGGAAAAACAAACTAAACCTTGAAGCAGACGAGGGAGCCAGTAAAGACATGAGGACAGTGAAGGCTGCTGAGGAAAGGGCTGCTCTCTCCGGCTCTATACTGGGTCCTGCTCTCTCCGGCTCTATACTGGGTCCTCCTGTCTGGGGTCCTTAAAGGGGGTGTTGGTGGTATTGCTCGTGACGTGGGTGAAGGAGGCCCAGACGTGCCCCTGTCCTCCTCATCGACCAGGACACATTAGAGGCCCACAGCTAGACAGAGGCTGCGAGCTGAGAAACGCTGCTCTGAAACAGCCTCTGGCCTTTCTGAGGTCAAGATGTTGTTTTATACATGCGTCTGGTCTGGTCGACAGGACACTTCTGATCACTGGACGTTTTCGGAAAACAAAGACTACAGACTACATCCCTGCAAACATCTTGGTGTGGTGAAAGACGAGCATACTTCCCATTAGAGGAGATTAACAAATCCCAAAACAAAGTACATTGTATCCCAGCAGTTTGATGGGAAAGGACAATAAGTTAGTCTACGTTCCTGAAATAGGAATCTTTGTACACTGGATCATTTTGCCGTTGGCATTATTCATATTTGCAGAATCCTTCGTAGGAATATCATTAGAATTTCCACAATATTTACACCTGCTTAAGTAGCCGGACAAAGCTTTATCACGGATGCTGGTAACGGAACACAAACCATCTTATGTACAAATCATACACCAAGAGATCTGCAAAATAAATTGTATTATATACGCATCAATTTGTGTGTGAGAAACACAGGTTTGAAAAAATATGTCCCAATATCTCTCTTGTTTTGTTTTGCTTAATACAGAAAAGTGTTAATAACCATATACAAAGACATCTTTGGTGAAGATTCCATAGCAATCTCCAAAGTGATCTCCAATGTCCTTTTTCAAAATGTTATTTGTACTGTAGGTGTTCGCAAAACATGTCTTTCCCGCATGCATACATTTGAACACAGGTGCACACACACGTGCATACAACATGTGCATGCACACACCTACAGAACCCAAACTCATTCATTCTACATTCCGTACACACAACACACTACTGGGATGCAAACTACTTGGCGATTAAACGTGTTTCTGATTGGGATTCTTCTACTGGGGTCCACTATTTATCAGACAGTAGAAAAAGTAGAAAATCAGCACACATGAGAAGGGTTGAGAGCCCAAAGAAGAACTTGAAGCAAAAGTGTTTGGTCCCTTAGGTGCCAAAATACAGAAACACCGTGCATCTGTGGGGTTTCCCATGGAAGCTGTCAGACTACGGCGCACCTTTATAAAGAGCATCAATACACATTAAGGATGAGTATTTCATCTTTATGCACTGAATGCTATTACTGTACCACAATGTCAATCTCGTTTAGCAAATACGCGTTTCATCTTCAGCCAAGGACATATTATTCATGTTTTATTTTGTCTAAGCAGCATGCTTATGAAGGTCCCTAACTCTGAGATGCTGTTACACCCTAACCTGTAGGGTCATCTACCCAGACATATAAAAAATAGGAAAATAAAGGGAAGTATGACTTAAATCTGTCTCTGCTCTGAGAACCCTGAACCTTAGAACCCTGCCCCTGCCTCTGGGAAGCCTGCCTCTTGGAACCCTGCCTCTTGGAACCCTGCCTCTGGAAGCCTGCCTCTGGGAAGCCTGCCTCTGGGAAGCCTGCCTCTGGGAAGCCTGCCTCTGGGAAGCTGCCTCTGGGAAGCCTGCCTCTGGGAACCCTGCCTCTGGGAAGCCTGCCTCTGGGAAGCCTGCCTCTGGGAACCCTGCCTCTGGGAAGCCTGCCTCTTGGAACCCTGCCTCTTGGAAGCCTGACCCTAACTGGACTGGACTGGCTCTGCAGCCATTGCTTACAGTGAGTCAGTAAGGAATAAAACGTGCAGCACTACGTAATGTCAAAACTGCCTTCCTTCACTATAGCACATAGTTCAAGTATAGAATGAGAAAGACTGCAAACATATCATAACTACAGATAACAGGGACTAACTTCAGGGAACTGTAGTCTGCTTGACAACAGCAGCCGCCATCCATGCAGGGATTCAGTGTCATCATCTTGATCCTGTTATTTTGCTAAAACATTAAATTCCCATCTCCAAAAGTAAAACTATAATATTGTCATATATTATAATATATAACGTTAAAACATTTTAAATCTTACAAACTGTTGTTTGTATTTACAATTCTCTGTCTATATGGGTCAATAATTAAATGATTAAACTAAATGAAACACATTATGGTATGCACCATCAGGACACAGTTTCTCTCTCACATCGCTCTCATTCCATTACTCAGGCATGAATGATGAACAAACAGAAGCACATCATTCCAGTTTCAAACTGTAAAGCTTCATGAGAAATCAAGCAGGAGTTCTACTTATCAAAAGAGATCATTAAAATGGAGATAAATGTATAAAAAGGGTTAGAACCGCAAGAACAGCACAAGGAGGAATGACATCAGAGTGATGAGGACAGAGGGAAGGGCATGACCGCGCACCTTCACACACATAAGACACATTCACATACACTCATGCAACAGAGTAGATGCATGGACATGAAGTCTCAGTGGCTGGTGTCATTCCCCCCCCTCTCCTCTGGGGAGAAAGGCTCTCTGTGTGTGGTGTGAGGAGAGTGTGGTGTGTGGAGGGTGTGTGGAGGGTGTGGTGTGTGGAGGGTGTGGTGTGTAGTGTGTGGAGAGAGTGGTGTGTGGAGGGGTGTGGTGTGTAGTGTGTGGAGAGAGTGGTGTGTGGAGGGTGTGGTGTGTGGAGGGTGTGGTGTGTGGAGGGTGTGGTGTGTGGAGGGTGTGGTGTGTAGTGTGTGGAGAGAGTGGTGTGTGGAGAGTGTGGTGCGTGGAGGGTGTGGTGTGTAGTGTGTGGAGAGAGTGGTGTGTGGAGAGTGTGGTGCGTGGAGGGTGTGGTGTGTGTAGAGTGTGGTGTGTGGAGAGTGTGGTGTGTAGTGGGTGTGGTGTGTGGAGGGTGTGGTGTGTGGAGAGTGTGGTGCGTGGAGGGTGTGGGGGTTGTCTCCTCAGGAGGTCAGGCTGAACTGGTCCTGCTCACTGGGCTTCTTCACCCATGCTCCCAGGCCGGCCTTGTGGAAGGTCTTGATGAGGGTCTGCTTGGCAGAGTGATACTCCAGTGCTGCCTGCTTGGCCTCGTGGTACAAACTGGGCTTGGGCACCTTGATCCTCAGTGTGGACGAGAGCTGGGGAGAGAACACCAGTTACAGACGACCTAGTAATGTGTGTGTGTGTGGGGGGGGGGTACTAACCCTAACCGTGGTAACTAAAAGATTATAAGACTAGAAGGGGGGCTCGGGGTAATTTGGGTTTGAATTCTCTCCCACCCCCCGACCATCACAGTAAGAGACAGGTGAGTGTGTGCTTCTCCCACCCCCGACCATCACAGTAAGAGACAGGTGAGTGTGTGCTTCTCCCACCTTGGAGTGCAAGCGCACCCAGCGGCTGTACAGGGCGTGCTTGCAGAGGCGCGAGGCGCGGCCCAAGTCGTCTTTGCCCGTGGTGGCATTGATGACCTCCAGCGCCTGGTCACCCACGGCCCAGTTCACACTGAAGTTGGGCGCCTTGCCCGGCTGCCTGGCCTCTGCATTGCTGATACCTGCAGTCAGAACAAAACCAGTAACACGTCTGGAAGTTTCACAGAACGGGCATCTATGCATGGTCCTCTTCTCAACTGAAACTTAAATAAAAGAGCCCATTCAGGATGTGAATTAGGTGGTAGTGTTCAAATCTCTGGGTCGAGCTGCTGGGTGGGATTATGAGTTAGAAGTTAAATGCTGAACAGCCGTGTGGAAAAGCCTTTCACAGCAAAACCCCACAAAGCGGAAAAGGTTAATAACGCTACCATTATCTCCTCAGCTGTAGAGGAGGAAGAGATGGAGGCAGAAGAGGAGAACAGATGAGGAAGACAGAGTACTGATGGAAAACTGAACACAACCATGAAAGGAGGAGAAAGAGATGGATGAGAGAAAGGGTTGAGGAGGAAGAGATGTAAAAACAATACAAACAATAGATGTGACCACTCCCATGTGAAAAGGCAGTGACCAAAAAGTGGTTTCCAAATTCCACAGCAGGTAAGCAAACGTTACTTCAGATCAAACATGACCATCTCTCTGATAGGATCATACATATTCCTGTAAATACCCCTGATTCTCCGTCAAGTTCAACCTTGTTTACTGGAGCAGATGTGCCCGTATGTTCGTCTCTCCACACAGAGATGTCAGACTGTCACTGGCTGGTCAAGAACAGTGCTTATGTTCAGGAAACATCCATGTGTGTGTGTGTGTGTGTGTGTGTGTGTGTGTGTGTGTGTGTGTGTGTGTGTGTCTGTGTGTGTGTGTGTGTCTGTGTGTGTGTGTGTGTGTGTGTGTGTGTGTCTGTGTGTGTCTGTGTGTCTGTGTGTGTGTGTGTGTGTGTGTGTGTGTGTCTGTGTGTGTGTGTGTGTGTGTGTGTGTGGTGTGTGTGTGTGTGTGTGTGTGTGTGTGTGTGTGTGTGTGTCTGTGTGTGTCTGTGTGTGTGTGTGTGTGTGTGTGTGTGTGTGTGTGTGGTGTGTGTGTGTGTGTCTGTGTGTGTGTGTCTGTGTGTGTGTGTGTGTGTGTGTGTGTGTGTGTGTGTGTGTGTGTGTGTGTGTGTGTGTGTGTGTGTGTGTGTGTGTGTGTCTGTGTGTGTGTGTGTGTGTGTGTGTGTGTGTGTGTGTGTGTGTGTGTGTGTGTGTGTGTGTGTGTGTGTCTGTGTGTGTGTGTGTGTGTGTGTGTGTCTGTGTGTGTGTGTGGTGTGTGTGTGTGTGTGTGTCTGTGTGTGTCTGTGTGTGTGTGTGTGTGTGTGTGTGTGTGTGTGTGGTGTCTGTGTGTGTGTCTGTGTGTGTGTGTGTCTGTGTGTGTGTGTGTGTGTGTGTGTGTGTCTGTGTGTGTGTGTGTGTGTGTGTGTCTGTGTGTGTGTGTGTGTGTCTGTGTGTGTGTGTGTGTGTGTCTGTGTGTGTGTGTGTGTCTGTGTGTGTGTGTGTGTGTCTGTGTGTGTGTGTGTGTGTGTGTGTCTGTGTGTGTGTGTGTGTGTGTGTCTCTAATCCATCATACAGAAATTCACGTTTGAATAAAACTGTCTCGTTTTACGATGTCAGTTATGTCTTTAAATTTTGAATGTCAAATTGTCCATCAGACGACGTGTGTACACTGACCGCTGAGCAGGGGTTTGTTGAGGTTGAACTGCTGGGGCAGGTCCTCAATGTCTGCGATGCGCTGGTACATGGCGCGGGACAGGTGGTCTGCGTGGTACAGGCTGCCCAGGATGATGCTGGAGAAGTAGATCGGCTCTGAGAAGTAACTCATCAGGGAGCCCTGGATACCCACCACATTCCACCTGACAGAGAAATACAAACACATTGTTCTTTAACATTGTTAGCATTCAGGCAGACTCACAAGTATGGAGATATTACTAAGTCATTCTCTGAGCCCTCACGCACAAAAACACACAGCACACAAACTCAGTTGTGGGACACGTGCGCACACAAGATAAAAGTAATGGACACTGAAAGTATCCAATTTCTTTATTTATAACAATATTCCAATGTTGTTGCATTAGCCATCTTCTCTATTCATTTCCCTGACATGCTCTATGAAGCGCTCGATTCGCCTGCCACAGTGAGAGGAGTTCACAAATGAGACAGCGAAAGAGGCGTGGGGTTAAGAGACCGTTACCAGGCGACAGAAACGAGACTCTGACAAACAGCTCTGAAGCACACGCCCGTCTCTCGGCCCGCAGGTGATGTGTGTGAGAGTGTGTGAAATTAAGACACAGTTTCCACAGTGAGATTGAGAACAGGAGACCTCTGGCTGCCTCTGGTGATGATGGCGTCCATTCGAAACAGAAACAGGGATAGGGAGGTGGACGGGCTGGTCGCTGAGGTGTTATTACGGTCCTTTGGTTAGCCCTCCCCTCCTCTCCCCCATGATTTAGTTTAACAGGAATCTCCAACACCACCAGCAGTGCTATAGTTCAGTTTAGCTCTCAATCAAAGGAACCAATACCACGCAGAACACTTTCCCTAATCGTGGCACGACTCATGCAGATACTTCCCTCAGCACACGCACTCTTCATCTCTTCATCTCCCTGCCCACTTAGACAAGCACCTGCTCCTCGCATGGACACAGTGCCAGTGAGGTGATTACATTCTAAAGGCCTGACAATCAGCTGCTCTTTAAAAAACAGCTTTCAAGTTGGGAACACTTCTAATGAGGGAGTTGAAAAAGCAGGAGAAAAGGAGGGAGATGTGACCAGAACTTTCTATATTGCACCAAAGGAAGGGAGGGAGGGGGGGGGGAGTATAAAGCAGAGGAAAGAATTGCGTAGGCCTTAGTCTTGAAAAGTCTGCTGAATGGCATCCTGATGCTGATAATCAGTTATCCAGGGAAGGCATGCTGGACTCACTGTCACCTGGTAGACGTGAGGAGCCGCAATGTTTAACGGTAGACTGAAGAGGATGTTGTTGATCTAGATTGTACACGTCCAGCCAGAACCCTAGGTACCTCTCTACACGTAAAGTCTACTTGGAACTGATAATATGAGTGCTCGTCCTTTATGCACCATAATGCATTTTATGAAAAGGTATTAAAAAGTTTGACATCATTGATGAAATGTTATTTCAATGATGATGAAATGTTATTTCAATGATGATGAACCTGTTATGTGATGTCCTGCTATGCTTAACTGACATGCCTGGTTACACAAAGGTTAAACACAATGTTTTTACAAATTGTATGACATTGCACGATGACAGTGAAACAGTGAGAGAGGTGCTAAAGAGACTAAAGAGAATGATGGTCCACAGCAGCCGTATATCAGGAAGGAGGGGACGGCTTAGCCTTGAGTGTGCTGCCTGCCAACATGCCTGAGTGTGAGAAGCCATCATTCAGCTGTCCCTGGCGCTGCCTGAAGAAAATCATGTGAATACATTTGACCTGTAGGAACATGATCTAGTGGAGGACCAGTAAATAGAACAAAACAGTGGTGATGAGGCCAAATTGTTGGAGTCTTTTCTAAGTAATATTAGTCAATAATATTTGACTAATATATAGAGCAGTATCGAGCAGTATAAAACAGTACTGAGCAGTATAGAGCCTGCAGAGCAGTATAGAGCAGTATAGAACAGTATCGTGCAGTATAAAACAGTAGTGAGCAGTATAGAGCCTGCAGAGCAGTATAGAGCAGTATCGTGCAGTATTAAACAGTACTGAGCAGTATAGAGCCTGCAGAGCAGTATAGAGCAGTATCGAGCAGTATAAAACAGTACTGAGCAGTATAGAGCCTGCAGAGCAGTATAGAGCAGCAAGTTACCGTGCGATCTTGTCACTGCAGGACATGGTGAGCAGCCGCTCCCCCTGTAGCACCCCGTCCCACGTCTGGACCGTGTTGCTGGAGCGCACAGGGATGGTGCCCTCCCCAGACTCAATCTTGGTGCGCAGCTGTCCCCTGGCTTTACGGTTGGGATGCCGGTCCCCTTGATCTGGGAGTGACATCATGAGCACACAGGATTACAAGGATATAGGAATGATGCAGTAAAATCGTAACTGAAAAACTCCTAGATCATTAAGAAGTATGGGACATCTCAAGACATTTGTGTGATTTTCATTCAGGGTTTTCCAGGGTTATTCAACCCTAAAACAAACACTGCTGTAGACAGATCCCACATTGGGATGTCTCGGTGGAATAACCCGTCTCCACAATGTTGAATTTCAACACTTTAGGGAAGAAGATGAGAAGTGTTCAATAATTTTTCTGTTCTTGTTGGATGTTTAATCACAGCAGTACTAATATGTGGAGTAAGATATACACAACTACATAGTAAGAATCTGTTTCCCATTGTAAAAAGATAGGGGTATGTGTTTGAGGAAGTGTGTGTGTGCGTGTGTGTGTGTGTGTGTGTGTGTGTGTGTGTGTGTGTGTGTGTGTGTGTGTGTGTGTGTGTGTGTGTGTGTGTGTACCTTCCATACCAGCCTCATGCGGTGAGAAGATTCTGGCGTCTCCACAAGGTGAAGTGCTGATGTAGAGGTGGAACTGAACATTGTCTTTTAACCGGTACCCTCTCTTCTCACACTGTATAAAGACAGACTTGTGATGATCTTCCTTGTTGTTGCTAGGGGAAGGAGGGAAATCAAATCTTTCAACAATGGAAGCTCATAAAAATATCCATTAACATTTAATATATTTTATACACCACGTTACGCGCAGGTTGCTACTTTGTTTGCTCACAAAAACAGTATTGTTGTACAACATTCTGCTGTTTAACACATCAAATAATTGTTCTATTACAGTAATATTAGTACATTACACTTGTATACTACTATAAATAGAAGACAAGCATATTTAGAGCTGAACCACCTCCGCTGATGTGGATGAGTCTCATCCCTACAGTACTGTGTGGGTCTCATCCCTACAGTACTGTGTGGGTCTCATCCCTACAGTACTGTGTGGGTCTCATCCCTACAGTACTGTGTGGGTCTCATCCCTACAGTACTGTGTGGGTCTCATCCCTACAGTACTGTGTGGGTCTCATCCCTACAGTACTGTGTGGGTCTCATCCCTACAGTACTGTGTGGGTCTCATCCCTACAGTACTGTGTGGGTCTCATCCCTACAGTACTGTGTGGGTCTCATCCCTACAGTACTGTGTGGGTCTCATCCCTACAGTACTGTGTGGGTCTCATCCCTACAGTACTGTGTGGGTCTCATCCCTACAGTACTGTGTGGGTCTCATCCCTACAGTACTGTGCTTGTGTCTAACCGTTATCCTGACCTGAGGAAGAACTCCAACTGTGTGTAGAGGTACCGGATGAGCGACCGGCGGGCGATGATCTCCGCATGGCAGTCGTTGAGCGCCAGGCCGCGGTCGCTCATGTACTCGCCGTTGATGCACTTAGTCCCCGTGGAGACGCATATGACCTGAGCCTCTTTGACATCTGTGCCTGGGGGGGAGGGGGGGAGGGGGGGAGGGTGTTTAAGTAAGACAACACATGTCTGCATACTCAAAGAGATGTTGTGTATAGTTCCAAAGGTTAAAATCTTAAGAATATTAAGGGAACTTAAGAAGTACTGAGGTACTTAGTGTAGTTCAGCTGGTAGTGAGATACTGATTACAGTGCCAGTTTACAGAGTAGCTCCTTTCCATCATGCAGGGCGACTCAGCAGACTCAGCAGACCTAACCCTACCCCTAACCCTAACCCTAACTCTAACCCTAACCCTAACCCTAACCCTAACCTAACTCTAACCCTAACTCACCTGTTGTCATTACAACCCCTGCCAGGACCTTCCTGCGTGCGTGGGGGGAGGTGAAGTTGTCGGTCAGCTCGCTGAACTTATCCACCACCAGGCGAGAGACGGCATCTGCCAAAACCTGGCCAGCACACGCATGCAGCAAACAGTGATAAAATAATTTAATATGGATTTAATATGGAAATACTACTATAAAGGAACAAAAATAACTTTACAAGTTTTTTCCCTTGACAGCTGTCTTTTCTTGTCACTGGCTCTTATCCAGTGGTAATATAGTGGAAAATGATTACAGCGAAGAAAGGTAACGGCTGAATGGTTGCAAATGAAGGAGATTAGTCCACTATCACTACCCTGGTACTTGCTGGCTGCTGGGCTGTACCAGGATCATGTGACTGCTGAATGTTCCAGTCAATTGCAGCAGGGAAGTAAAAAAAGCTCTAATGCCCTGTGTTAGGTAAACATATAAAGGTCTTTGTTGCTTTATGTTTGTGTTCAATTGAAACGCTCATCACTCATTAGCATCGTCCAGATGGAGGAGCTTTCGAGAGCACAGCTGAAGCTACATTTATTTAATATTAATAGACAGAGGATTAATAGAGCTATTAGTGGGTGCACTATCATTGACATGAGTTGCCCGGTAATGATTCAGACTGATAACCGAGCAGGTCATTACTAAACGGAAAAAGAAAAGAAAACAGAGAGGTTCTCAGGGGACGCTCGGAGCTGTTGACAGTTTCACTGTTTCCAGGCTGCGCTATCTCTCCTCACACACTGGCATCTTCTGCAGCGTCTAAGGCAGGACACCCTCCCAAAACCCCCCACCTCCACTAGTGTCTAAGGCAGGACACCCTCCCCAAACCCCCCACCTCCACTAGTGTCTAAGGCAGGACACCCTCCCAAAACCCCCCACCTCCACTAGTGTCTAAGGCAGGACCCCCCCAAACCCCCCACCTCCCATGTCTAAGCAGACACCCTCCCCAAACCCCCCACCTCCACTAGTGTCTAAGGCAGGACACCCTCCCCAAAACCCCCCACCTCCACTAGTGTCTAAGGCAGGACACCCTCCCAAAACCCCCCACCTCCACTAGTGTCTAAGGCAGGACACCCTCCCAAAACCCCCCACCTCCACTAGTGTCTAAGGCAGGACACCCTCCCAAAACTCCCCCACCTCCACTCAAATGAACCCAAGCTTTATTGACAAACTATGAAAAGTGCAAGTGAGAGATTCCTTTCACAAAATTAAAAAGAATAATGTTAATTAAGATACATGATCGTTTTTTACCACCAAAGGATTATGGAAGTGTGATTAGGTGATATGTAAGAAGAAGTCTCAGATCACAATCTACATATTTTGTTGTCTGTCTTAAAATGTGATTCTTCAAGATAAATCTTATCTTAATTTTCAATTCATGTTTTAATTTAGTGACTGACATAGGTCTAAAGAATTCCATTGGGGACTTTCACATGTAATGTCAATGTGACAATCCTCCAGTAGAGCAAGGTTATCCTTTACAGATTATGAAAGTTAATGAAAACATTTAAATGATGCATCATACATTGAAATCTGAAAAATAGGTGACGAAGATATGCTTATTTGAATGTTGGTACACCTTAAATCAACTAGCAGAGAAAAATCTAGAAAAGAAAACCCTGACTAGAAGACCAGCTTTAACAAGCTACTTTGCTGACTACGAGTTTGCTGAGTACAAGTTATTATATTGAGTGACTTCTTCAAAATATTAAATTTAGGTTATCTGCAAAATAGAAAAGTAAAAGGAAAGTCAAATAAAATTAAATTGCATCCTAGCACATTTTTAAGATTTCCAACATGCAGAGCAATTTACCAGCTCCTGCTACAAATATAAAGTAGTAGTTGACATGTTTTGCATTGGACTTCAAAAGCATATACATTTCTCTATCGTAATTTTTTTCCAGAAAATTGCATGAAAAATGTAAATGGGTCCCTCACTGCATGTACTATACCACAGCTGACAATGAAATTCTTTGACCAAAGCAAATTCAGATTTTCATAAATGTTCAAGAAAGACTTGCATTAGTGTTTTGGGTATCCATAATAAATCATTGAAAAACCCTAGCTTGTTGGAAATGCTCTACTTGTACTCAACCATTATGAACATGCTGAAAGACATTTTCTCATTGAATCCTTGTACTCACTAAAACTAAGTAAACTGTCATTTGTGAAAAGACCGTGTGTATCTGATCATTTACAGTCCACGGTAGGACCTCTGCTGTAAAAAAAATACAATTTGATGTATTCCCCTTGATATTCAACCCCTTGCTACTGACTGCAGCCCTGTGAAGGAGGGGGGATTACCTGAGGCAAGTGTAGCTGCAGCCCCTCTCTGGGTATGGGCTGGCGGGAGGGGGTCTGGTCTAGCTGCATGTTGAACAGGGCTGACAGGGCTGCCTGGGCCGCTCGGGCCTTGGCCAGCTTCTTGTTGCGTCCTGAGCCCTCAAATGTCTGTGTGTCCACCGTCACAGACATGACAAAGTTCTTGGCATGGCTTTCGCCACTTTCAGACACAAAGTCGTACTTGAGGCCAGGCCGGAGCTCGTTGAGGATCATGACGGGGTTCTTGCCGCTGGAAGGGGAGCTGAAGCAGGGGGGGGGGCAAAGGGGCTTGGACGAGGTTGCTGCCTGGTGGCACAGGGAGGGGGAACTCCCCAAGAGAAGGGAAGGAGTTGCTGCCGTTAGAGCCAAGGTAGAAGGAGTCCTCTGGCACAGCTGGCGTCTCAAACCCGTTGAAAAGCATGTCTGGGAAGTCAGCCTGGTCAGACGTGAAGTCTGTGTTGACTGTCAGAGTCCGTCCCATGGCCAGGTGTGCCTCCGAGGCGTTGGGGAACTGGACAAAGGAACGCAGCGCCTTCTCGGCTGCATTGAGCTTTGCCTTCTTCTTGGTGGGGCCCGTGCCTTCAAACAGCTGTCCATTTACCTCAACGGTCATGACAAACACAGGGGCATGGACCGGGCCGGTCTGGGACAGGAGCTTATACTGTAGTCCCGGTTTGATCTCATTCAGCTGCATGAGCGCGTTCTTAGGCAAGACCGGCCCAGGGGTTTTCTTCCGCTTCTTGGGTCTGAACTTGGAGTGTGCGTATCCGTTGTTGCCCTCCTCCAGGGGGCGCTTCCTGCCCCCCCCGCTGCCCCCCCCCGGTGCCCCCCCCGCTGCCATTGGGGAGCTGCTCAGCTCCCGCGGCCCCCTCTTTGGAGGACACGTTGTCCAGATTGCGGTTTTCCTTGACGTCAGTGCTGCTCGAACCTGCGGTGCCCAGAAAGAGTAACTTACAATGCCTTTGTTGCAGGACCTTGTAAATGTAAAATTGATAGATTCTTTTATCACTCTTTGGAACTGAGCCAGTGATGTGTGTTCCTTTTATTAATGCTGCTTATTTGTTAATGACGATAAGGACTGGACAAGATTCATCTCCACAAATGTAAATATCAAAGCAATTGTATACATTTCATATTTGTTGTGTATATAATATACATGATCATTTTCTGTATGAATTATAATATTTAGCAGTGGGAAACTATGTAAAGGCCAGTGTAAATAAAGTATTTGTTTGTACATTTAACATAACTTAAAATGTGGGTCAGCGAAGGGAAGAGTCGGGGATAAAGATGAAGAGTAAGGGTTCCACTATCTACAGAACACACAAACACGCACATACAAACATGCACCCAAATACACGTCTAGCAATCTTCCCTTTGCTGTTAGTTTTAATGGTGGTGTCTGTTTCCTCACATGTTTGACCATATTTCCTATTTAGAATGTTGAGCCATCATTCATAATTGATGCTCTGAAATATGTCGAAAAATGAACACACATCACCAAGTCCTGTTGGCAAAGTGGATGGAATTTTGGCAACATTTTCATTTCTAACATCCTTCAGCAAAGGCTTGATAGGTTACTCCTTGCGGTACTCAGGGGGAAAGAGAATCCGCAGTGCAAATGAGAGTGCAGGGAGGAGTGCAGGGTGTGCATCTCAGAGGCAGGCAAGTGGGAAGAAAGAGAGGAAGAGGCACATTCCCACAGACAGGTTCTACAATGTGATACGATTAGGGATCTGGTGATGAGGGAATGTTGTAGACCCCCTCCGTTTGTAAAAGACAACCCAGAAACGTCAAACTTCATATGTATACTCAAAAACCTAACTTCAAAACACTGTTCTACACACACAAAAATCGAATTAAAACAACACTCTTCAAACGACGTGAATGATCTTCCAAAAACGTTCTAGCTCCCTGACAGCAGAAGCTGGAAAGACCAAGTCTGACGTCAACTACAGACATGCAACTACAGACATGCATTTTGACATCTTTTTACGAAGCCACATTTCACAAGCATCAACGAATAAAACGTCTTTTGATCTCAATCTTGTTTCCCAATTCTGCATAGACAGAAGTCATCCTTATGTGGTGCCAGAGGGAAGGGGGGTGGGGTGAGGAAGAGTTGAGTGCACATCCAGAGTGCTTCTTGATGTGAGAGTATCACAGATACAAACAGCAGAGGGACTTATAGAACAAAAGGGAAGTTCTGCACAAGCCAAGACGGGGGAGAGCGGTTCCTCTACGATCAAAGGAGAGAACAAAGCACTCAGATCCTGGAGTGTCACTGAAGCGGCTTTAGCCCTGAACAAATAACAACTGAAATATAATGTGATAGTACTGTATATGTCACAGAGTGAGGGTTGTGAGAGTGACTGGAGGAAACACAGTCAAGGGTTAGAGACTTGCTCATTAGTGGGAAAAGTTTAAACCGGACAAAGGCTGCGTATTTTGCTATGACCTCATTGTAAGAGTGTCATAGCCAGTGTAAAGTAGAGAAGGGCCATGGTGGCAGGTAGGTAGTCGGGGGATGATGCACTCATTTAGTAGACAGAGTAGCTGTCTACCCATTATGCAATGGGGTATGGTTCAGCATAAGCATGATGTGATTTGAATGATTTTCAGCAGAGTAGAAAACCGAAGCTGAAAATGGTTTAGAGCCGCATACGCTACGTGAGGGTTTCACACACAGGCAACTCACTAAACCCGCAAACAAATAAATGACACACATGCACAAGTACAGTATGTGTATTGTTAAGGCACAGCTGTAATACTGGCAAAAAGTTAAAAGTTTGGTTTGAAAACAAGTTCCATTACAGCCCGTCTGAGTCATCATGGTAAACTGTTTTTAAGTTGGTGACTCACGGCTCAGGACATGGACAGAAAGAGGGAGGTGAAGTTACACATAGTTACACAGCTGTTCACTCACTCATGTTCTCCTCTTCATCCACATCCATGGTGAAGAGTTTGGGCTGGCACCGGGGATGGCCAGCACCCACACCACCTGGGGAGCACAGCCATGCATCAGTCAAACACTGCCTTTAGGACACTGCCTTTAGGACACTGCCTTTAGGACACTGCCTTTAGGACACAACACCTGGGGAGCACAGCCATGCATCAGTCAAACACTGCCTTTAGGACACACCAGATGGGTTGGTTTGCATGTGCACAAATACACAAATAACAAAACGTGTGGGAATAAACAGGATCCATTTAGTACACAGGCAGAATATATGGGAGTTAAACATATAAGTATCCCAGGCATGGGTGCACACAGGCACACACTTGAGGCAATCACAGCGCCAGAATAAGTGTATAAATATTCAGAGGTGGAAACTAATCTTTGCCAGAGAGGGTCTTTGCTGACAGGCAGTTATAGCGAGAGCAGTCTATAGTGACTTTAATATCCCCCCGATTAGACCTCATTTCCAGCTGGCTGCTGGGAGATATACAGCTATTGACATGGACAGGCCTTTTAGTCCTTGACAACACACACACACTATGGTGGAGAATGCACAACTACAGTAGGCAAATGTCCACTCATAAAACTTCCCACACACACAGGTCCGTAAACTAGACATATTTTAAAGTGGGAAACAAAAAGAAAGTTATTTGTGAATTGAATCTGCAATTCTGTTTTCTATATAACTGCACTGTCAATCTGACGCTACCATCAAGTGAGAAGAAAGACTCAATCTCACACACTACCTGAGCAATACAGGACATATCATTTTCTTTTTTTTGACGAAGAGCTTTTAGTAAAGGAGAAGAGGAATGCTCAGTTGATGAAGCAGAGAGGGAAAGATGAGAGGAGAGAGTGTGTGTGAGAAAGAGGAGGGAGTGTGTGAGAGAGAGAGAGAAAGATGTCATACTTGTGATCCTAAGCAGATTGTGCTGATTTCAGCTCTCTGCATGTGTCCCTACACACCATTCCTCATGGCAGACACTTTCTTAAGCTAAACTAAATGGCCTAATTAATCTAGTCTAATGGTGGGCGACAGCAAATATGATAGGACAATTATCACCCTATTAAAGATTCATATTCTACCCTATAATTGAAAATGAAAAGGTGGGGGCGGGGTTTGAATAGAGCTCCAGAACATCCAGGCAGGAGGTAGTTAGAATCAGGATCCCATCAGCCTGCTTGACACTAGTTAGAATCAGGAGACACAAAACGACAGTGGATGACATTAAAGAACAGTTGTCTGCCATGTTCTTCGACTTTCCATGTTGTTGTTCCGACTTGCATTCACGTACATTTTCAGGACATTATTTTCCAATCATTTGCACTGATGATGCTTCTTATGACCATTTCGGAGCACCAGAGGGTATTAAATTATATACATTTTTCAATTGACAGGCATTTAAGTGGCACCGAAATGAGGCAGCGAAATGTGTGTTCTGATTCAGTCCAGTACATACCAGTTATATGGCACCGGGTTTCAGTACCCGACCCTAGTTATATCTGGATGCTTCAGCATGTGTATAT
This sequence comes from Mallotus villosus, assembly GCA_903064625.1. NCBI lineage: Eukaryota > Metazoa > Chordata > Actinopteri > Osmeriformes > Salangidae > Mallotus > Mallotus villosus. Next base: position 153,960 of record CAEFZP010002837.1, read on the forward strand.
CTGGATGCTTCAGCATGTGTATATCGTGCTGACAACCCTGGCTGGCAAGCAGAGTAACTGCAGAGTAACAGCTGATCAAAGAGAACATTGGGTGCCATGCCAACATGTGCCCAGAAGCAAATGGCATGATGCCAAGCATCTGCCAGCAGGCCGGACCAGTGTTGGGCACATCTGTCTCTGCTTGTGGTCACACTGTTTGTCCAAAGTCAATCCACCAAGCCGGAGTTAGACAAGCTAGAAGGTCACTGTAGGTTGATGAGAGGAGCAGCATTCTGACTAGGTCTGAGTTATCAAAACAAGATGACTTCATAACCTCTTCAGTCCTTCAGGGAATGTCTTTCTAGTCAACCTGCTCATTACAACTGAGCAGAAAAAAATGATTGTTGAAATCAAACAAAATGTTAAAGCCAATAATAAAATGTTAGCATTTCAGTACCCTCTATACATGTATTGACATAATCATTTTCAGGCATTAATTTACAAACTAGACATGGCTATAAAGAATTGCACTGAGTTTCAGATGTCCTGGACTGCATGTATTTACATATTCTGGGGGAGGGGCAGGGGAGGGAGGGAGGTGGGTCGGTCGGAAAGATGAGAAGGAAGATGAAAACACTCAAATTCAATCTCGGACGCCTTTCGGAACTGAGGGAAATAAGGTGTTCCAGCCTCTATGGTGCATGCTCAGCCTAGGGAAGAAGGAACGAGGGAGGTGGAGGAAAAATATATAAAAATACAATCCTATTCCAGGTAACGGAGAATCATTATCTCACCCTGTCTGAACAGCCTTGCCCTTGGCCAATATGCAGCTGCATGCAGACTTGCAGAATGCTGCGATGAAAGTTGTTTTAATACAGATAAACAAAGTTGTTAAAACTGCTAAACTGTATCAAACAAAGCAAAACATTCAGCTTGTTCAAAAGTCTAAGGATCTTTACTGAAAATGGCTTAGAGGGGTCTTCAATATAGTGTGTGTAAAACTGGGCCAACAACAAGATAAAAGCTAGCAATTGGTTGACTGACATAATAATTAATCAAAATTTGGGCCACTGAAACCATGATGGTTTCTGATTGGTCCACGGACAGTTGAGCTCAGGCAAGAGCTCCTTCAGTGTCCGGCCGGCTGAACGTTACTCACCCTAAATGTCCCGCCCTCTGATTGGCAGGTTGAGAGGAGAGGGCAACGTCTGGAGCACTTACCAGCCAACATGTTTTAACAGAAGTCTGCCGCCTCACACTTCAACTGAGCAACACAACTGTAATTCAAAACCATTTCAACTGAAGTTGTATTCCAATAAATGTCTGGAAAAGACTCAGGCATGTCGTCCTGCACCTCTCTGCCATAGCGTGTTGTGAGAGGACTGTTGTCTCCTGTAAGCCGCTGAGGTGTCAGCTGAACATGTTCTGCTCCTTCAGTCGTCTCTGCAGAGACTTGACGACAACACAGCCTAAGTTTGGCCTTGCACGTCCTCCTCTCAGACACACAGACTGTCTTAACACAACACTGCAGAGCAGATGCCTCAGCCTTCTCTACTCAAACCCTGTTACACATGCTGTGACAGTGACAGTATGTGTGTGTGTGTGTGTGTGTTTTACACCAGCTGGAGTGACAGTGTGTGTGTGTGTGTGTGTGTGTGTGTGTGTGTGTGTGTGTGTGTTAGACAAGCTGAATGCAGCCATGCTTTGCTGCTCATGCAGACAGACTAGCAAAGCAAAAACACAGAGCAGGATGTACAGCATAAGATTGAGTGTCAACTGTACTGTATTAACCCAGGACCCGGGACCCAGACATCTACCCTCGATGTCTTTGAAAAGTTGAACTTTAAGCTCTTTGACAATGTTGGCATGAAAGGAAGTAATGCATCTGTGATTCAGTAACAAATTAATCTTGCATTCTCATTCATTTACATCAACACACACGTTCAAGCACAGACAAAGAGCTAGTGGATCTTATCTCAGTCTTCTCCAGTGTTAATGGCAACTGTGGCCCTGACCCTGTCGTCACTGCACCTGGCCAGGCAACAGTGCTTGTGTAATAGACTGGCCTGAAGCACCTAGAGCAGCAGAACATGTTGAAAGGATTAATATCATGGGAGATCCATGCTCCACAGGAGCCGCATGCTCAGAGGAACAAGTTGATTTTGAATCTAATCTTGAATCTGGGGCCTAATTTTGCAAAGACAGTACCTATGCCCCAGTACGTTCTACAGAAAAGTTTTTTTTTATCAGGATATATACTGAGAGGCTTTGAAATATTAAATACTAAATATATTTGAACATTTCCAGCCAATGGTTAACACTTGTTTCCAGCTAGAATTTGACTAATTCTCTAATGCTGGCATTACCTACCAGTTAGAAGCACTAATAGTGGCATTATCTGAAGATGAGAGCACAGCAGAGTTATAGTTGAGAAAATGCAGTGAAGAAAAAGCTGACACTCATTCTGTTACTGTGTTCCGATCTTTTTAATATTTGACAGTTTACAGTTTGTCACCTGGACTGCTGATGTGAAAGAGGTAGGGGAGAGGGCAGAGAAAAATAGAATATCAATATGATGTGATGATTTTATGTGAGATTGGCTTTCAGAGGACAGGTGAAGTAGAGGGTCAGGCGTGAGAGAAAGGCCAGCGAGCCAGGAGGGGGAAAGTAGAGAACAGGAGCCCAAGCCAACTCATGCATACACACACCCTCCTCTCATACACACACCCTCCTCTAATACACAGCATGAGCTTTAGTCAAAGTATTGGAAACATTCACACAGAAAAGGTTCAGTTGTACAGCCAAGCTCTATAGGTGTGCACTATTTCAGTCTTAACTTTTTGACACTATCCCCATCTGACTTCCCACTCCGTTCCTTAATCCCCCTTACCCTCCCCCTCCCCCTTCCACTCCCTCTGTAGTATATTTAGTATCTATAATGTAGTATCTTTATAAGGCCATCACTGTTAGTAGTCTGTGAGATGATAGAGCTACTATATAGTCTAACCCTAACCCTGTGTGACTGAGTTTACTGTTGGTCTGAGACATGGCTATGTAACAGTGAACTTATTTAATTTAGTATTCATATAGTCTATGCTTATCATATGACATGATGAGGACATTGACCTGGTGTCATCTGGAAGATGGGATCAAAGACACAACTGGTCAGCAAGATGGAGGGAACACAAAACTGTGAAAGACAAATTAGTGAGAAGAGTTTGGGAGAGAAATAATGGAGTGAAGATTGAAAGAAAGCCCAACAGAGAAAGGGGGCAGAGGATGGGAGATGAAAGTACCCAGAAAGAAAGGGGGCAGGGGATGGGAGATGGAAAGTAACCCAGAAGAGAAAGGGGGCAGGGGATGGGAGATGGAAAGTACCCAGAAGAGAAAGGGGGCAGGGGATGGGAGATGGAAAGTAACCCAGAAGAGAAAGAAGTAAGAGAGAAGAGGCATACAGATGGATGTTTCAGGAAGCAAGGAGGCTGAAGAGGCAGCCTGTCGGCTCGTCTCAGAGGACTAACACAGACAGATGGCTGCAGAGACCAGTGGCGGCTGCTGGTCTTTCAAAGAGGGGAAGCTCATTTTCAGCCTGCATCCTAAAAATGTTCAATTTATTTGGCTAGTTCACTGACTAGTTCACTGGCTAGTTCACCCCTACGACACTAGCCTAACCTACTGAATATATTAACGAAGGAGTGCTCCCAGAACTTCATGCCGAACGATCTAACAAAACAATATTAATCTCGAAGGAGGAAATGTGGAAATTAGGTTAAACTAAAACAAGGAACGTGGTGTATAATTGTATGAAATGTATGCTGAAAATTGGTTAGCAATTTTGCCAAGCAAATAACATGAAATAGGTTGCTGCAGTTTGTCTTTCAAATACAGTTGCAAAATCCGCGATGGGACTGAGCTTGAATAGCTTCGGTGACTTTTTATAGTACAAAATGACTGTCAATCAAAAGGAGATGCAGTCTTTCAACAGACCCTCCAATCATCACGCGGAAGCCCAGCGTCCAGGCCAGCCCAGTATAGTTTCGAAGCACTGAAAGAAACTGTTCAAAGCAGCCCCATTGAAGTCCATGGAAGCTGAACTTCAACAGGGAAATGCACTGTGGCGCTACGGGAATGTATGAGAAGGAAATCAGTCAGTCGACCTGCTATATGTAGCTGATTCTGAACGAACTCTTCTTCGATATGAACGTGTTCTAATGCATTTAAAATGTTAACACAATAGTAAATATTTGACCATGAATTTTTTGAAATGTTAGGGGAAGCTGAGCTTCCCTTGCAGTCTTAAAGAAATCACCACTGGCAGAGACCTACCAGGGCCATTCCATTCCTCTTCTTCCCCACACACTTGTTTTGAGTCTATATCTCCAGCCAGATAAGGATATAGGTCGTGTTGGTAATGAAATACAACATTTTCTAATTCATGCTGTAAATATAGGTGTGTAGATGCATTTGTGTAGATCATTTCTTGCACCATGTCCTTGTCCTGTGGGTAATCTAATATGACATAATAAAGGATTGTGGTTACAGTATGAAATGTGAAATGTAGTGCAAAGCTGAGGTCAGTATAGAGTGGAGTTCTGCCTCTGTAAGGGAGGCCCTGCCTCTGTCCCATTACTACAGCCAATCAAGCTTTGGCAGATCGGTGATTACTCCAACAAAGGGGAGGAAAGTGAGAAGAGAAGGATTCATTAATAGAACTGAAATTGGTCTTTTTGTTCAGTTTTGGCCCAGCTTCCTCCTCCTTCAGTGCTGTTGTGGTTTCCCTGGGGCCAGTAGGCAGGTAATGTTCTGTAATAAGGTACATGTGTGGAGCCCTAACCCTAATGGAGAAGGGTCCTCACAGTCAGGGTTGCCTGTCGTTTCGCCTGATTAAAACTGATGGGCCGAGGTAAGGGAGTGTGGCCGCTTAACATGGCCCTCTACTACCCCACATACTCGCTCTCTCTCGCTCTCTCTCGCTCACACACACACACATTAAATATCCATCTCAGATTCCATTATTCAATATCCTTTCTCTTATAACCAATAAGCCATGTGAATTAGCCTGCCAGCAACCATTTGGCTTCAAAGACAATCAACAGCCGATATGACACATTCAGGAATCCCTGCTCAACAGCTTCAGGTGGACAACCTGGCCAGTTAGAGATGATGTTTGAGATGAAAAGATGTTTGACATGTTATACAACACGGCAAAACCACTTTAATATCCAATGTCCATAATGCTCAAATATTTGGAGAAAGACAAGAAATGTAATGGGGTGTTACTTACATTTTCACATAACTAAAGCCAGGACAAACACTCTACTGTGTCTTTAAAAAAGTGTATATTTACTATTAAGGAAGGCACAGATTAAGAAGTATACAACATACATTTGTGGCTTCTTATTTAAAAGGTAAGGCTAATGTAATTCTGCTACCTACATAGCTAGCTAAATGTGAGGTGTTGATGTTGCAGGCAAAGTAGCTAGCTACATATGCAATATTTTCACCCAGGGCCTTTGGTGTTAATTCAGACTGCAGCTGCTAATCTTTTGCAGCTATAGCTAGCTATCTGTCTTGCTAGCTACATTGATAACAAAAACTGTGAAACAGCTGCATAACAAACAGAGTAACATCTCATATGTAGCTAGCCATGTTTCCTGCGATATCACCAACTTGGTCTGTATTTGTTGTATGTTGTAGCTAGCAATGTAGGTAGCAAAATGACTTGGCGTACCTTCATCACATTCTCTCCCCATCCCTCTTCCCCCTCCTCTCTCCTTCCTCTTTCCCATCTCTCTCCAAGGGCATCGTGTGGTTGCCTCAGTTACAGCCTTCCCTTCTCCTTTCTTCATAGGGACCAGTAAAATCTATGTGACAACTCTGATTTATGATACACGCAGAGCCTGTGGGGTAGGTATGTGTGTGCAAGTGTGTGAGCAGTGTAAAGATTCACTAAACTTCTCCACAGTTTTCAGTCTTGGGTATTGGTGAGCACTGTTCATTCACCCTGAACACACAAAGGTAAAACATGCATTGGCTAAAAATACATCCACAAGCACAACACGGAAACCACATGCATACATGTGTGGTTATGTATGTCCATGTATGTGGTTACATACAAAAAACATTTTGTTAAACTGGACAGGAAATACCCATTTGTAAAGAGAGGACTTTGAACTTGTAATGTGTGATTGTGTGGTTAAAACAGTGTTGCTGTGTGAGCAGACTTGTACTGGACACGGTTCCCATTCTCTCAAATAAGAGTTTGAAATGCTGTGGGCTGACCAGACAAAACTGCTTGTATAAGCAGTCTCATCCTCTCTTCGCCAGCTTTCATTGCCTCTATCTTTCACCCTTTCTTTCTGTCTCTTCCTCCATCTCTTATATCTCCATTCTCCTCGCCTCAATAGTCCTACTGCTCACTGTTCGTCACATTCAAGGCCAGGACCGACAGGTTCCTCAAACAGGACTGTGTGTGTGTGTGTGTGTGTGTGTGTGTGTTGCCATGTCAGACAGGTTCCTCAAACAGGACTGTGTGTGTGTGTGTGTGTGTGTGTTGCCATGTCAGACATGTTCCTCAGTGAGAACACCAGTCCCCTGGTAGAGAGAACACCAGTCTCCTGGTAGTGAGAACACTAGTCCCCTGGTAGAGAGAACACCAGTCCCCTGGTAGAGAACACTAGTCTCCTGGTAGAGAGAACACTAGTCTCCTGGTAGTGAGAACACCAGTCCCCTGGTAGAGAACACCAGTCCCCTGGTAGAGAACACCAGTCTCCTGGTAGAGAACACTAGTCTCCTGGTAGTGAGAACACCAGTCCCCTGGTAGAGAACACTAGTCCCCTGGTAGAGAGAACACCAGTCCCCTGGTAGAGAACACCAGTCTCCTGGTAGAGAACACTAGTCCCCTGGTAGAGAGAACACCAGTCCCCTGGTAGAGAACACTAGTCCCCTGGTAGAGAACACCAGTCTCCTGGTAGAGAACACCAGTCTCCTGGTAGAGAACACCAGTCTCCTGGTAGAGAGAACACCAGTCCCCTGGTAGAGAACACTAGTCTCCTGGTAGAGAGAACACCAGTCCCCTGGTAGAGAACACTAGTCCCCTGGTAGAGAGAACACCAGTCCCCTGGTAGAGAACACTAGTCCCCTGGTAGAGAGAACACCAGTCCCCTGGTAGAGAACACTAGTCTCCTGGTAGTGAGAACACCAGTCTCCTGGTAGAGAACACCAGTCTCCTGGTAGAGAACACCAGTCTCCTGGTAGAGAACACCAGTCCCCTGGTAGAGAACACCAGTCTCCTGGTAGAGAACACCAGTCTCCTGGTAGAGAGAACACCAGTCTCCTGGTAGAGAACACCAGTCTCCTGGTAGAGAACACTAGTCCCCTGGTAGAGAACACCAGTCTCCTGGTAGAGAACACCAGTCTCCTGGTAGAGAACACCAGTCCCCTGGTAGAGAACACCAGTCTCCTGGTAGAGAACACCAGTCTCCTGGTAGTGAGAACACCAGTCTCCTGGTAGAGAGAACACCAGTCTCCTGGTAGAGAGAACACCAGTCTCCTGGTAGAGAACACCAGTCTCCTGGTAGAGAACACCAGTCCCCTGGTAGAGAGAACACCAGTCCCCTGGTAGAGAACACTAGTCTCCTGGTAGTGAGAACACCAGTCTCCTGGTAGAGAACACCAGTCTCCTGGTAGAGAACACCAGTCTCCTGGTAGAGAACACCAGTCCCCTGGTAGAGAACACCAGTCTCCTGGTAGAGAACACCAGTCTCCTGGTAGAGAGAACACCAGTCTCCTGGTAGAGAACACCAGTCTCCTGGTAGAGAACACCAGTCTCCTGGTAGAGAACACCAGTCCCCTGGTAGAGAACACCAGTCTCCTGGTAGAGAACACCAGTCTCCTGGTAGTGAGAACACCAGTCCCCTGGTAGAGAACACCAGTCTCCTGGTAGAGAACACCAGTCTCCTGGTAGAGAACACCAGTCTCCTGGTAGAAGAACACCAGTCTCCTGGTAGAGAACACCAGTCTCCTGGTAGAGAACACCAGTCTCCTGGAGAACACCAGTCTCCTGGTAGAGAACACCAGTCTCCTGGTAGAGAACACCAGTCTCCTGGTAGAGAACACCAGTCTCCTGGTAGAGAACACCAGTCTCCTGGTAGAGAGAACACAGTCCCCTGGTAGAGAACACCAGTCTCCTGGTAGAGAGAACACCAGTCCCCTGGTAGAGAACACCAGTCTCCTGGTAGAGAGAACACCAGTCTCCTGGTAGACCCTCGTAGAGAACACCAGTCTCCTGGTAGAGAGAACACTAGTCTCCTGGTAGAGAGAACACCAGTCCCCTGGTAGAGAACACAGTCTCCTGGTAGAGAACACCAGTCTCCTGGTAGAGAGAACACCAGTCTCCTGGTAGAGAACACCAGTCCCCTGGTAGAGAACACCAGTCTCCTGGTAGAGAACACAGTCCCCTGGTAGAACACCAGTCTCCTGGTAGAGAGAACACCAGTCTCCTGGTAGAGAACACCAGTCTCCTGGTAGAGACCCGTCCCTGTAGAGAACACAGTCCCTGGTAGAGAACACCAGTCTCCTGGTAGAGAACACAGTCCCCTGGTAGAGAACACCAGTCTCCTGGTAGAGAACACCAGTCTCCTGGTAGAGAACACCAGTCTCCTGGTAGAGAGAACACCAGTCCCCTGGTAGAGAGAACACCAGTCTCCTGGTAGAGAACACCAGTCTCCTGGTAGAGAACACCAGTCCCCTGGTAGAGAACACCAGTCTCCTGGTAGAGAGAACACCAGTCCCCTGGTAGAGAACACCAGTCCCCTGGTAGAGAACACCAGTCCCCTGGTAGAGAACACCAGTCTCCTGGTAGAGAACACCAGTCTCCTGGTAGAGAACACCAGTCCCCTGGTAGAGAACACCAGTCTCCTGGTAGAGAACACCAGTCTCCTGGTAGAGAACACCAGTCCCTGAGACACCAGTCTCCTGGTAGAGAACACCAGTCTCCTGGTAGAGAGAACACCAGTCTCCTGGTAGAGAACACCAGTCTCCTGGTAGAGAGAACACCAGTCTCCCTGGTAGAGAACACCAGTCTCCTGGTAGAGAGAACACCAGTCTCCTGGTAGAGAGAACACCAGTCTCCTGGTAGTGAGAACACCAGTCCCCTGGTAGAGAACACCAGTCTCCTGGTAGAGAGAACACCAGTCCCCTGGTAGAGAGAACACCAGTCTCCTGGTAGAGAGAACACCAGTCCCCTGGTAGAGAGAACACCAGTCCCCTGGTAGAGAGAACACCAGTCTCCTGGTAGAGAACACCAGTCTCCTGGTAGAGAGAACACCAGTCCCCTGGTAGAGAGAACACCAGTCTCCTGGTAGAGAGAACACCAGTCTCCTGGTAGAGAACACCAGTCCCCTGGTAGAGAGAACACCAGTCCCCTGGTAGAGAACACCAGTCTCCTGGTAGAGAACACCAGTCCCCTGGTAGAGAGAACACCAGTCCCCTGGTAGAGAGAACACCAGTCCCCTGGTAGAGAACACCAGTCTCCTGGTAGAGAACACCAGTCCCCTGGTAGAGAACACTAGTCTCCTGGTAGAGAGAACACCAGTCTCCTGGTAGAGAGAACACCAGTCTCCTGGTAGAGAACACCAGTCTCCTGGTAGAGAGAACACCAGTCTCCTGGTAGAGAACACCAGTCTCCTGGTAGAGAAACCAGTCCCCTGGTAGAGAACACCAGTCTCCTGGTAGTGAGAACACCAGTCTCCTGGTAGAGAACACCAGTCTCCTGGTAGAGAGAACACTAGTCCCCTGGTAGAGAACACCAGTCCCCTGGTAGAGAGAACACCAGTCTCCTGGTAGAGAACACCAGTCTCCTGGTAGAGAGAACACCAGTCCCCTGGTAGAGAGAACACCAGTCCCCTGGTAGAGAACACCAGTCCCCTGGTAGAGAGAACACCAGTCCCCTGGTAGAGAGAACACCAGTCTCCTGGTAGAGAGAACACCAGTCTCCTGGTAGAGAGAACACACCAGTCTCCTGGTAGAGAGAACACTAGTCTCCTGGTAGAGAACACCAGTCTCCTGGTAGAGAACACCAGTCCCCTGGTAGAGAGAACACCAGTCTCCTGGTAGAGAACACCAGTCTCCTGGTAGAGAACACCAGTCCCCTGGTAGAGAGAACACCAGTCTCCTGGTAGAGAGAACACCAGTCTCCTGGTAGAGAACACCAGTCCCCTGGTAGAGAGAACACCAGTCTCCTGGTAGAGAACACCAGTCTCCTGGTAGAGAACACTAGTCTCCTGGTAGAGAGAACACCAGTCTCCTGGTAGAGAGAACACCAGTCCCCTGGTAGAGAGAACACCAGTCTCCTGGTAGAGAACACCAGTCTCCTGGTGAGAACACCAGTCCCTGTAGAGAACACCAGTCCCCTGGTAGATGAGAACACCAGTCTCCTGGTAGAGAACACTAGTCCCCTGGTAGAGAGAACACCAGTCCCCTGGTAGAGAACACTAGTCTCCTGGTAGAGAGAACACCAGTCTCCTGGTAGAGAACACCAGTCCCTGGTAGAGAACACTAGTCCCCTGGTAGAGAGAACACCAGTCCCCTGGTAGAGAACACCAGTCCCCTGGTAGAGAGAACACCAGTCCCCTGGTAGAGAACACCAGTCTCCTGGTAGAGAACACCAGTCTCCTGGTAGAGAGAACACTAGTCTCCTGGTAGAGAGAACACCAGTCTCCTGGTAGAGAGAACACCAGTCTCCTGGTAGAGAGAACACCAGTCTCCTGGTAGAGAACACCAGTCTCCTGGTAGAGAGAACACTAGTCTCCTGGTAGAGAGAACACCAGTCTCCTGGTAGAGAACACTAGTCTCCTGGTAGAGAACACCAGTCCCCTGGTAGAGAGAACACCAGTCTCCTGGTAGTGAGAACACCAGTCCCCTGGTAGAGAGAACACCAGTCCCCTGGTAGAGAGAACACTAGTCCCCTGGTAGAGAGAACACCAGTCAGGCAGCCAGGCTCAGCCAGGCACCGCTGTGTCGCTGTAATCTGTGACTTCAATAAGTACCCTAATTTATATTATCTTCAAAATCAAGCTGTACATAAGAAATGTACATCAAGTAGACCACATGTTATGTGTGACAATTGTGCCCATATCCTTTTATTCTGTATCCAGTTTAGCAACTTACTTTGAGAATTAAGAAGAACTCAAATATTTTGTAAACGTTGAAAGAAAACCTCAGTCAAACAGTTAAAAAATGTAAGTTGTCCTCTCCAGCTGTTTGCTCAGGAGTGAAGCGTTAGAAGAGCTAGCGCTAGCATCCAGAGCCAATCATTGAAGAACTGTTTTCTAGAGGATAACAGAACAGGTTTCTCCTCCTACTCACGGTCCAAAAGCTCATTTTGGAGATTCAGCTGTATCTGCAGGAAAAAACATAGGCAACCATATTTTTCATATTTCATTTACGGCCCATTGGCCAAGCCTCTTCCAGCGTGGTGGGGGATGCAGTGAAATATAGCTCTGTTGGAAGATGCACTGAAGATGATCTGAGACAAACACAAAACAGGCATGTGGCTTTTGTCTTGTGTCAGCTCAGTGACTGTGGTCTGGGCTATTCACAAGCTGAGATGGTTCTTCCCTTTGGGACTTGTTTTTCACAATGTATGCTTCATGTTTGGCTACCCGCAATGTTTGGGGCTATCTCGTTGTTATGATCAGTGACCTGTGCACTTTTGTAAAGCTCTCTCTTGGAATTCGCTTTGGATAAAAGCGTCTAAAAGCTGGAGTCTAGGGTGGTCTGCCTTCATCCCTCACAGGTAGAAAGGTCCAAAACATGCATCAGTCTGAAACTAAAAGTTTGATTCTATATTACTATACACTTAATAATAGTAACAAAATATTCTCTGAACAAAATCTGTCATGTTCTCTCTCACACAGACAGTTCTAACTCACAGTTCAAAACAAGAATGGTCTATCTCCCAGATAGCCCTCTCTGACTTGTAAAAAAGGTTGTACAAATTAAATTGTATTACATTTTATCTGACAAGTTCAACCCCTCAAATGAAACAAACTAAGTGTTTTCTTCACAATGAAGGACTGGAAAAATATCCACATTCTGTAAAACAAAGAAAATCAACTTTCAAATCAAATGTTATCTGACTGTCACACTAAACACATTTTTTATCTGGCTTACATCATTATATATGGCACTAAAGCACATACAAAAATAGATCTTGCTGTGAATAGTTGGTAATAAGCTCATCTAGCTACGGTCTTTAACTCTGGCCAGCAAGCTGCAGTGAGCGCATACTTAGGTTCCATCCACCAGTAGCACACCTAAAGTAATCATCCCTCACACTAAACAACATATTACACACACAGTTGATCCCAAAGCAAGCTCTGCTTCATTCTCTAAACAACCACTAAATCAAATAAGCTAAAAAGTTTTTATCCTGTAAGTGATGCATTAATTTATGGCAACTTTACCAAAAAGCAAATTAAGCTATTTTTAAGACGCATGCAAACATACCGCAACTCAACACTGCACTTAACGCTCCACAGCTCTGAGTTACCTTTGCGCTCGCTGCGTTTCTTGCGTCTTCTCTTGAACCTGCGGCGGATGAGGCAGTAATAGGAGGCTGGGCCCTGGTGGCTAGTGAGGGCCATGGGCTTGTTCCTGCTCTCACTGACGCTGGCTGTTCTGCACTGGTCCCTGTGTTCTGCACTGGTCCCTGGCTGTTCTGCACTGGTCCCTGGCTGTTCTGCACTGGTCCCTGACTGTTCTGCACTGGTCCCTGGCCGGTGCTAGCTCCAGTACTGATGAAGTCTGGTTGCTAAACTAGCACTTTAAACACTCACTCACTCATAGTATAAGTTTATGTAACTGCAACATCTGGCGAATCTGCACAAACCCCCAAAATTACTTCTAGTGAATACAATTTATGAACTAGCTGCTGAAGTCCAACACTTGTCATCCCTCTGTCTGCCTTCCTTGTTAGCACTGGAGAGGGGCGGCGATAGACAGAGAGGGGAGGTGGAAACTCACAAAGGGAGGGGGGTATCTTCAAATGGAGCCTATCCCTTCCTCTCTCCTCCCCAGTCACCATGCCTAACATCCCTCCCTCTCCTTCCATAGACCCTAACCCTCCCTCTCTCTAACCTTTCCTTAGACCCTAACTCTCCCTCTAACCTTCGCTAGACCCTAACCCTCCACACCCCATCCAACACACATACAAACAAAATACTAACAACTACCTTTCAACTGCCAAAATAAAAAAGAATGCGAAAATAAATACGAAAGCTGTAAGTGATTACTGAGCAGTAACCTTACAGCCACACCCACAGCGCTGTGCTTCCCTCTAGTGGACATGTTGTTGTTGCTGCCTGGATAAGAGCCATCAGTGAACAACAGCTCACTAGAGGTGAGGGTTAGAACATCACAGGGCAGTGGAGGCCAAACAAACTAGACCGTGTATTAACATGGACTACCAAATATGAATATAAACAAGTAGTGTCCAAACTAACATTAAATATGACAATATTATGCTTTCTTAGTATCAGAGAAAAGTTCCACATGTCCCATGCATGGTCACGATATGAAGCGACTCTCCCCCCCCCTTGTGGTGAATGCTGTAATTGCAAGCCTAACATTCATTAAAACGTTGGAGGTGAAGTAGCAACGGGGCACCCAGAATTACCGTTTGAGCACAACATCACCACAATGCTAACCCTAACCCTAACCCTAACCCAACACCTGAGATGGAGGAAAACACTGATGACTGCTTTTCAAATCTGAGACAGTGAAGTTTGTTTTAAGGTGTGAGGAGTTATTATAAAATAATATATTTTTTCAGGAGTTTAAGGAAACAGGGATGAGAAGATTAAGAGAGAACTCATGGAGATGAAAGAGAGCAAGAGAGCAGACATGAATAGGGTCAAGAGAAAAAGGTTCTATGATGTCATACACAAAACAGACATGTATCTACGCACACACACATGTATACCTGTTGTGTTCGTTGCGGTCCGTTCTGTGGATCTGAATCTGTCTGTTGAGAACCTGGAGGGTAGGAGAGAAACAGCAGATTAGATGGTCTGCCAGTGGAACGACCAGCCTCCAAACCTTTAAAGAAAAAAATAAACATTCACTCACACTGTTCACAGTTATTATGGTAATCTTGTTCCATCCACCTAGCCGCCTACCAGTCCAATGCAACCGGTTCCCCCCCCGCCCATCAGTCCCCCTTCTCAGGCAGTGAGGCAGTGAGGCAGTGAGGCAGGTGCTTCCCAGCAGAGCGGAGCCCCTAACCTGACAGACTGCCAGCCACGTGGCCGTATAGAAGCATGCGAAAAATCACTTAAGCCGGCTCAAAATAACAGCCATAAAAGGCCCAGTAAAAACGATATGGGCAGAAAGTCAGCTCAGTCTCGGGCGAGGCCATGAAGCTCTAAGCTATTCCACAAAAGAACAAGGAGGGGGAGAATAGATAGAGGGGGGGTAGTAGGGGGGAGAATAGAAAGAGGGGTGTTAAAAAGAGAGGAAGAATAGATAGAAGGGTAGTAGGAAGAGGAGAGAGTAAGCATGGGAAGACAGAGGCAGAGGCAGAGAGAGAGAGAGAGAGAGAGACAGAGAGAGCGGCAGAGAAAGTGAAGCAGAGAGAGAGAGAATGATATACACTATACAGAGAGGAGGGAATGTTGTTAATTCAAGCACTTAAACCTGACGGGTACTTTGAGGGGTACTTTGAGGACACTCAGGCTGTCTACAAGCTTTGCTCACTTCTAATTCCCCTGTTTGTGTCTGTCTTGATGTGCACACTGGTGCTGAAGCTCAGGCTAAAAGGCTGTTAGGAGTTTAGACAGCCAAGACAAGGCCGTGGTCATGGTCATGGCCAAGCGAAGGCAAGTTACGGTGGATGTCTGGTGCAGATATGATTGGGGAGAAAGAAGACATTGGAATACAGAGGAAAAGAGAGATCGTGAAAGAAAGTTAGTTGAAAACTAAAAGTTTCTCTTGTGTTTTATTTGAGGAATAAAGAGTTAAAAAAAACAGGAGAGACTGTTACTACAGCAACCCCTGGCCAACTGCAGTCCTATAAAGCAACTGTGCCTAAAGCAGCATGGCAAGGCCCCGCCATGTTGGACTGCTGTCCTCAAGCAGCATGGCAAGGCCCCGCCATGTTGGACTGCTGTCCTCAAGCAGCAAGGCCCCGCCATGTTGGACTGCTGTCCTCAAGCAGCATGGCCCCGCCATGTTGGACTGCTGTCCTCAAGCAGCACGGCCCCGCCATGTTGGACTGCTGTCCTCACAGGAGACCAGGAGGAATCAGAGGAAGGGCTGCTGGTGAACAGACTCAAGCATAAAACTTGAACTTGTGTTGGTTTACAGTGAGTCCTAGAAGCATCCAGATGTTCCATATTAACAAATAGTCTAAAAGTGTCAATCCGCTATGAATCCACCCAGGATCAACATCTAAACTCATATCTGCAAGCACATATTTGCTGTATGCATTTGCTAACCATAATAGCTATTCCACATAACACTAAATTCATCATCATTTACCCTTTAAGTGTGAACTAGATCAATAGCCATAAACACTCAACCAGTTTCACTGAATGTCTACATTGTGGATAGTCACTTTGCCATGCACTTTAAGATTCAGCAGTTTTGATGTTTCTAAGTCTGCATGTTGTTTCTAAGTCTGCATGTTGTTTCTAAGTCTGCATGATTGGAGGTTATAAAACTGTAGAGATAAAACTGTGCATTTCTCCTCCCCACCAGTGAGGGGTGGCATTGCTCCTTAAAATCTTTAAGGTTGCATTCTCTGTATTGCAGAATTGAGCTCATTATGAATACATTTAAATAATTTCCCCCAAAGATCTCCTGAATTAAATATCTAACAATTGCTCAATGTAACTTTCACTAACAGGATAAGAACATAATATCATTGCAGTTTAGTAGTATACATTCCAGTAGTAATATCCATCAGAATTGGATACATTCTAGTAGTATAGGGTTTAATATTTTGTAATGTCTCGTCATAGTCTGCAAAGGTGGCAAAGGTACAATTCAAGATGAAAAAATCAGAAAGGGATTTATTGGCCATGAAAGTTTGCACAGTCAAGGAATTTGCTAGATGGTGGTCGTCTCAAACAGTAGGTCACAAAGAGTGACAACAGCCACAGTCTTTGTCATATAAAATGTGCAATACAGCATATTTCAGCCACGTCCATCAGTAGGTTCAGGGAGATCTGAAGGACTTTAGCCTCTGTGGTTTGTAGACGGTGTGAGGCCAGCGGTGTCCGTCCGTCTGCGTGTGAGTTAGCATGATTAGCTTTATGATGTGGGACCAGGATGCCCTGGGGATTAGAACTACTACGAGGGTCCACCTCATGGAGGGTTAAGACCAGGATGCCCTGGGGATTAGAGCTACTACGAGGGTCCACCTCATGGAGGGTTAAGACCAGGATGCCCTGGGGATTAGAACTACTACGAGGGTCCACCTCATGGAGGGTTAAGACCAGGAGACATACTGGCATGGGCCACACACAGTAGTGCTGTATCTTCACACTGGAGAGAACTTGGTGATCATGGATGAAGAAGTCAGAAACATGGCAGGAACCGCAATGTAGTCTCAGACCCCTGTACGTGCATTGACATTCCTTACAGACTGAACTATGGTCTTGCATATCAGATCACTTTCTACAATTTCTTTCTCAACTGCCAGAAGAAGTACCAGCAAAGGATGCTCATCAGGGAGCAGTGTAGAGCACGGATGTTGTACTGTGAGTCTCAGTCAACATGGAGTACTGGTCAAGAGTTTGCAGAACCAATTCATCACTGTTTAGTCCTTACATTTTTCAAAACTGGGCTATTTGTCTTGTCAGCATCTGTGGTGTGTCTGGTCAAAATGGGGGCAAAGGGGAAAAGAGCAGGAGTAAGCAAGATATGGAAGACGATCACAGAGAAAATAAGTCACAAATCCCTCACTGAGCCCAAAGCCGTTGAATTACGTTTATAGCCTGTATGATGCCAAGCAACACGTCCTGGAACAACACAAGTGGTTTAAACCGTTTTCCATTCCTGCAGATTCCTGCTAAATGTGCCAAAAAACGCCTAAACAGCATACCCAAAGTAAATTGAAAGCTGTTCTTGAACCATTTGGAGTACATGCATGTAAATAGTCTCTTTTGAAAGCTGACACTCTGAAGTTATGTCCCCTGTTGTCAGGACCCCTGTCAGTCCTACTGGTGTTGAGTTATAGCAGCTTAAACACAAGGCAAGTGAAAGGTTCTATTTCCGCCTAGTTTTTGTTTTGAAAACAGAGGCCTAAAGAGGCCTAGAGGTGGTAGGTATTAGCTGGAACACAGCATTGGACCACAGGTTGAAGCCTTACCCAATTCAAATCAAAAGTCAAACATAATACCACAATATATTCATATTTTACACATGTTTTTATAAGAGTACATCCAACAAGCTCATTTCAGAGCCATTCAAAGCCACGTGTTAGATATTCGTGTACAACGAGTGTGCGGGACGCACATACCTAGTTGGCTGTAGAGGGCTGTCAACAGGGCATGGAAGCTCTTATTGGGTCAATCTTGGTGTCAATCGAAAGGGGAGGGTTCAACGGACATTTTGATGTCTTGTTTTCGAGGATACTATATTGGCAAGCGGAGAAAATATTACCTTCAAGTGAATAAGGTATTTCTTTCGTCGCTAATTAGCATAATGAAACAAATGATTTTAACTATTTATGAATGTATTTGGACAAACTTGTGAAACATGGTTAGATACTTTGGACCTTTGGGAATGTAACCAGCACAAATTACCAACGTTTGATGGACTTGTTTGCATAACTGGACCATATATGAACCGTCGAGTGTGAGTAAAACTTTTTTCGTTTGGTGGTGAATTTATATCCGTGACAGGACAAAGACGTTAGATGTACTTGCTGTTGCGACTTGATATTGAAAAGGTTTATTTCAATGGAAGCACAAGAATCGTAGCTTTCCAATGATGTGTCATTTGTGTAGCCGTCTTAAAAATATATTAGTTAGAATTGAGTGCGTTATACTTGAGGGACGGAGGGGCAGCGTTTCTGTTCCGCGGGCGGGACAACATCACGAATGGCTCCAGAAGTCTCTTCTGATGTGCAGATTTACTTCATTGGTTTTCGAAGAATCAGTACAAGTTTTTAATGTGTGTATCTGTGTTTCCTTTTTACATTTCTTTAGCGGCGGCAGGGGGGAAGCATCAAACTAAATGATTTACCCTGGGAATAAAGAAATCCAGCCTAAAAGCTTCACAGTGGGTACAGAGTCCCTGAAATATCCTCAGTGTCTCCTGCCACACCTGCTGTGGAGGTTTGGTGTGTGTTCGTTCATTTGTTTGTAGGGTTGTGTTTCTCTCTCTGTCCCCCGGCGCTGTTTCTATCTGGGTCAGGCATCTGGGGATATGCCAGAGCCAACGTGATGCACGCAGCTGGGCAACTCAGCTGGAATACACACACACACCCTGGTGCCACCAGGTAACATCTGCGATGCCACCTCCAAAACTGGGCACTGCCACCTGAACACAGAGAGAGAGAGACAGAGACAGAGCAAGAAAGACCAGTGTGTGTGTGAGAGAGAGAAAGCGAGAGAGCGAGGGAGAAGGTGTATAGTGCAGAGCTGTGATCGTTACTCAATTTAACACAGTTGATTCTGTAGGACTCCATCTACAGCAGTATTCAATTGTTTTAGTTGATGGTTAGTTTTTGTGACATCAATGTGTCAACAATTGCAACTGCGTCCTCTTCTGTCCTTAAAGGGGTCATTGAATGTAAAACCGAGTTTACTTGTCATAGTTGAATAACAAGAGTTTGGTGGGTAAAATGGACATACAGTGAACCTCAAAGTCCATTGACACCTCTTTCCTATGCAAATCTCACAATTTGAAACTGCCTCTGTAAAACGGGTGGTTTCACAAAAAACACTAAGCTGACGTCAATTCGGTGGCTCCATCGTATTTGGTTCTGGTCTGTACCTTTGTCACACCCCAAAATGTATACACATCCGACCGTATGCTCATCATAACCGCAAGCTGTAAGTATGATTTTGTCGCTAACAGTTATTAGCAATGCTAAAGTATCCTGTACCTAGCATAGGTAGAATGTGTGATGATTTAGTTTATTGGCAATGGGGCGTTATTTCATTTTCTTGACTGCGTTTCATTTGAACAAATAACCTGTGTTGTCATGTAAATATACAATTCACAATGCATGTTTGGCTATGTTGCATCTTTGCTCCGCAGTTTCGCATATTGTAAACCAACCAATCAGTGCGCAGCTCATCTAAATATTCATGAGCATACCATAAAAGGAAGAAAACCTCTTGTTTCATTCTAGGGCTATTTCACAGGGTTGCATTAAGGCGCATAGAACACCCCCTGGGCCATTTTCAGCCCAATCAATGTTACATACCCTATTCGGAGAGTTTAAAGAACAGTGTGAAATACCCTATAAAATCAGTATATGACCCCTTTAATATAAATAACAAATTTAGACCCACTCCAGCCAAATACTAATGCACAGGCTGGGTCAGAGGGTTGGCTGGGTCTCCTCACAGGCTGGGTCTCCTCACAGGCTGGGTCTCCTCACAGGCTGGGTCTCCTCACAGGCTGGGTCTCCTCACAGGCTGGGTCTCCTCACAGGCTGGGTCTCCTCACAGGCTGGGTCTCCTCACAGGCTGGGTCTCCTCACAGGCTGGGTCTCCTCACAGGCTGGGTCTCCTCACAGGCTGGGTCTCCTCGCAGGCTGGGTCTCCTCACAGGCTGGGTCTCCTCACAGGCTGGGTCTCCTCACAGGCTGGGTCTCCTCACAGGCTGGGTCTCCTCACAGGCTGGGTCTCCTCACAGGCTGGGTCTCCTCACAGGCTGGGTCAGAGGGTTAGCTGGGTCTCCTCGCAGGCTGGGTCTCCTCGCAGGCTGGGTCTCCTCACAGGCTGGGTTAGAGGGTTGGCTTGGTCTCCTTCATGACCTCCTTGGAAATTCTTTGTTCTTGAGGCACATTGTCTTAGCCAAAGGTACTAAAGCTCCAAGGAATCCAGCTGCATTCCACTCAGCAAGCTGGGCTGAGGACCAAACCAGGGCCACAGTGTCTGCCCACTCCAAACCAGCCATCCTTTTAGAACACAATACCATTGCATGCTTTCCCACACAAGCTCTACTCACAGGCTAAAGCTAGTGTTACAACAGAGCTGTTTAAAAACTAGGCCAGTATTTGATGTGTGTATAAATGGGGGCATGCAGTAGGATAACTTTACACCTGAGCAGGTGAAAGCCATCTGTGACTGCACAGATAAATCAAGCTTGATGTTAGAGCACCAGCAAAATCCACGTGGTGAAGAACACACACAGGAACACACCCAGTCTCCCAGAACAACCGTCAGTAAGGAAGGTTTGGAGACAAAACCCAACATCAGATAACCTTCTTTACAGGACCTACACTTTTTGAAACAATGTTTCATCCCAAGGGACTTACATTACTGTAGGTGCATGTCTAGAGCAGGTGAAGGCTTTACATTACTGTAGGTGCATGTCTAGAGCAGGTGAAGGCTTTACATTACTGTAGGTGCATGTCTAGAGCAGGTGAAGGCTTTACATTACTGTAGGTGCATGTCTAGAGCAGGTGAAGGCTTTATATTACTGTAGGTGCATGTCTAGAGCAGGTGAAGGCTTTACATTACTGTAGGTGCATGTCTAGAGCAGGTGAAGGCTTTACATTACTGTAGGTGCATGTCTAGAGCAGGTGAAGGCTTTACATTACTGTAGGTGCATGTCTAGAGCAGGTGAAGGCTTTACATTACTGTAGGTGCATGTCTACAGCAGGTGAAGGCTTTACATTACTGTAGGTGCATGTCTAGAGCAGGTGAAGGCTTTACATTACTGTAGGTGCATGTCTAGAGCAGGTGAAGGCTTTATATTACTGTAGGTGCATGTCTAGAGCAGGTGAAGGCTTTACATTACTGTAGGTGCATGTCTAGAGCAGGTGAAGGCTTTACATTACTGTAGGTGCATGTCTAGAGCAGGTGAAGGCTTTACATTACTGTAGGTGCATGTCTAGAGCAGGTGAAGGCTTTACATTACTGTAGGTGCATGTCTACAGCAGGTGAAGGCTTTACATTACTGTAGGTGCATGTCTAGAGCAGGTGAAGGCTTTACATTACTGTAGGTGCATGTCTAGAGCAGGTGAAGGCTTTACATTACTGTAGGTGCATGTCTAGAGCAGGTGAAGGCTTTACATTATGGCTTACATTAAGCTTTATGTTTGGACAAAATAAAGACAAGGTCAATGTGTGTGTGTGTCTGCACATGAGACAATAAGTGTAAGTGAATATGTCTTTGTGCGTTTGGGTTCATGTACCACATTTTTTTCAACCCAACAACCAGGGTTTCACCCTTTCAGACTTAAAGTAACTAAATCACTTAAAGTGTGAATGGAGAATGGAGAATCTTGCTGGTATACTGAAGTAATGTGAACAGGGGTTAGTGAATAGGGATTAGTGAACAGGGGTCAGGGGTCAGTGGACAGGGGATGAGCCATCCAGACAAAGGTCAGTGTGAACAGAATCAGAATGGGCTTTGGTCACCGTTTAAGTTCGCACAAACAAGGAGTCTAAATAATTCTAAATAATACTATACAATAGGAATTATTCAATCATATCTCAAATAAAATAAGAATATAGTGACACACTGGGCTAAACATCTGTCCATCCTTGCTAGTATGGACACATGTCTGTCGCCTCTTCTACTGTCCATCTGTCTTTCTATCTTCCAGCCAGTTGATATATGTACATGTACATGCTTGTAAGTCAGTTTATCTGCCTGCTTGCTGTGAGTCAGAAGGAAGGCACGTCCTCTCTCACGTGTGAGCGTGTTTGTGTGAGTAACTACTTCCTGTTTTGCATCAACAGACGGCGCTCAAGGCCGTGTGTAAATAGTTAGCCCCTCCCCTCCACACTCTGTCCTCCCTGTTCTCTTTCAAATATTTATGAGTAAACTGTGCCCAGGCTATTTAGTCTTTAAGCAAACCTGGGCAAGCTGAATTTGTTCTCAGCTGTAGAACAGAGATCAGCAGTGGAGAACAAACACACAACCATCCGTGTAGTAAGCCAGAACTGTTACGTAACACTGCTATTTCTAGTATGGTTACCACTGTGCTGCTTTTCCTAGACAAAGGTTCTGCAGGTGCCAGCTTATTGTTGACCAACGTTGAAAGCATTACACTGTGAAGCAGCAGGGCGCTGTCTCTGTTTAGATAGAGAAGAGAGGCTGTGGTTGGTAACTCAGATCTGTTTAGATAGAGAAGAGAGGCTGTGGTTGGTAACTCAGATCTGTTTAGATAGAGAAGAGAGGCTGTGGTTGGTAACTCAGATCTGTTTAGATAGAGAAGAGAGGCTGTGGTTGGTAACTCAGATTGACACACAATGTCTGTTGAATATCAACGGATCCAGAAATGGGTAAAGGCAAACCGTCCATTAAAAGCGAAAGTTAAATAAGAAAACAAAAATAAGAATGTAATAGGTGAAATTGAATTTAGATTACTGCTAAACTGTGTATTGACCCCTGATAGCACAGTTTAATAGCACAGCACCATCTATAATAACTAAAACAGCTGTTAAATAGCCTTCCTACAGTGCATTATTCTACTGTGGAAAACCAGATGATTTGACTATATCGCAGTTACACTTCCCTGGATCTGTTGGCTAGACTACCAAAGGGATGACAGCATGATCAACTAGAGAGCATGCAAGGCACTACCAAAGGTATGACAGCATGATCAATTAGTGCAAACATTTCTGTCATCTCTCTTTAGGAAGATCAGTGGTTTAATCAATTCAAGCAGGCCCACTCTTGGCTATATGTGTACATTTCCTTGTGTCTGTGAAAAGTATAGTGATTTCAGTAGACTTCAGTAACAGATCTGTACCTGTTTCACACACTCACTCTACAGAACACAAGACATGCAGGGCATATACACAACGTGCACATAACTATGGGGTACAACCAAGCTGCCCAGCCGTTGCTTGCTCAGACACACAAACACACCACTTGTTAACTTTACTAGAGCCCTCCCCCCCCTCTGTAACTCAGAGCCCTGCTTTATTCATTTTCATTCAGAATAATAAATAAGTGCTTGTTCTAACAGACCCACCCAAACTATGAAAGAGCCAAGATAGAGCCATGCGCCACCCCACCCCATCAAAGCCCTGCACAAATCCAAAAGCACCTTTATATGCCTTTTATATCAAATCTGGATTACTATCATTGTCAAATGGTAGCTTTGAAGCTGCCACCCACATACACACACCCAAAGATCAGCGCACCCACTCATATCTAAACACAACCATCTGACACATACTGCATCCCCTTGCCTGATCCAGGCCATGCTAAGGACAGACTGTGATGTGAGAACTACCCTCTGCCTGTGCCTGTGCCACCCTGCCTGTGCCACCCTGCCTCTGCCACCCTGCCTGTGCCACCCTGCCTCGGACCAGAAACCACACAAACAACCCACTACTGTCATCACATCTTAAGCCATGAGATTTATAGGACAGAAAATAATGAAATGAGACAAACACAATACGCATCTGCGTCGGCTCGTTAAAGTGAACAGACAATGAGGTCATGTTTACTAGACATATTTTTTTCGAATTGTTAGTCTGCTTCAGTGAAGGTCCATCTGTTGGGGGCTGGGCTATACCTTAGAACATATCTGTTGGGGGCTGGGCTATACGGGGCTGGGCTATACCTTAGAACATATCTGTTGGGGGCTGGGCTATACCTTAGAACATATCTGTGGGGGCTGGGCTATACCTTAGAACATATCTGTTGGGGGCTGGGCTATACCTTAGAACATATCTGTTGGGGGCTGGGCTATACCTTAGAACATATCTGTTGGGGGCTGGGCTATACCTTAGAACATATCTGTTGGGGGCTGGGTACCTAGACATATGTTGGGGGCTGGGTTATACCTTAGAACATATCTGTTGGGGGCTGGGCTATACCTTAGAACATATCTGTTGGGGGCTGGGCTATACCTTAGAACATATCTGTTGGGGGCTGGGCTATACCTTAGAACATATCTGTTGGGGGCTGGGCTATACCTTAGAACATATCTGTTGGGGGCTGGGCTATACCTTAGAACATATCTGTTGGGGGCTGGGCTATACCTTAGAACATATCTGTTGGGGGCTGGGCTCATGTGCTCAGCCACAGATGGGTGTTCATCTGGCACATGTTTGCTTGCTCTCCATCTCCCATAGAGAGACTGAGTTGGGGGAGAAGTAAGAAGCATTTACAAACATAACAAGACTCAGGAGAGACAGAGACAAAAGGGGTTTGAACATTTGCAAACATAATGTTCAACTAGAGAGGATACCATTTCTGGGGAAATTGTAGGGTGTGCTTGCTTGCGTCGGTTGCAGATAGGTCCATTTATTACCTGTCATTTTTAGCCTACTCATATTGCATTCATTGGTTAATAAAGAACCCCCTTTGAAGCTTATTCTCACAACGTTGTCACCGGCAGTATTCAAACAGTACCATCTGCTAACTGAAAATATCCCCCCAAAAACGTCAATAAGCTTGACATTTATTTTGGGGGAAACTGCTCATTCAAAAAAAGTTCACTGGTAGCGATCATTGTCAGTAACAACGCAAAATGCGATGTGGTCTCAGTTTACAGCCCTGCGTGGAGAACCTGACCCCGGTAAAGTGTACTAGTCGACTACTACTGTGTTCGTCTTGGTAGCGATTGCGTCGCTTGAATTCGATATAACAAATGCACAATGCCCCCTTCCCTTCAAAAACAGGCATGTTCTATGGCCCTGGTTAGTGTGTTTGGTTACTCAATGATCTGATGCAGTGTGAGGGTTAGACTGGACTATAGAGAGAGAGAGAGAGAGAGAGAGAGAGAGAGAGAGAGAGACCTAGGGTTAGACTGGACTATAGAGAGAGAGAGAGAGAGACCTAGGGTTAGACTGGACTATAGCACACAGTTTTCTGGGAGAATATGGATTCTTCTATTGGACATTCTGCCATGACGCAAACTATTTAAACACTCACCACTTGGCTAGACATAATCAAACAAGACCACACACAGGTTTCCTTTCCATCCCCAACATTAATGGTATGGCACACCCACACGCACGCTGACTAACATATACCACAGCGTGACCGGATGTGCAGCAAGCCAGGACAGCCTGTGTGTCTGACGGTCACCTGTGGAGAACAATCTGTGACAAATGGAACAAAGGATGTTCTCACACAGGCCCATGTTATCAAACTGGTCCGGCCACACAGGCCACACAGGCCCATGTTATCAAACTGGTCCGGCCACACAGGCCACACAGGCCCATGTTATCAAACTGGTCCGGCCACACAGGCCACACAGGCAACACAGGCCACACAGGCCACACAGGCAACACAGGCAACACAGGCCACACAGGCCCATGTTATCAAACTGGACCGGCCACACAGGCCACACAGGCCACACAGGCCACACAGGCCACACAGGCACACAGGCCCACAGGCAACACAGGCCACACAGGCCCATGTTATCAAACTGGACCGGCCACACAGGCCACACAGGCCACACAGGCCACACAGGCCCATGTTATCAAACTGGACCGGCCACACAGGCCACACAGGCCACACAGGCCACACAGGCCCATGTTATCAAACTGGACCGGCCACACAGGCCCACACAGGCCCATGTTATCAAACTGGACCGGCCACACAGGCTGTGAGGCGCTGCAAAGCACCGCGATCGGCTCGCACTCTGCAGCGATCGTTTCGACAGCTGGTCAAATTTACCATGAGCCGTTTGCGAATTCGGCTGCAGGATGATAAAATACACCATATTATATGATATAGTTGGATAAACATGTTATTAAGATGTTATTACATTAGTTGTAGGCTATAGCCTAGCCCATCAATTAACACCCAACTTCACTACGCAGGTAACAAACGGCCAACCATGTGTTTACCCTGATAAAAACTATATCCAATCAATTCTCAAAATGTAAACATTAAAATAATTAAAAACCCAGATTGATGATTGCGTTGACTGTCAAGCCAACATATTAGTCAATGGTTTCTTAACAGTGTGTTTAAGAGCATGATAGACGAGCTGGCATACACAAGCAGAAGAGACACTAAAACCTGGAGTTGTATAACTCGCAGCACGTAGCCTATTGTACAAAGACTAACCTACGGCAAAAAAGACAAATGTTGCCACATTACGTTGGGATGCTGTTGAGATGGCTAATGCTTGGAGCAACAAGTTGCCTTAATAAAACCTGCAATGTTTATGTCAGCTTTCACTGTGAAAAAGGAAAGCTCAAAGAAGGTGAAAGGCTTGGTGACCGGCGCGTAGAAATGCAAGTCTAGTGTTAACAGCTTTGCGCCATTCGTAGCCGATCGTGGCACTTCCGGGCGCTTCGCAGCCAGTGTGTCCCAAGCGTAAGGACTATTACATTATCTAGGCCTTGCAATGTGTATTTCAAACCACACTGTTCAGCACTGTTCTGCTTCACAGCCTCTATTCTTGTAAAAAGTAATACACCAAGCGTGACACCAAGCGTGACACTGTCACCAAGAGCCAGAGCCAGGCTGGTTAGAAGCTATATTTGGAAAACAGCTGAATGACAATATTGTTATTTCAGTTACTGGTGTTTCAGACCCATCCTTCCAGTTACACCCTAACCCCAATGTTACACCCCAGAGCACTACACCCCATCCCCTAACCCCGCTTCTTTAGTCTCCATCTCTCTCTCGTTCTTAACTCCTTCACTTCCAGCATTCAAATGAAGTCACACTCTAATCTTAGCCTCAATAACAAGCTAGTCTTTCCTTCCCGCCTCTCTCACACAGAACACCCCCCTCTAAAACACACACAGAACCCCCAACTTCTGAACACAGTAACACTTTCTCTTTACTTGTTCAGCCTTCCCCTCGCTCCATATCCCCAACCCTAATTATAGCTTGCCCATTAATCAGCTAAAGCTGTAATTATACCACCTCCAACGTGTAATCAGATTGTGAGGGGATGATAAAATCACAGCTACATTCTCCTGGTTAGAAGAGGGGAGGGGGGGGGAGGGGGGGGGGAGGGGGGCGTGGCTTGTGAGCAAAAAGGAGCTTATTACAAACACACAAACAAAGAAGTGTGCGAGTTTGTGTGATTTAGAGTGTGTAGGTTTGGAAGGGAGGGAGAGGTGTGGAAGGGAGGGAGAGGTGTGGAAGGGAGGGAGAGGTGTGGAAGGGAGGGAGAGGTGTGGAAGGGAGGGAGAGGTGTGGAAGGGAGGGAGAGGTGTGGAAGGGAGGGACAGGTGTGGAAGGGAGGGAGAGGTGTGGAAGGGAGGGAGAGGTTTGGAAGGGAGGGAGAGGTGTGGAAGGGAGGGAGAGGTGTGGAAGGGAGGGAGAGGTGTGGAAGGGAGGGAGACCTATACTAACCTAAAGACAAGTGGGGAGCAATTAGTGCAATAATGCTGATAGCTGTAACCAGTAGCTGAAAGTGACCGTGTGTAAAGTGGCTAGTGAGAAAGTGGCGAGAGTGTATCAGTGTCCATTCAGAAGCCTGATGGCCCTTGGTAAGAAACTATTCTCCAGTCTACGTGTGCGAGACCGAATGCTTCGGTATCACCTGCCAGAAGGCAACGGGGTAACGAGGTAAAAAGACTGAAGGATGGGTGGTAACAGTCTCTTAGAATCCTGCCAGCTTTCCTGAGGCATCGTGTGTGGTAGGTGTCCTGTAGGGCTGGGAGCTTCCTGCCGATGATGAACTCAGCAGACCTGACCACGCTGCGTAGGACCTTGCGGTCCCTGTCTGTGCAGCTCCCATACCAGTCTAACCTAAAGTAGCTTGTGACCTTTTTCACTTCGGATCCGTTAATGTGTAGGGGTGCCTTCTACAGTCCACAATCATCTCCTTACTCTTGCTCACATTGAGAGAGAGGTTATTGACCTTGCACCATGATGTCAGGGTATCAACCTCCTCTCTGTAGGCTGACTCGTCACTGCCAGAGATGAGGCCCACAATAGTTGTGTTGTCAGCAAACTGGGAGAACAGGAGGGAAGGGGAAAACTTAAGGTGACGTTTAAGTCATAGAGGTTAGGACCATTTTTACACCGGATTGCCCAATATCTTCGTTTGATCCAACTTTTCAACTGAGGCTGCTTTAGCTTATCACTATTCCCTCTTCAATCACTTGCTCTGTCAGGAATGAAGTATGGCTACTTTGCACCCTAGAAGACATTTTAATGTGAAGATTAATCCATATATATTATATAGATATTACCTGGAGCTGGGGAAAATATGAACTTATAATAAGGAGAAGCATTGTGTTGAGGAATAGCATTACTACTTTTACCTTGCATTTGTCATGACCAAAATAGGGCTCATGACTGGGCCATAAGAACATGCGAGCATGCACACACGCACACGCACGCATGCATGCACGCACACACACACACGCACACACGCATGCATGCATGCACACACACACACGTGTCTTTCTGTCCCTCTCTGTATTGTATAGTTGTTGTCTGTCTGAATGCTCAGTATCAGTGTGCCTGCAGGAACAGCCTGTCTGTCAGCAGGTATCCTGCAGCCTGGCTCTAACCCTAACCCTAACCCTGCAGCCTGGCTCCCTGTCCTGCAGCCTGGCTCCCTATCCTGCAGCCTGGCTCCCTGTCCTGCAGCCTGGCTCTAACCCTAACCCTAACCCTGCAGCCTGGCTCTAACCCTAACCCTGCAGCCTGGCTCTAACCCTAACCCTAACCCTGCAGCCTGGCTCTAACCCTAACCCTAACCCTGCAGCCTGGCTCCCTGTCCTGCAGCCTGGCTCCCTGTCCTGCAGCCTGGCTCCCTATCCTGCAGCCTGGCTCCCTGTCCTGCAGCCTATCCTGCAGCCTGGCTCCCTATCCTGCAGCCTGGCTCCCTGTCCTGCAGCCTGGCTCCCTGTCCTGCAGCCTGGCTCCCTGTGGCACAGCAGCTCTCACTGAAGAAGGCCGTGTTGTTAGCTGAGAGGAAGGAGTTCTGCCTCCTCTGCAGTAAAGGTTCATTACTGTAATGGAGGTGAAGGGGAGGCAGCATAGGCTCTGTGCCTGCCAACAGAGACATCAGCAACGTGACACGCACACACACACACACCCTAGGCAATTTCCCTAAAAACAACACATTGCAGCTAATGGAATTTTGCGTGGCCAGTAGGGGTCCCTCTCTGTGCGTTTCTGTAAGAAAGTGTGTGTGTGAGAGAGAGAGTCGATGCGAGTGTGAAAGCCCAAGAGAGACAGGCATTGAGACAGACAGAAAAAGAGAATGAGAGAGAGCATAAGTCAGAGATGGAGAGAGAAAGAGACAGAGAGGAATAGAGACATACAGAGAGAGAAAAAGAGACAGAGAGAAAAAATATAGAAACAGAAAGAAACAGAAAGAGATATTCAGCCAGCTAACCACCTAAGGGAAGCCCACCATCATGGTAACTCATTTCAGTCCCTTCACTCTGATTGGCCCTCTGGTCATCCATCACACCATATGCTTCACTATCACGTGCCCTAGGAGGTTGTAACGGAGGCTGTATGATAACTTCAGTGATTTTTTATTCCGTTAATGAAATAATGCGATTAATAAAGGCATTTGCAATTAAATGAAACCAACACACTGGAGTTCGTAGTAAAGAAAATAGGGAAATTCTGTTTCATTATTTAAAAGTGAATTGGCTTTTACAACAGATAATCAGCTGCTTTCAAAGGGGTAGCTAACAGAGGTGAATAGCTAACAGAACGACAATATAAAGTGGATATACTTTCAGAATAGATCAGTGAATTTTGTTACATAAATTAATGTGTTTACTGATGTAAAAACTGCCTGCAAGGTTGAAACCAAAAATTCTAAACATTTTGAAAAATAAAGTTTACAAAAATATGTTGTTTTGAAAGGTTGAAAAAATATGTAGGAAAAATATGTAGAAAAAAAAAGGTTTTCAAAGTCACACCAGAGATGCAGTCAACCTAGCTACAAGGTCTGGTGGAGCGATGACTACCTCTCAGTGTAATGGGTTATGTCTACAGAGGCCCCAGGTAGGTCTGTTGATTAAGTCCACTCCACTTGACTGCCAGGTGCAAATAGGATCAAATACTGTATCCACAGGCTGGTTATATTCTGTTGCTTTTCCCCTATGCTGGTTTCTCACTCATCATATAAAGGATCAGTGAGAACATGTTGAATTTTTTTTACAAATACATTGGCAGTAGCTATCAAAGAAATCTGAGCTAGGAAAATGTTACAAACAACATGTACCTGCAAATGTTTTTACTTAAACCCTTAAAACTTTGCTGATCCCAAATGTAAACGTAATGGTAATATTCTCCCCCAGTGAACCATCAGTGATGTTTTGTACTGTTTCCATCTACTTGAAACACTTGTGGAGTTATGGGAGTACATGCATGATTCCAGCAGTTACGGGGGTTTGTATGTATGATTTGAGCAGATGAGAGCAAAGTATCATGTCCATCTGATCGTTGAGACTTTTTCACATTTCTACACCATGTCACAGCAATCAGGATAACTAGGACACACCAGGGGGCTGATTTATGTACCAACCTGACATCACCCCTTCATCTCAGGATTCATCCACCTCTCTTTAAACATCGGTTGAGGCAATTCGTCCAAGGTCAAATGGATGACATATTATTTCAACTCTTCAACTGAGTTGACGTTGTCAAGACAGCCTTGTAAAAATAATTTAGACATGCCTTCTTCAGTCAGCCAGTAAACCCCAAAAGAATGATGAGACTCATCACTTTGATGATCCTGGGATTCACAGGGGATGGTGGGGGGAGGGGGATAATGCCCCAGAGGGGCCTCATAAAGGATGGCCAACACTGCCAGGCATTGGGTGGCTAAGAGAGATTAGGGGGCGAGTGAGGAGACTTGAATATGTTTGAGGTTCCAAAAGTGGCCAAATATCAGGGAGGCAGCAGGAGATCTGAATAAACCCTAACAGGGTCTTGCTTGTTTGTCCATAACATGAAATATGAAGGCTTTCTGGCTTTTTTCCAGCTTCTTTTATGACTAAGAAATAGTATCTATGAGCCAAGGGTGTAAAGCAGAGGGAGAAGGTAACTTCAGACTGTCTGCATTGCATTCCAATGCAAACCCTGGCAAGGGACATACGAGAACATCACATCATTTTGCTAGTAGTGACCTCAAATATTGTGTATTGAGAGCTGAAAATAGTCCCTACTGTGTAAAGAGAATAGCTAGGAATTATTTGATGGGTGGTAGAGAACAAAGCAGTCAGGCCCCTTCTTCTGCTATGAGAAGCCTAATGGCAGCAAGTCTACTTTGGTACTTCATCAATGTTATATTGACAACATGAAACTGTGACAGGCGCTCGAACATTATTTCTCAATTCATCTCAAGGGGATATTTTTCTAAGCTCCAACAAGCACAAGATGTTTTGAAACATTTCGGACCACATCTTGTTTACAAATTTGGAATGCTTGAAACTGAAGAAACCCTAAAACCATATTGTACACCAAAAATAAACAACTTGACTTTAATTCCCACACCCAGCAAACAGATTAGTGGATTCGAAAACATTTTACATTTCAAATTCCATGGTTTGCGTAACAACCATCTTTCTACAAGTCCTATCTTGTGGCCAGAGAGCATAAATCCTGAAACAACTACTAGAGTGTGAATGATGGCACCCACTGTTGTTAGTGTCCTCTGGTGTTGCTAATCCTGACCCTCCAGATCCTGAGAGACTTGTTAAATTCCAGCAGACACATCAGATTCATTTGACGTGTTGTTGAGATTTTTCCCTTCTCTACAAAGAGATGTGAGTTGGTCTGGCAATTGTCAGAAAGAAGCTGAAGAGGTCACATTAGTGGGACAAATACATAGTCCCACAGAGGACCTTAGAGGAACAAGCATGCATAAAGGCAGGCATCTCTCAGGCTCAGAATGGTTTAAGCCTAGCTTAAGGCTACAACCACATCAGATCAATTATCCCCATCATCTAAATTCACCCTGATTTATTTTCTATCATCCGCAATTTCGGTCACTTTTTAACTGCTGGAGAAGAAAGAACCAGCTTATAGTGGCCTGACAGTCATAACATGTTTCCAGTCATGACAATTTGTTTTTATATAGGAATACAAAAGAAATATAGCTGTGAATGAACAGAGTTGGTGGAGAGTTGCTGCAAAACCTAAACAGAGTGTCAGTCTGCCCCTGCAATTCCTACTTCCAAAATTGGAAATGCACATCCAATGTAGCCTAATTTACTAGTAATAGGGGCTACATAAAAACACAGAAAGTTATGAACAAAGCTGACAAGTCGGCTAAAACCTGCTATAAAAGAGAGAAGCACCCAGCAGACCACAGCCGTGATATGTGGTAATGGTATAATACTCTTGTGCTGTAGGGTAGAGGTTGTACTCTGCAGCCTCAGGTCTGTATTCAGTGAAGAAGGCCTCAGCCGACCTGACAAGGTCTCACGCCAACCGTCCGGACACTGTCATTTCCCATGATCCTCAGCAATCGCTTTGCCAACAGGTCAGACGCCCCAACAGACCTTTCATAGGCTGGAGACACGCCCACACGGCTACACAAACACTGGACCTCTTAACAAGGAGATCTGTAGATTTTGATGAATTTTATTTTGTGAAATACATATAATATAAAAAATAGCAGGGGTGGAAGTAATAAATTACAATTCAGGAAATCGGCACCATGAATTAATTAAAAATGACAAATAAATAGCATCTGCCGAGTGCCATGGCCGCACCTGGAGGAGTTGTTCTTGTAGAGGGAAGGAAAGGTGTGCTAATGCAATGCAAATGTTTGCCATTTAAGGTGATTTCTGCTTACAGGATTTCAACCTCTTATCTCCAAAAACACTTTACCATTGATCACCAAACACCATTGATCAATAAGGTATTTTATAAAAGTAACTATTTCCGATTGTATTAAAAGGCTTAAAATCCTGTAAATATGAGCAGCTAAAAAGTAACTTTTCCGAAAATAAAAACGAGCTATAAGCGGCTTCTAAATATAAACCGCACCAGCACAAACGTAAAATCGGAGTATAAACCGCGGTTTTATTTCTAATGGTAAGTACTTTTGAACCTCCTGTACTTTTACTTGTAATTGAGGATTATCTGAGCAATGTAACAGTAATTGTACCCAAGTACCCATTTTCAGTACTCTTTCCACCACTGAACAATAGATCTCTTTGAAATTGACATGAATCTCTAGTCAAATATGGTACATTCTAAAGTTATTCTCAGCACATAACTTTATTCTGTCAGTGGATTTGGTTATGCTTGTCCTTTACAGCAGAGAAGGACTCATTGATTAATAGCATAATTGGTGTACAATGGGCTAATGGTTTGTACTCTTGCTGGTTCTGAGTATCAAACTTAGAACCAGGGAAAGAGACCATCCTTGCTGTTTACCCCCAGCGTAGCCATTAACTGCCATTGATCTGTGTAGGCCCCGCATCTGAGCAGGGTGGAGCATAGCCGAGTGTGGCCGAGTCTAGCCCTGCATATTCTATCATAGCCTACTGTAGCCTAGCGGTCAGGCTGTGTCGGTGTCTAGACTTGCCTGATGGCGTCCTACAGGGGGGAGGTGCCCAGGTGGAGAGCCAGGGGGCTTCTAACCCAGATCACTGCTGAGGCAGCCTCTCCTATACTAGACCACAAGGAGCAGTTCAGTGGTCAGCACTTGTAGCATGATTGATCGCTCCACTTCTTGAGTCTCTATGGAAAATGTGTTATGCAGCAAGAATTGCACACAGAGAGCATTCTTACTCTGATAAATATGTATTGATCATTCAGGAATTTGGAACAAGGTGTTTGTATATAGGGCCTACACAGTTTTTAGGGATTTTTGTACTACCATGCAAATGTATCTCAGAATGACTTGTTCATGAGAACAGCATGCTGTCATAGCTAAATGCACAGTCCTTCCAGGCATCAGGTTGAAATAGGCTACTGTCAAAAACAAACCTCAACAAGCCAGATGAGCTGGGAAAGATGAAGACTAGCAAACATTTGATACAAGTTCAACCCTGATGGTTATATAAGCCGTCTGCACCTGCAGAACTCACTTTACAGTCTAATAACAGTCTGTCAAACCAAATCTGAAGTTTGTTTGCTAATCCTGGATTGCCGCAAACACTGCCATGAGGAAGCTGCTGTACTGAGCCTTTGATGGCTTGGCTTCCTCAGCAGGGTCCCTCCTGAAGACACTTTTTCTTGCCTTCGACAAAGCTGATTTGTAATCTCCATCAGCCCATGAAGTATGCATGTTCTACATAACTCCAAACTGTAGAGCACGGGAATGCAGGATCCCTTCAGTCCACCTCACACAGTGAATGCACTTCGGGCTTAGTTCAACTGAATGTGGTGTTAAACTGAATGTGGTGTTGTGCAAAAGTGAACCCTATGAACAGAATAATTCCAATTAATAGTAATTAGGTCCATCTATACATGTTGCTATACAGCGCAAGTGGCTAGATCTATTACCTGTTCATCTTGTGAAACTCTGCACACAGCGAAGCTACGTGAAGAAGGGATAGAGCTATGTGAAGAAGGGATAGAGCTATGTGAAGAAGGGATAGAGCTATGTGAAGAAGGGATAGAGCTATGTGAAGAAGGGATAGAGCTACGTGAAGAAGGGATAGAGCTATGTGAAGAAGGGATAGAGCTACGTGAAGAAGGGATAGAGCTATGTGAAGAAGGGATAGAGCTATGTGAAGGGATTGTAACTAAGATGAATATCTATTCATTGTTTTAGGCAGATTCATCCCCACTCAGGAGTAGGCACTTATATCCTTAGCTTCCTTCAGGAATGCATAAACAAAGACACTAGAATGACACAATCATCCAGTCTTCCTCTCTCTCCCTCCCCATCTCACGTACACACACGGGGCTTGAGTTTACCAGCCCTTACACTCTTGGGCACTGCGTCAGAAGACTTTGAAAAGAGGAAGACACTGAATAAGCAAGATCAGAGATGAGAGGAGACAGTTGACAGGAGGTCAGAAGAGAGCAGTGCTAAAAAAAGGAAAAACTGACCACAAAGTTCCAAACATGAAGGCCATAGAGAGGGCAGAGATGAGCCATCAGCACCTCTAAGCCAACCGCTCAGCAGCCAAATGGAACAGGCCTTCAGACACTCTGCCCCCCTCCCAATTTCTCATCAACACAGCAGTACTGAGCACCTTTTCCCACTCCCCAGCA
The DNA here is from genome assembly GCA_903064625.1 of Mallotus villosus. Lineage (NCBI taxonomy): Eukaryota > Metazoa > Chordata > Actinopteri > Osmeriformes > Salangidae > Mallotus > Mallotus villosus. The sequence goes on from CAEFZP010002837.1 coordinate 189,222, forward strand.
ATGTCTTGTTTACGTTTCAATTACGGATGGTACCCTCCAGGACTCTTCCCTCCTTTACTCCCCTGCATCCAGATGTTGTATACATAATTACAGCCGGCCCCTTTGTCTACAGAGGTCGTTGGGATAGCATCTGCTTGCAGAAAGCAGAGACAGCAAAAAAAATAGGCCCTTGACAGGAGTACCTTGGAGATCATGTGGGCAAGCAACACACACAGCAAGGTTAAAAAGTACACTCCAGTGATAGAACGAACGCCCTCGTGGAAACAGTACAGTGCTGACACTGCAGAAGACAGCAGTACTGTTTCACCAGTGGAGCACTTGCTGTAACTTCACCATCTTTATACTTTTGCTACCGCATTCCAGTGAAGAATGCCTACCCTCCCGTCCACCACCACAAGCAGCCCAACACTGTATAACGTGCAGTCTGGTTCCATGCCAGTGTCTTCAACCGAATCAAAATAACTCATTCACAAGTCTCAATTAATAAAATATATAGACTAAACAGAATTTGAAAAAACAAACACAGGGCTGAAAGATTTTTACGATCCACAAGTAACCTCAACTTGAGGGATTGGCATTCACCTAGACTCACTTTCTCCCTGGGTGGAGGCCCCAGGCCCTTTACAGCATGTCCTCCCCTCTTTCTCTCTCCCCACTTTCTGTCCTCTCCAAACACTATTTCTAACAGACACTGTGTTTCCTCTACATGGACTTTGCAGTGGCGGCCTGAGTGCAAGACCAATTTGGTGTTAGACATAGATGGAAACTCTGCACTCAAGTCACCAAGAATCAGACTTGCAACTTGATTCACCATCAACTGACATGTCTAGGAGTCTAGATGTACATTAAGCAGTGTTGAAGTCACACAAGCACTAAAATAATGATTTTCTCTTCATCTCGTTTGCTCCCCTCTATATTTAGATATATCACCAAGGGCTTGATTCAGAGCTCTGAAGCATGCGGATAGAAGGAGGGGGAGGAGCAGGAGAAGGTGGGAGGGTGGGGAAAAGAATTGCAGCCTGGTATGGAGCATCGTGCTAGAGGGATCAAACCACACTTGGCACTAGCGCTGGGGAGAGGTTTGGAGCAGGTTGTCCTGGTGGGTATTAGAAGTTCTCTCCACACAATCACAATCCTGCTCTTTTGCCATCTCCTCTCAATCCTTTACCTTCTCTAGTCTTTCTCCATCTCCTCTCAATCCTTTACCTTCTCTAGTCTTTCTCCATCTCCTCTCAATCCTTTACCTTCTCTAGTCTTTCTCCATCTCCTCTCAATCCTTTACCTTCTCTAGTCTTTCTCCATCTCCTCTCAATCCTTTACCTTCCCTAGTCTTTCTCCATCTCCTCTCAATCCTTTACCTTCTCTAGTCTTTCTCCATCTCCTCTCAATCCTTTACCTTCTCTAGTCTTTCACCATCTCCTCTCAATCCTTTACCTTCTCTAGTCTTTCTCCTGCCACCTCAATATTTGTATCATCTAAATATGTGTTATCAGGGAAGGGAGGCATCGGAAGTAACGATTAAACTTCATGATTAAACTACATGATAAATGTACTAAACTACATGATAAATGTACTAAACTTCATGATAAATGTACTAAACTACATGATAAATGTAGTCTGTAGTAAATGTACTCTTTGAGAAAAGGGCCCATTTTTCTCAAAAAGGTTCACCAAAAGCTAGTGTATGGTTTGAGTTTGCATACGACAGCAAACATACAAATGCAGCCTAAATAAACCCTGTATTCCTGACAAATAACAGTATTACCCAAATTAATCAAAACGCCAGCGCTTTCTAAAGTCTACATAAAAAGGATCTAACAAGAAATATCAGAGGCCCCATCTGATATTGTCTAATTTGAAAAGTGAACTTATGATTGACCTGAAAGTATTTTCACAGATAGGATAGGGTGATCTAGCTCCAGATAGATAGCAGGAAGCCACTAGGTTACAAACTGTCAAGGCTGTCTCAGTGAGGAAAGGATTAAATAGCATTGCTGTGGTGTCTACGGCACTCATGTGCAAAATAGCCATTTGCCTCTGGAAACAAAGGTAAATAGCATGTCTCACATTGGAAGGGCTTGGCCTGAATGGCTGCATGCATTGTTCAGTGCACAACTTACTGTAGTAGGTGTATTCATTGTGTACAGGCAGAGAATCCATGATCACACCCTTGTGCAGTGGAGTCAGGGTGCATAGTGGTGCTCATGAAACATGAAGAGTATGTTTTCACAGCTACGCTATGAGACCTGCTATATTGAGCCTTTTCTCCATCGCAGATAAGCTTACATATGCTGCTGTACCACAAAACCCCCAATAAAGGGATGATACACACACAAGACAACAGCTCTGTGTGTGTGTGCTCATCCCTTGGCTAACATCTTCTAACCCGAACATCTTCTATCCATAACCTTAACATCTTCTATCCCTAACATCTTCTATCCCTAACCCTAACAACTTCTAACCCTAACATCTTCTATCCCTAACATCTTCTATCCCTAACCTTAACATCTTCTATCCCTAACATCTTCTATCCCTAACCTTAACATCTTCTATCCCTAACATCTTCTATCCCTAACCCTAACATCTTCTATCCCTAACATCTTCTATCCCTAACCCTAACATCTTCTATCCCTAACATCTTCTATCCCTAACCCTAACATCTATCAGCCCTGGAAACTGTGCCAGAGACACAACGTAGTGCCAACTATAGCCTTACCCTGGGGTAATGTGGCTTTTACTGAAGCCAGAGAGAGATCCACAGAAAGCCCTGTTACAGGATATGACAGGTACTCTATGCTCACCAGGAGAACTGCATTTCAGGGAAGGGGTAAACAGGGCACGCATGTATTTGGGAGGCCTTTACTCAACTCACTGAATACATAAATGTAGAAGAATATGTTGAATGCTTAGACTGCCTGAGGGGAGAGTAGGGTACTGCCTGAGGGGAGAGTTAGGGTAACCCAACAGGTGAATGCTAGATAGTATGACTCATCCCGTAGCACAAAGACTGGGCCTGTGCTGAATTGGTTGTAGTTGCCAAGAGTGGATACAGGCATTACAGCCTTACAGTTAATGTAATACAAATTATTTAAGGAGGAGCAGACACCGACATTAGCAGGGGGAGAGGAGAGTACAGAGTTACATCTGCTTTCTACCCATCAAGACGTCCATTTGGGTGGCTGCCTTGCACCCTGTCGGAGCTGTGTGGCAGGCGTCCCAGAGCAGAACTGTGAGAATACTCCAAGGGGCCCCAGATCACTTAATCGTAAGAGACCAGACCAAAGTGGGCTTGATCTTCAATGTTCCTACAGGTGAAGCAAGTTAAGAGGTTCATAGAAATACATTTATTTACGAACATGTTTAGGTTAGCAATACTTTGATAACACACAGCATGAAGACCAAAGGAAATGTAAGCTAGTTAGATTAAGCTATGCACTTGTTTCAGTGGTAAGGATTTAGCAGATATCCTTTAATTACACAATGGTAAAAAATATGCTGCGTCCTGCCTCAACATATGTAATACGCAGACTAACAGTGATTTTGAATATGCAAAAACACAGTTTGTAAATATCACAGTCAAAACATTGTTAGGGTTGGCACTCTGCTTGTGACTTTCATCTGCTTGTGAAGCTCATCCCAGCAGTGTAAACCCTAAGCACTTCCAGACCCCAGAGGACACAGACACAATGCCCCACCACATTCCCCACTGGATAACAGTGTTAGATCCACCATATAACAGTCTTAAGGCCAAAATATATTTCACGCTAAGTTCGTGCACCAAACACTGGAAGGCTGCTGCATGTATCCTGTTTGTTTGGTGCCTACTTTGTGCACGTCTTCCCTGGCACTTGTTCGTACGCATACGCAAGGTGCAATAACAACAAAAAAGTGGGGCCGTTTTTTAAGAGCAAATATGTGAGCTGGCTTGCAATTATAAATAAATACATATCAAAAATACATCCTCCTCTGTCACCATGGTTATTTCTGTTGTACAAATTAAGTAGCAGTTGTCAACGTATTGAGTCACAAAATGTTTTGTTGAAGACTTGCCTCCTAGTGGACATAGCTTTTAAACATCCGTATTGACATAAAGAACGCAGTGGAGTATGTGAACAATGCCTCATGCATAGCTTTCGCATTCATACATATTCAAAACTGGAGTATACCAAGGCCTTTAGAACCACTGGACAACAGTCTTAGAACCACAATCCATCTGTACAGGCTCAGAAAATAAATATAAATTAATAATTAAATAACAAACACAGAAATATGACCAGGTTGTAGATTTGATCAACCTGATGGTTTAAACGGTGTGGTGACAATCATAAAAACAAATTAAACTGTACTGAAATTAACACAGGCTTAAGGCTATTTAACATGAACACACACCATCACTGAGCCTTTTACTAACCTTTACTGAAAGATAGATTGTATTTGCATCCATCTCATGAGCAATACCAGCCAGGAGTCTAGTAACCCCACTAACCCCTCTGGTCCAGAGCTGGCTTGCCCTGTGCATTGGAACTGTGATGTCACCACCGACCCAGACGCTAACCGGCTCTGACATGTGCGTGAGCCCTTTTCTCTTGTTGCCGACAGTCCATGTTACAAAACCTTGTTTAAAGAAAACTTATTGTGCCCTCACAACCACATTCTACCAGCACTATTACAGATTCAATGAAAGACAAAAAAGGCAAATTTGAACTGTGGTATTGTTCTAGGCTTATAATATAAGTAACACATATTGCAACTGTAAGAGGCCAGGCCAATTTATTCTGCATGAACAACAGCTCAAACTTGCAGATTCTGGATCTACTAGCCGGGAGAGATAGGGCAGCACTGATAGTGGGGGAGAAGAGGGAGAGACAGGTCAGCACTGATGGTGGGGGAGAAGAGGGAGAGACAGGTCAGCACTGATGGTGGGGGAGAAGAGGGAGAGACAGGTCAGCACTGATGGTGGGGGAGAAGAGGGAGACAGGTCAGCACTGATGGTGGGGGAGAAGAGGGAGACAGGTCAGCACTGATGGTGGGGGAGAAGAGGGAGACAGGTCAGCACTGATGGTGGGGGAGAAGAGGGAGAGACAGGTCAGCACTGATGGTGGGGGAGAAGAGGGAGACAGTCAGCACTGATGGTGGGGGAGAAGAGGGAGACAGGTCAGCACTGATGGTGGGGGAGAAGAGGGAGAGACAGGTCAGCACTGATGGTGGGGGAGAAGAGGGAGAGACAGGTCAGCACTGATGGTGGGGGAGAAGAGGGAGAGACAGGTCAGCACTGATGGTGGGGGAGAAGAGGGAGAGACAGGTCAGCACTGATGGTGGGGGAGAAGAGGGAGAGACAGGTCAGCACTGATGGTGGGGGAGAAGAGGGAGAGACAGGTCAGCACTGATGGTGGGGGAGAAGAGGGAGAGACAGGTCAGCACTGATGGTGGGGGAGAAGAGGGAGACAGGTCAGCACTGATGGTGGGGGAGAAGAGGGAGACAGGTCAGCACTGATGGTGGGGGAGAAGAGGGAGACAGGTCAGCACTGATGGTGGGGGAGAAGAGGGAGACAGGTCAGCACTGATGGTGGGGGAGAAGAGGGAGAGACAGGTCAGCACTGATGGTGGGGGAGAAGAGGGAGACAGGTCAGCACTGATGGTGGGGGAGAAGAGGGAGACAGGTCAGCACTGAGGTGGGGGGAGAGGGGACAGGTCACATGATGGTGGGGGAGAAGAGGGAGACAGGTCAGCACTGATGGTGGGGGAGAAGAGGGAGACAGGTCAGCACTGATGGTGGGGGAGAAGAGGGAGATGGGGCAGCACTGATGGGCCCTCCAGGGAGTGCACAATGTCTCAAGTCACGCTAGCCTGGGGGCCCTTCGTCCCAGGCTGGCCTCCACCAACTAACACCCTTCTGACCCTCCAACTGACAACTCTCCATACCACCACATGTTCATTCCTCCCAAGCACAATCATACCAACCACCACACCTAAAACATTTCCCCTTGACTCGACCCCAAAAATAAGACTAATTCGATTAGCCCAATAGATCCACCCTTCAGATATACCCTCAATTCCCTCTGACCCCTTTTTAACTGAGCCTCACACCAAAATACCACAACAGCCAATACAATGAACATTATCCTGCCTCTTTTTACAGCCATGTTTCCCACAACAATCTTGAATAGACATATATAGACAACCACAGTCAGGGCTCAAAATTGTGACCCTTTTAGTTGCATATGGTCCAGAAATTGTATCTGTGCAACCTCAAAATATATTTGGAAGCATTTGTGCAAGTGCAAATAATCGTTATGGTGCGACCTGTTTTAATTTCTTCACAAAACGCTTGCTAATTAGCCTTCTCCACATGTGCCTGCTTTGAGCTGATACAGTGACCGGTCCACCATTCTATCCAACATTACATAACCAATTACACTTTATGTTCTTATTTAATGCAGATTTAATATTGGTTAATATTATACCCCTTCTGGAGAAACTCCCTCTGCGACCCAACTCCGGATAAGCGTTCGACGATGGATGGATGGATAATACTATCTACTACTATCTATTACTATCCATCAATCACTCTTTGTCGCTGCTCTCCGTTGTCACGTGACAAGGAGCTAACTTGAACAAAATGAATCTATATAAGTAGGGAGCACCAGTGCTACCAAAACCGTTTTGTGATAGAAGCCAGTGGTGGGGTAGAAAAACGATTTTCTCCCAGAGCCACTTTACAGGACATGAACTTAACCAATTAATAGTCATGCAAGTGCTTATTTGCTCCCTGTGATTCTAATTTTCCAACCCACACCTGCACTGGATAAACAACCAACACCTGCAGCATTCATATTCCACAGCTACCCTATGAGATGGAAACCATCTTTCAGCCACATGATCATAGCTCAGTGCCTCTCCCCTCACTGGCTCTGACACACTGCCCTGCCTCGGTCATGACTCAGTAACTCTAATACACTGCCCTGCCTCCATCATGGTTCAGTGCCTCTGACAGACTGCCCTGCCTCCATCATGGCTCAGTGCCTCTGACAGACTGCCCTGCCTCCATCATGGCTCAGTGCCTCTGACACACTGCCCTGCCTCCGTCATGGCTCAGTGCCTCTGACAGACTGCCCTGCCTTCGTCATGGCTCAGTGCCTCTGACAGACTGCCCTGACTCCGTCATGGCTCAGTGCCTCTGACAGACTGCCCTGCCTCCGTCATGGCTCAGTGCCTCTGATAGACTGCCCTGCCTCCGTCATGGCTCAGTGCCTCTGATAGACTGCCCTGCCTCCGTCATGGCTCAGTGCCTCTGATAGACTGCCCTGCCTCCGTCATGGCTCACTGCCTCTGGAGCTTAACAATTTGGTTATGGCACATGACATTATGTGCTTCAATATAATTGAGCAAACAAAATAATGATATCCCTTGACACAGAAAACATTAGACCAATACTGCTATCCAACATCTCTCTTAGGGCCTCTTAACGCTTTTGCGCCTACTTCAGGTGTATTTGTTTCGCCATGTGCACGTTAAAGCATGGCGAGGTATGTACAAACATGCCGCACTGAGGTAAAAGCGCAGACTGCCTGTCGCGGGAACTGAAATTGGCAAAGTGCGCTTTTCCGTGTAATGCATATGCATTCACGGGAGGGTCAGGGGAAAGTGGGAGTTTCCCATAAAGAGATGGGAGGGGGTGCGTAAAGTGCACCTAATTATGTATTCCGGGGCATGTACAAAAAACGCCCGTGAAAGCGCCCCTCTATTTTGCTGTCTTAAAAGCAGGTGTAAACCAGGATAAGGGGTTCCTTGCATATGCCTTCTGGTGAAATGGCAGGAGTAATCCGAGAAAGACGAAGACATGGCCAAGGACACGAGCTGAAAGGATTTTTGCCACAAGGATCACACTTTTTCAGTTGCATGAACACAAAATCATTAAGTGTTACAGATTAAGCAGCCATGCAATATTACAGTTTTTGTTTGAGTACCGACTTGGTACCAGTTTTTAGGACAACACTGGGGTAACAGGCTGGGGCGGCAGCATCCACACACCTAAGTTTCAGCAGCTCCTCTCTGCTCATTGTTATATTTGCATTACATTTATGCCTTTAGCAGACGCTTTTATCCAAAGCGACTTCCAAGAGAGAGCTTTACAAAGGTGCATAGGTCACTGATCATAACAATGAGATAGCCCCAAACATTGCAGGTAGCCAAAACATGAAGCATACATTGTGAAAAACCTAATAAGTCCCAAAGGGAATAACCATAAGAGCATGAAGTTAAACAAGTTACAATTAAACAACATGAACCTCAGAAGTGCAAGAGTGTACCTGTAGAAAAAGCAAGCTACAATAATATAATTCACAGCGAGTACAATCATTAAGTCAGTTACAACTAACCAACAAGAGCAACACGTCTCTCAATAAGAGTCATTGTGATCCTGGAGGAAACTAACATCAGGTCCAGCCAATCATTCCTAAGTACCGTTGTACTCTGTATTGTTAGCAATTGTTAGCAGCTATTCATTAGCTTTAGCACCATCTCTGCAGCTGGGCTACAGTAAAAACACAGGAGCCCCAGCTCTGGCAAACATCAATAAAATGGTCCAGAGAGAGTGCTGTAGGCTGCAGATACACCACCAGTTTGGCAAGATGTCCATGCCTCAGTAAGAAGCTGTCAGCAGAGTAAATAGAACTGAGCTGCAGCTATCATTTATAATCAAGTACTACATGTCAAGGAGGATGGGCTGAGTCACAATAGACTGGAAAATACACTATTTTCTGGTTGACTTTAATATGATGACTTTGGTTGAGCCAAGTGATATTGTTATGTGACATTTGTGCTTTGTACAAATTCTACTGCATATCAGTGTCAAAATATAATTGGCATCAAACACTTAATTCACTAATAGATTTTTAAAAGCTTGCGTTTCGATTACTTGACACTGCTGAAAACGGTTTTGAACACAGTCTAGGCAAGTTCAGTAGTTTTGTAGACTTTACTCACTTTAAAATATTTTTTAAAGAAAATAATCAAAACTGTAATTGTACTGCCAGAATACAACACTTAGCTCTAAGTATAACGTGGAGTTAGCATTCAAACACGTCTGCTAACACATGACTTCAAGTCTTTTTACAGTGTCACTATTAGCCTACCATAATGTTGTCTACATTTTGTAGTTCAATCGCGTCCAACTGAACTCAACAATCTGCCAACTAAAAGTGTTTCAGCCTCGAGCGTTACAATGTATCCCTTTCAAGACACAGCGGTCTGCACATGAGGTTAGCCGGCTCATACTGTTAAGGCAAAACAACGTCCATGAACACGACATCGTCTTTGATCGTCTTAGAAAAGCATAGCAACATTTTACATAAAAATCGGAATACATACATCCCAGAACCACATTTTACATGTGTATCAAATGATATATTACATAAACACAGCCGGAACACAAGCACATTATCCCATGTTTTCATCCGTCACACTGAGAAGACGGCAATACTTACAGAATTTGTCGCAATTCAGAGTGAAGCTTTGCGTTGTTATAGTGATCTTGTCGCCATTATATTTCAATGAAATAGGTTGTTAAATTCAACGAAACAGGCTTATGGTGGTAGAGCCTCAGTAAACGTATGTTGCTGTTCTGTACAGCGGACCGCAGCGGACGGATCACTGAGCGGCCTAGAACGTTGTCGCTGTGTCTACTGTCGGGAGCGTGCAACGTGGAAAAATACGATTCTCATTGGCTGAGAAAGACGACAGCAAAGATCTTCCTCTTTGCCTCGAGCTACGGGAGTGCGCAGTGGGGTTGTTTTCATATCACGGATTTGATTGGACAGCACAGGAAATTATTCATGTAGAATCTGAGAACCGGTTGGTTGACAAAGCAGTTTGTGGCTTTGCCTGTACAGTCACAAATATGTTTTAGTAAGGAAGGCATATTTTGACTAACAGTCTATAGTATTTTCTACACAAACCAGTGACATTTTAACTGCTGTTACACATTACTGGCTTCCTCAGTCTCTAGTCATTTTTCCCCATAAATAATAATGTTTTATTTTTTTATTTTTTTATTTATCCTTTATTTAACCAGGTTAGTCTCATTGAGATTAAAATCTCTTTTACAAGAGAGACCTGGCCAAGATGGACAGCAGAACACAGTTACACATAAAACACAATATAAAATACAAGTTCGATATTAAGTACAGTTGTAAATCATAAAAATAAGATACTTAACTAAAAACATTCACAATTTCCGATGGAGTCCAACTTCAAACTCTTAACAACAGCCTTAAATTCGTTTAGAGTTACTAGGTCCTGAAGCTTAAGATGCTTTTGCAGGTTATTCCATGACGACGGCGCAACAAACTTAAAAGCTGTTTTACCCAGCTCTGTACGAGCTTGAGGAACAGTCATGAGCACCATGTCCTGAGACCTTAACGCATGGGGGACACATTTTCTGGACATATACGATGATAAATAACAAGGGAGTTTACCTAAGATCGCCTTGTAAATAAAAACATACAAGTGACTAAGTCGTCTCATAAAAAGAGAAGGCCAGTTTACTCTTGAGTACAGTGTACAATGATGGGTTAAGGCTCTGCTGTTTGTAATGAACCTCAAGGCTCCATGGTATACAGTGTCCAACATATGTAGACAGTGAGCTGATGCATTCATGTACAACAGATCACCATAATCAAGAACCGGCAAGAAGGTAGCTTCGACTAATCGTCGTCTGGCCTTGAGAGAGAAACATGACTTATTCCTAACTTTAGTTTCAGTTTTTTCACCAGGTTTTGTATGTGGGTTTTAAACGAGATGTGGTCATCAATCATAAATCCCAAGTATTTGTAAGTAGTTACAACCTCAATTTCATTACCTTGGGAAGTTAACATTTTCTGATTTAACACAATCTTTCTGGAATTTGAAAATACCATAAGTTTGGTTTTATCAGCATTGAGAACAAGCTTCAGTTGACAAAGCTGAGCCTGCACTTGATCAAAAGCACTTTGCATATAAACAAAAGCCTTACTGAGCGAGGATGCACAACAATAAATTACACTGTCATCCGCATAGAAATGGAAAGCTGCATTTGGGACATTTTGTCCAAGGCTATTAATATACAAAGTAAATAATAGCGGTCCCAGAACTGAACCCTGGGGAACTCCCTTAGGCACTGTAAGCATCTCTGAAGTAAATCCATCAAACTGAGTAGCCTGAGTTCTGTCAGTGAGATAGTTGACAAACCATCCCACAGTATGATCAGAGAAACCAATCTTAATAAGTTGCTGTATCAGAATGTGATGGTCCACAGTGTCAAACGCTTTAGATAGATCAATAAAGAGAGATACACAATGTTGTTTTTTATCTAGAGCTTCTATGATGTCATTTAAAACTTTCATGGCAGCAGTAGTGGTGCTATGATTTTTTCGGAACCCTGATTGATATACAGATAATATTTGATGAGTATGGACATAATCTTTAACCTGCTCACTAACCAGGGATTCCATGACTTTTGATAACACTGAGAGGTTTGAGAGTGGTCTGTAATTATTTAAAATGTTTGGATCCCCTCCTTTTAGTAGAGGTAGAACATAAGCAGCCTTCCAGATCATAGGGATTTTGTTTGAAGCCAATGAGAGATTAAAAAGATGTGTCAATGGTTCAGCTATTAGGTCTGCTGCTAATTTCAAAAACCTTGGTTCCAAGTGATCCGGACCAGATGGTTTTCTAGGGTTCAAATGCTTTAAGGCTTTGTGAACCTCAGCAACAGTAAAAGGGGTAAGATTAAAAATGTGGTGTACATCACTAGCATTGTTACCCACATTTACAGATTGCACTGCAGAATGTGAGGCAGAATTGAACAAAAACCCAGAAGAAATAAAATGCTCATTAAAACAGTTTAACATTTCAACCTTATCATGAACAGTAATGGAGTCTTTGACTATACAAGAGGGTAATTCATATGAGTTTTTAGACGCAGATAATGATTTTATTGCTTTCCAGAATTTTCTCGGATCATTCAAATTTTCTGTTGTGATGGTTAGATAATATTCAGATTTGGCTTTCCTGACTAGAGAAGTACATTTGTTTCTCAGCTGACGAAAGAGAAGCCAGTCAGCCTCAGTACCTGACTTCCTTGCCTTTGCCCAGGCCGCATTACGTTCATGAAGCAGGACAGAAAGATCATCAATGTATTTTCCTGCTGAGTTATAGACACATAACTAGACTAGCTGGGGGGGAAACACCTTATATATGCCGTTTTAAGGAGTCCTTACTACATTCATGGTATTGCATATGTGTGTTGCAGGTGCCGATTTAGCCATTTTGACATTTTACTAATTCAATAGGCTACTTCAAAGTCCACATACAAATAAGTTGATGGAAAAACTGTTATTGTTATATCCACAGACCGTAAACATATTATAGTAAGAAATCAAAATGATTAGGTGATACCTTAATGAAGTGTTCTCTCCCCTCTTTTTGTTCCAGCTGCCTGACTGCTGCATGTTACATGAGACCATGTGGGCTGTCCCTAACCAGCACCAGTGTTACATGAGACCATGTGGGCTGTCCCTAACCAGCACCAGTGTTACATGAGACCATGTGGGCTGTCCCTAACCAGCACCAGTGTTACATGAGACCATATGGGCTGTCCCTAACCAGCACCAGTGTTACATGAGACCATGTGGGCTGTCCCTAACCAGCACCAGTGTTACATGAGACCATGTGGGCTGTCCCTAACCAGCACCAGTGTTACATGTTACATGAGACCATGTGGTCTGTCCCTAACCAGCACCAGTGCCAACAAATAAGCTCAATGAATAAACTAGCCTACAATCTTCTACAAATAACACATGATAATAGGCCAGGATAAAAGGATTAATCTCTATTTGCTCCCTTCACATCACATCTCTTCCCTCCTTACATAATAAACTACTTCAATAACAGTATACAGCTAAAATCAAAAATGTTCTGTCAGAAGAAAAGTGCATATGTTGTATTTAAGGCTAACTCACTCACAAAGGTGTGTACTGAAATGTTTCTGATTCAGTTGTGTTGTAAAAGTTTAGAGAAAGAGAGAGAGCGTGAGAGAGAGAGAGATAGTTTGTGTGTGGAAAAGTGGGAATTGGATTAATATTTATTCCCTCTATGCAGAATGCAATAAAGAGTCAACATCAGTCACATTATAGCTGCCCTTGAGAGAATGTATCCTACTCCTGATGTCAAATACTTATTATGATGATCTTCTAAATTCAATATGTGGTAAAACCAACCGCAGATGATTAAGCCTGGTCTAATTTCTTAGAAAAGGAGACTTTTTGAGCAAGTTTATACACAATAGTAAAGAACCAGCCTCTTCAGACAGCTAAACAAACCCAGCATTGCGAAACCTGTAAACTCTTGAATAATTTAAACATGGCCATTGAAGTGAGGATGCTCTTCAAAAGCAAAAAAAACAGATTTAACCCTAACCATTTATGATCATTTATATGACCTGCAAATTTGTCTTTTTCTTTTCACATTTTTGGCCAACATGTGTGAGGGGGAAAGGTCCATGACTGTATGGCCTCTCAAATCTCAAATCTGTATTAAAATGTATCTAAAGTTTAAGTTTAATTAGTCATGTAACGTTGGATAGAACGTTGGACCGGTCACTGTATCAGCCCACAGCAGGCTCATACTACTGTCCAATAAGCGAGATTTTTGTAGAGAAATTTAAACATGTCACACCACAACAGTTATTTGCACTCGTACAAATGCTCCTATAAGGATTTGGAAAGACGGGAGGTCGGCAAACTTCTCCCTTTTGGCACACAGCTTTGTGTGTCATTTACTCAAGTAGGCCTACCAAGACAAAACTTTTTGAACAGAAAACGTAGCTAGCTTCCCACAAGTAGTCTGCTAAACTCCCAAATATATTTTGAGGTCGGACAGATTATATGTGGGGAGCATATGCAACCATAATGGCCACAATTTTGAGCCCAAAAAAATAAGAATCACTCCACTTACTCACATCTAATATGAGTAAGTACTTTCTATTTGTCGAGTATATCATATTTTAAATAAGAAATTGGCCTCTCCATGTGGTCATTTTATATAACTATTTATTGAATTTAAAGAAAATGTGCCATATAGTGATTGGGATGTGAAAGGATCTATATAAGGATATGAGATTGTGGTCATATTGCACAGCCCTGCTAAAATAAAACAGCACATTATAATTTATTTATTACCAAAACATTTATCAGTAATACATTTCAAATGGGAAAAATTCGATGTTCCGTTAGGGGCTGTAGTGCTCCTAGTAAAAATGTTTGTCTTGAGTCCTGCTTTATTTGACACAACTTAATCAATGTTCATACTAAATTATACATTTTCATAAGTCCTCTGGAAACTACAAATCGGTGGAGGAGAGGAGAATGGTACATATATACAGTATGTCTGTGTTTGTGTGCGTGCATGCATGTGTGTGGGGTCTCCAGTGAAGTCCTGAAAATCCCCAACAGACTGCATAAATATTGATGAATAGGCAGATAAATGTAAAGCTGATTCAGCCTTTCCCATTCACAGTTAGAGGAAGCGTATTAGAAACAGGCAAGAGCTTGTGTTTATGTGTATACAGGATAACACACGAGCTTGTGTTTATGTGTATACAGGATAACACATGCTGATTGAAACAGTGTGAGACTGCACATTAAGTGTTTGTGGATGAGTGGGCAGTTGTGTGTGCCAGTTTGCAGGCACATAAAGCTATGTGCATTTGTGTATAAATTGTCAGACATGGGGAGAAACCAAAATCAACAGAAGCATTTCAAACCGGATTGACCCAATTCACACTTTTCAAATCTTGTTTGATCCTCAGCAGCAGTCATGAAACTGGTTGTATGACAAACCATTTCAAAGCTAACCCTAATCAAATAAAACGAACCTCGGATAAAAAAGTTCGGATAAAAACGTTCGGAGATGGTTTATTTGATTATTAACTATCTGAATTTGAGTAGTATGAACCTAAACTGTCCCACTCAAGAAGTATGTTTGAGGATTTGTGTTTTAATGCATTTATAAACGTTCCCACTGAATTGACTTTTAATAATAGGCATAAGAATTGGAAAATATGTATTGATTTGTCCTATGAAACAAATGTGTGGGCCTACCTACATGAATCTGCATACAGTATGTTTAGATAGCATACTCACACAAAACCCTCCTCCACTAAAGGGTTAGCTCAGCTCATACTGTCGCAGAGCCAAACAACAAGAAGAAGCAACACAAACAGTTCTATAGTTGGTCTTAAGGTGAATTTTTTCATTTTTCAAAAGTTTATTTTCATAACTGTCGTTAGCGTATCCTACAGTTGGTCTATTGTAATGCTTCTTCTCTGCCCCATGAGTCGAATCTTTATGGAACCATCAGTCAAACCCTAACCCTTTATGGAACCATCAGTCAAATACTTCCTACAGTAGGTACATGCATTGCTTCAGGGCTTGGCCCTAAACTGAAGACTTTATAGAGCACATTGTGAGAACAATAAAACACTTCTTTATGGGAAACACTCATTGGATAGGTGTGTCTGTTTGTGCCAGGTGCATAGAGAGACTAGCCAAAACACTCTATGAAACCATGTTAGCAGAAATGTCAAGGACACAGTTCAAATCAGTTTTCTGTATCTGTGCTCACACACCTGCCAGGAGGCTTGGGTGGCACCAGTTACCCTAACCCTAAGCAGCCCGAGAGGTAGAACATCAGGTAGTCAGGTAGCTGAGCAGTTAGGGAATCGGCTGAGTGGTTAGGGAATTGGGCTAGTAATCTGAAGGTTGCCAGTTCGATTCCCGGCCGTGCAAAATGACGTGTCCTTGGGCAAGGCACTTCACCCCACTTGCCTCGGGGAATGTCCCTGTACTTACTGTAAATTGCTCTGGATGGAGCGTCTGCTAAATGACTAAATGTAAACATGGATCATACCGATCCACCACGGCAAAAAGCAATGCACACGGCCACGTGACTTCTTCCAGAAAGAACGTTCCCTTTCAGCCGTGTACTATGACAGTTCCCTCATCCACCACTTCATCAAAATAATATAACACGCCATGATTGACGTGAATGGCTACGTAGGTCGAGGTCCTTTTTTATAGACTATAGGCATTATGCATAAGGCCTTTTGGTGTGAGATCAAAAGCAACACAATGAATACTTGATATTTGACAACCCTGACCTACCACCAACAAGTTTTACTCAAATGTCCATCTTAAGATTTTACTTCCAGTCAGTTAATTATCTTTAATAAATGTTGTGTCAACAAAGATCAAGAGGCTCACTAAGTGCATTCTTGGAAACAATCAATAGGAAAAAAATACCTTTAGACACGCTCCCTAATAAATAGCTCATAGTTCTACAGAAGGAACACAGAATCGGATGAACAGTGCAGATGTATAAAAAAAAATATATATATATATATATTTCATTAGTGTTCAGAATCTCACATACACATATTTCAATTTGTCAGATTCTATGTATATGGCAAACAGTATACTTATTTTCTTACTATTCAAGTATAGAGCAGATGTATTATTTTATAGCAATCGGGAGAAAAAAAAATCAGATGTAAGACTGCTGTTTATTAAATTCAGTCAAAATAGTATAACGCAATCAGATACTTCCAATGGATAATTAAGGACATGAGATACAGCGATCACGTGTGGGTGGAGACATGCACCTTCCAACTGACATGAAAACAGTTTCACAATCATTAGTTGTCCCATATATGGCAGCATATATGCTCTCTGCCTTTGTAATTCTAACATTTGACAGATCAATACATGCATACACACTCACTCTTCATATTACATGACACATGTACATTACAGTACACCCACGTTAATCCCCAATTCTTAGATTCCTTTATGCGGACAGAAATGGTTGTAATTTTTCCTATGGATTGATGTCATGTGCTAATACTAACAAGGACTCTCTGAGTTCGAGCACATGGGAGGGCTGAACTGACATGCGGTGTGTTAGGGGGTGAGCCAGTCGAGCATGTCCCTTCTGCCTGCCTGTCTGCTTGCCTCTGCCCCAGATAATGACAACAACAAGGCACCCAGAGCGTCCTGCCACAACACTACGCTGCTCATCTGGAGAGCAGAGATGAAGGTTTAGCCAGTGCACAGAGGGGGATGGGCGAAGGGGGAGGCTTCTGCATATGGTTTGATGGCTCTCTAGAGGGCAACAGTGTCACCGCACACACTCAGCAGCAGCAATCCTTTATGTGCTTTCACATAGGCATCACATGCATCATGTGCTAGTTTGGGCTTTGATGGGGCCAGTTTCTTAACATTACCAGTTGTGGGTAGTGTCATAAAGCAGAAGGAATGTCCATTTTTCAACGATCATCTAGCTTAGACAAAATGTGCCACAACTGTCCTTATTTGCTGACACAAAGAACCACGTTGTCAAAGCCCAGTATATGTAAGGCTTTGCAGTATTAGAAATATATTAGTGAACCACAAATATTAGTTCGGCTGAGAATCCAGTATATTCCTGATTAAATTATGAGCCCATTACAAGAAGGTGAAGTTGTTTTACCCATGTTTCCTACACCATTTTATTTTTGTGTAAGGATACCTTGAATATGCAGGGAAATCAACACTGTGCAAACATGACATTCCCAGTACAGGGTCCCACCGTCTTGCCCATGTCATCCAGGTACTTTGAAGTTAGATCATTAGTGGCATGAGACACAGGTGTGACATATCTGAAGAGAAAATCATCAAATGCATTCCTAATTATCCTCAGCAGTGAGGAAAGATGACCTGATGAAAGAGTTAGACTGTGTTGATGACAGTGATGATCATACATACATTCTATCAGTATGATATCAAAGTCTTCCAACACGTGGTTATTCCTGACGAAACAGTCCATAGTTGTAAACCCACCAAGGTTAGGTTTTAATCATATTCATGATTATACACTCTACTAGAGGCCTCTATGGGACATTTACTGGAAATGAAATAAATGAGACCTTGAAATCAGGGTTTGGGGAGGAGATCAATGATTGTCCTAAAGAACCTCCTACCCTTACCCTGTGTGTGTGAGTGTGTGTGTGTGTGTGTGTGTGTGTGTGTGTGTGTGTGTGTGTGTGAGTGTGTGTGTGTGAGTGTGTGTGTGTGTGTGTGTGTGTGTGTGTGTGTGTGTGTGTGTGTGTGTGTGTGTGTGTGTGTGTGAGTGTGTGTGTGTGTGTGTGTGAGTGTGTGTGTGTGTGTGAGTGTGTGTGTGAGTGTGTGTGTGGGTGTGAGTACCCTCCTACCCTTACCCTGTGTGTGTGAGTGTGTGTGTGTGTGTGTGAGTGAGTGTGTGAGTGTGTGTGTGAGTGTGTGTGTGTGTGTGAGAGTGAGTGTGTGTGTTAGTGTGTGTGAGTGAGTGTGTGAGTGTGTGTGTGTGTGAGTGTGTGTGTGTGTGTGTGTGTGTGTGAGTGTGTGTGTGAGTGTGTGTGAGTGAGTGTGTGAGTGTGTGTGTGAGTGTGTGTGTGTGTGTGTGTGTGTGTGTGTGTGTGTGTGTGTGTGTGTGTGTACCCTCCTACCCTTACCCTGTGTGAGTGAGTGTGTGTGTGTGTGAGTGAGTGTGTGAGTGTGTGAGTGTGTGAGTGTGTGTGTGTGTGAGTGTGTGAGTGTGTGTGTGTACCCTCCTACCCTAAACCCTAAAGACAGGTCAGTGGTGCTCGGAATTGTTTTGGAAAGAAAAAAAACACTTGAGGTGTCATAGTTATGATGGTCTCTTACTTCAAATGAACACATCATTCATACTTGGTTTCCTCTTGGTTCGTTGACTAGGAACTGAAATACCCCACATGGATGAAACACATCGAACTGTCAGTTATCAGGAGTATTAGTCCTGGGCCTGGTCTCTGCCTCTGTTGATACACTGCTAGGCTGTATATTCCACACACATGCACTCTCACACACACTCACACACAAAGATAAATCTCAGCTCGTCTCTCAACAACGGTTAGGGTTATACAATACAAGTAAAAACCACCTTGACAGGTGAGGACAGGAGGAGATAAGAGAGCAGGACAGGGAGTTATGGGAAAGAAAGACAGGAGATGATGGGGCATTCAAATTGCTCTCCATAAAAGAGCCTCATAGAACATTTAAATATACAAGCTGTCAAAATAGGCTAGAAACTCTTCATATGTGTGAGTGTTTCAGCTAAATGAGCATGTGGTGGAAGTCCAACATGTCATCTTCCAGACAGACTTCAGTAAGCCAGGTTTATTGAGTCTATTCATGGAGTTCATCTGTAGCGGCACCTGGCCAGACTTCTAATTTCCTGAATATTTAATGAGAGAAGGATGGTGGTCAGGCCAGGCCCCACAATGTTCATGTCCAATTATCTCTTTGGTTTGGCAAGAACACTTACAAAGTAGGGGTGATAGGAAAGAAAATGGAAAATGAAAGCGTTCAGTAATTAGGGAATATAACATAGAATCATAAACTGAATCCTAGTGGTGTAAGAAACAGTGCAGTATAAATACGTGTTTCTACTCTGAAGTGTCATCTAGAGATCCTAACATACAAGATCCTATTAGTACGAGTTTGAAAGAGAGCTGGGGTAGAGAGAACCCTCCACAGCACAGATCATGATAGGTCCCATAATGACATGCAGCAGAGTGTATTGTACCGTCTCCACTTTGAACAGTGAGCTCAGTTCAGATTAAGTCCTTAAAATGAAACACTGTTGAATGGGAGACACTGATGACTTCCAGATGTCTCTATATACGCATGCTAAAAATAGATTTCCTATTATGGAAACTGAAGTGGAGTGACTACATAGTTCTGCTGCCGATGCTCAGCAACAATATACCAAGTGTTAGGGTTAGCCTAACCCTAACCCTAAAGCTCTCCCAAGACCTCCGTAATACCCTTAAATTACTCAGTCAACTTGGTTTAGTCAAACACGCTCATAAGGAGAACATGATGGATTTCTAGTTCGATGTAGGGTGAAGTGCCTTGCCCAAGGACACAACGTCATTTTGCATGGCCAGCAATCGAACCGGCTACCTTCTGATTACTAGCCCGATTCCCTAACCGCTCAGCCAGCTGACTGACTACCCGCTAACTGACCACCTGCTGTCTCTTGCAATCAGCTGTACCTATACCATGAAATACCCCCACCTAACCTTAAGACAAACTTAATACCACCTTCAAGGACAAGAGCATTGCTAATTATGAAAGCAACCCCATTGGCGCTCCAGGAATAGACTGTCTGAGTCTTGACATTCCATTTTCCCAAAGTCACAGACACTGGGCAT
Source organism: Mallotus villosus (assembly GCA_903064625.1). Lineage (NCBI taxonomy): Eukaryota > Metazoa > Chordata > Actinopteri > Osmeriformes > Salangidae > Mallotus > Mallotus villosus. The sequence goes on from CAEFZP010002837.1 coordinate 209,509, forward strand.
ATTGATCTGAGCCTTTACAACCCCTCCTTCCTTCTGTATACTGTCTCCTGCCATCAAGTAGTAAACACTAAGGCATACATGTACACACCTTTTAAATACTCCATCATCTGGAATCCACAGGCTACTTATAATATACATATATTTATTGTAATTTCAGATGACAAGCATCTCTAAATATGGTCCTTATGCTTGCTTGCAGCACTTTGACCCCACACAATCACTATTCATCAGTAAAAGGATTACATTATCCTGGTTATACTTCAACTGGCTATAACAAACAACAAAGATTGATGTCAGTTCGGCACTTTATTTTATTAGGCCTTCTGTTTTATGTAATCTTTTTTCCACAGAACTCAGTTTGCTCACACGTCACACTAGACCTAAAGTATATATTACTGTACCTTTTCTGTTATTGTTATGAGTGAGTTATTCCATGGATAGAAACATGAATTCAGGTTCACTCGGATGTGAGTAACCTTTCTTCACCCAACAGTTGATGCACCATTCTATTATTTTCCACTCACGTTCCAACAACCTCCAACAACACCACTGAGAGGGGTTATATGCTGAATGAGAGGGGCGAGGAATTGCGGGAAAGTTAGAGTGTATGTCTTATGTAGCCAGCAGTGTGTACCAGGTACTGCGTAGATGTGGGTTAGGTGAGATACAGACTATTTGGGTTTAGCCAAATGTAGATGTATTTATGTGTCTGTGTAAGTTGAGTTTGCCGACTGCCAGCTTCTGAAGGATGAAGCTGAACGTGCTGCTGCTATTTTTATCTGATTCAATCGCCACAGGGGAATATCTACCATCTGCGCAGAGCACACCAAGGAGCTGGGAAGCCCTCTCCGGTCCTCCCCCCAAATATACCAGCACCACCCTTCATTCAAAGGCACCTACCAAACACATGGTTAAGGCTCTGAGACATGATTTCATGACTCCTCACATGCCTGACAGGCACTGGATGCTGACTCGCACAAACTACAAGTAGAACTGCCATGTTCCCAGTAGCTTCACTTCTAACCACATTGTCAACCAGTATAAACACAAGCCACATGCACACAATCACATTCATTCCCTTCTGTGTACCTTTGAAAACACTTCTTTTACGCAATGCTAGTGGATCATAACCACACTCTCGCCATTCATTGCCACATTTAATAATTAATACTAATGTTTTGTTTGACATATTCCTATGCCACTAGCAGCCCAGAATGTGCTGCCTTTTGGTCCAACGAGCTTCATACAGGAATCTATTTTTACTGTCTAATTGCCATATATAGCTCTAACCCCCATTGGTGCATGGCCCCTTACATTTCCTCTGCGGCATAGAGATGCAGTGTACGGGTATAGGCTCACTGCAGTAAAACATGTCTCTTCAAGTTTTCCCAGTTGTTTGTTGTGGCATAATTACAAAGAATTGTGAAGAAAAAGCATGCCTGAATCAAAAAATCCCAGTCAGAAATGGCAGGTAGGGGAGAGCTCGCTCTATAAGACAGGCCAACTTTGGGGCCTGTGGGAGCTTCCTGGACAGAGTTATGGGCAAAACAAGATGAGAACATGAAATATGGTCCCAAATCAAAAAATCCAAGCCGGAAAAGGCCTCTAGGGGAGTGTTTTGTCTACAAGCCAGGCCAACTTTGGGGCCTGTGGGAGCTTCCTGGACAGAGTTATGGGCAAAACAAGATGAGCACATGAAATATGGTCCCAAATCAAAAAATCCAAGCCGGAAAAGGCCTCTAGGGGGGTGTTTTCTCTATAAGCCAGGCCAACTTTGGGGCATGTGGGAGCTTCCTGGACAGAGTTATGG